>CM060676.1:223677934-224277934 GCA_030686995.1 Artemisia argyi | reverse complement strand
GTCATTACCTAACATTTATGGATTAAATTTGCAATGACCCAATAATTTCAGGGACATAGTGCTATCCCTGCATTACAGACTTCCTTACCAAATTTAAAAAACAGTCCCTGCATTAGCGATAAATTACACAGTTAGTCCCTAAGGACTAACTTTGCAAAATTCCGATAACTTTAGGGGCTTTTATGTAAAAAATTTACTATTTCCAGAAATTATTTATAAAAATAGTACTCGCGGTTATCGATCTTTTGTATAGTTAGTCCTTCAAAAAAAAAAAAAATTACGAGCGTTTCGTTTCGAGTTTAGATTATACACAACATTCCCGCAGCAACGCGCGGGTACTGGTAGCGTAGGGATTGCACCAGGCTTTACCTCTTGAGGGATCTCGAGAAGCTTACAACCCCCACCAGGCAGTGTACCTGATCGATGTAGTATAGTATAATGACAAGTACCAGGGGATTGATCGTTCAGCTAGGAATAGTGTCGCTAAGATTAGAAAACCTAAAGACTAGGTCTAGAGATGAGGGATGATTCTTTTCGTATTTTTTATATTTTTATGAAAGCAATTAAAAATCTCGGGTTTGAAGGAGTTTGGCGGAATTAGTTGCTAGCAGTGTTGCAAAAAAAGGTCTACAAGGCCGATTAATCGCCGATTAGGTGCTACAAGGCCACCGACCTTGCCGATTTATGTAACTGGGTCAAACAAATAGGTTAACCATGGTCAACGGCGGTCAATGGTGGTCAAACTTGCCGGAAACCTATAAATCTTGTCGGAAGTACCCAAAACTCATTGTAAACTTATTTTGATCACTTATAGTAACTGTTTAAGTCTATTACAAGTTGTTTTTTAGAAAAAAACTTGCCAGAAATACCTAAAACTCACCGGAAATACACAAAACTTGCCGGAAATAACTAAAATTTGTCAGTAATGTCAATCCGATTAATCACCGATTAATCCCGCCTAAACCGAGTACAAGCTACAAGGTGGTCGACCGCCCGACTACCGATTCACGATTTTTGCAACCTTGGTTGCTAGTCAACTAACCCAATACTAAAGATGCAATCAAAATAAAATACTAAAAATGAAAATAAACTAAATTAAACTAGAGTTGTGACCAATATGTGGGAGAATTGTGTTTACTTAGATTTCACTACTCCCAAGATATCTTTTGCATGTTAATTACTTGTTATAGTTGCGTGGATGACGGATTGTATTCCTTAATACCTATCATGGGGTGGCGTACTTACTTCCCCAATCCTATGAGCGCCTACTTCACTCCTATGTCGAGCCGGCTAAGAAGCTCCTAACATGGGATCACTAGAATTTGCTCATGCATTAAATACAACCAATAAAACCTAGTACACATCGGTTCATGTTTCCTAAGACATTCAAGTATGTTACACAATGGAGATCTGCCAGTTTTCTTAAGCCTAACATTGAAATCATTTATCCATTACAACCATAAACAAGTAATCAACATATAATTAACATCTAGGTTTCATTACATCTAAGCAAACACAAGATAGATCTAGCCTAGCATGTTGAAATCAAGCCAAGCATAAGATATATTCAAACAACACATAGACATATTGAATGAATTAAGAGAAGACTTATCTCAATTGAACATGAAAGGATTCAAGGGGTGAAAACCCTTGAAAACACTGTAAAATATGACATAGGGTTTACAAAGTTCGGCCCTAGTTTTCTCCACACAAGTTTCTCTTTTATGAATGAAAAATAGAAAACTATATATAGATTTTGATAGGTGACGGCGTCAAGAACAAATGTCTGACGCCGTCATCTGGCTGCCAAATAGTTTCTCGGACTGCCAAGATCTGGGTCTGACGCCGTCATGTATACTCCTTATGCAGGCCGTCACCATATTAACTCTTGACGTCCTTCTTGTGACGCCTTCAGGTTTGCACTTGGTCGTCATGGATTTTACTCTTGACGGCGTCATGATTTTCTTCTTGAAGCCGTCAGGTACTGTTCTCAGCAAGGAAAATTAAGACTTTGCCGTTTTTATGCTCCAAAAACGTCCGAATTGCTTCCTTTTCCAGAATTCACTCCCAAAGTACCTAAAATCACAAAAGGAACGATTTAGGGCAATATTTGATCAAATAAATTCAATTCCGGGCTTAAATGACCCCCTAAAAGTTGTTCATTTTTCGCCTCATCATATACCCTTACACTTGAGATTTTCTTGTCCTCAAGCAAATGCGCTGTTATTCTAGTCAAAATACAAGTTAGGGGTCATTTAACACTAATATAAAAGTAATTACAACAAATAATCGTTCCACTAAAGACCAAAGACAAGCACGGAGGTCATATATTAGCACCTCACAAATAGTGTTTAGATACTCACATCTCTCGGGTGTAATAAAGTAATATCACATTATGGAAATGGAAAACATCTCTCACTACCTGTCATAGCAAAATAGATTACCATAGGCTTGGGAAAGGATCAAACCTCCACCACATGGCGTAAGCACCTAGGATAAACTATCAAAGAGGTCTTTTAAAGGGTTGTAACGTTAGGTGTAGGGATATGGAATACACGGTTTTGTTGGATATAGGCAGTCTTTACTGGTGGCGAGTTAACAATCTTGGTTAATTACATGTACAATATGGCGTTGCTAAGCCAAGACTAGACTCGACTTAAGCTAATAAATGAAAAATAACAAAAAACATAAAATGAACATAGAATGAAAAGGGATGGTAGTTCGTATATTTTTCTCTTTTTCTTTTTCTATTTTTTTTTCTTTTTCTTGATTTTTTCGATTTTTTTTTTTTTTTTTTTTTTTTTTTTTTTTTTTTTTTTGCATACACTCTTACCCTACCATCCAAAATAATACATCATAGGGAATGAACATTCCCCTTACACTTGAATTTTTACATATTTTACAATAAACTAATCTAATGACTCGAATTAAGAAAATCAAAACACTTGGAGTACTTTTAAGATTAACGCACATACGGGGGTAATAAATGATGTTCCTCCCCATTACTCCATAAGATAAGTACTTTACCCATGAGTCCCAATCGTCCCAAAACAATATGTACAAGGATATGACTCGACTTAGCAACCATGTAATAAATTAGATAATTAACTTAGGGTTTAACACATAACAATAATGCACTATAGATGAGTGCATACACGGAAGGCTAAGGCGATTTGGGTGTACATTTAAGTGGGGTGTAACAAATTCTTCCTTTAAGTAAAATGCTTAAAGTTAGAAACGAAAAGATAGGCTCGGAGGGGGTGTACTAGGGGCTTCGTGTACTAAAAATGAGTACAACGCTAAGGTGTGAGAAAAATTAGTTGACTTAACTAGCCGAATAATATGACTTAAATGGTCAAGTAATTATGATACGGGTTTAACACAAGGGTGATCCTAATGCCTCTTATCATGTAGTAAATCCTACTACACGAATGTAGTCTCACTAGCGGTTTCGGGATGCATCACTAACGCAAGTTCTAGAATCTAAATGCTACCGGTACACTCATAAGCACTAATAGTAAATGCTTTTCCTATCAAATCTAAAGGCGAACCTCACATATTTGGGTGGAAAATTTTTCTGAATAGTACGGTTTTGGGCTAGTCATACAATCTCCTATCAATGAGACGCTTGCTATGGCTAAAATTTCACTCCTAAATGTTGTAAAAAATTTTAAATTTGGCGCTAAAATTGCACTAACAAGTATTTCTCATAGTTTTATTACACGTCTATTATTAAACAAACAAACTCAAGCGAAAGTGTATCTGTAAGGTATCATCATTTTACCCTCCCCTTAAACTTAGGATGAACATTGTCCCCAATGTTCAAGTAAAGAATGTAAAAGTGAAATAAGTAAAACAAATGAAATCAAATACTCCCCTGATTCGCTCGGTATGGATAATAAGGTGGCCAGGTTAGATCTTCCTCCAAGAAAATGAACAATCAAAGCTTCCCTTCCAGAATATAAATCATCTTCTTGTCATACATAACCTGTAAAACCTAAGAAAACAGACAAGGCAACCTTGCATAAAATCGGCGGCAATCTACATATGCTAATAAATCCTAGAAAACAAAATAAGATATAATGCTTGTGGAATGATGTTTACAGATTTCCTGGAGATTATAAAACTAATAATTCAACAAAAACTTTAAGACTCCGTTAGAAAAACAAAACTGGTAAAATTTCCAGATTTTTACACGTGACGCCGTCAGAAGTGACCTGCAGAAATTCTTATGTTAAGTTTCCGGAAAATTTCTGGAAAAACTTCGTCCTACTTCCTGGAAAATCCTGAAAAACATCATTATGACTCGATACAAGCATTTGACTCTAACAAATACGAATATATACATGTTCACTTAATATTGTGGAGAATCATGATCGGTTTTGTTTCTTTAAAACATATTTGGGGTTTCCCCTTACACTTATCTTTTGCAAAAATACCTTTGGATGAAGTTAAGACTAAGCTAAACAACAAAGTAAAGTATTTTCACTATTTAGTTTTGAAACATGATCTACCAATAATAAAAATAAAGCATGCATACGGAAGCAAATAACAAACAAACAAAATAAAAATCACACAAAACATGGGTTGCCTCCCAAGAAGCGCTTTTCTTTATTTACGAGTCTTGTAGCTAGACTTAAGGTCATGGGTTACTACGTGATACGGGTGAGTTCCTCATTGAGGACATCTTTGGGATCAAACTTAGGTTTTAACTTCCTATCGGTTTTCTTAGTACGGTATGACCTTTCAAACTTTTCTCCATACGGATCATACAAAGTCATCTTCATATGCCATGATCCGTCACCTTCCTTAGGTGGCTTGTCCCACCTCCATTTACACTTATCTCCTTCTATTTTCCACTTATTCATCTCTATATTAATAGGCATTACGCTTAAGACCTCAATCATCTTCCTAAAGACTAAGGGGTCCTCAAAAGGATCTAGCTCTTCATCTCTAGCTATGAGTTGTTCTACCGAATGTGTCTTTTCGATGAAATCTTTTTCTAGATAGAATGGGCGTTGAGGTCCTATAAAGTTCCTTTCTATCCAAGGTCCATATCTAGATGGTCTCCTATTCATCTCTACCCAATGTGCTGTCGGTTCATCCTCACAATCGTAGCTATGTTTCTTAACATCATATACCAACCAAGTATCGCCTTCACCTACCACTATCTTAGACTCCTTACAATCTATCATGGCGCTAGCGGTTGCTAAAAATCCTCTTCCTACCAACAATGGGCATGTAGTCTCACTAACCATGACTAGGACGTGAAAGTCCGCTAAGATAGTTAACTTCCCTACGTGAACAACTACATCCTTAATCATTCCAACCGGGTGGGCAATACTCCCATCCGCTAGACCTATCAATACCTCCGTCTCCTCTAACTTTCCTAGCTTGAGAGTGGTGAAAAGGGATAAGGGAATCAAGTTGAGGCTTGACCCTAAATCAGCTGGTGTGTCGAAAGCTTCGGATCTTCCTATCTTACAAGGCAAAACAAATATACCCAGATCATCAAGCTTTTTAGGCAACTTGTTTTGAACGAAGGCGGTCCCATTTTTTCCTAGTTTAAACTTCTCATACTTTTCTAGGAGGGCACTATAGTAGGGAGCACGGGCTAAGACATCAATGACGGGGCGTTCAAGGTGAAGCTCCTTGAATTCATCGTCAAGGTCTTGCGTGGGAGGTGTTTCAACTATGCTTTTGACCGGTTTTACATCAGGTGTTCTATTCGATTGGTCCTTTTGAAGAATTTGGTTTTGCTTGAAACACGTGCTCGTTGATTTAACCGAGTAGTATTGTGGACAAGAAGTGGGTGACGAAACTGATGATATGGAATTAACGTTTAGTTTCGGGTTCTTGATTGTGTCGCTTGGGAGTGCTCCCATTTCTCGGTCATTGAGAACTTTCAACAATGTGTCAATTTTGGTGGTCATCTCGCTTTCCTTTTGTTTGAAATCGGCTTCAAACTTAGATATGCGAGCTTCTTGAGATGCCATGAACTTAGACATCAATCCTTCAAGATTGTTGGTACTACCATAGTTGTTAGAAGGATTGTTGTTGAAAGTACGGTTGGAGGGTGTACCGTTTGATTGGTAACGATTAGGCGGATTGGAAGAATTGGCTTGATTTTGTTTCCACCTAAGGTTTGGGTGATTTTTCCAAGAGGGGTTGTAGGAATCACTGTAAGGGTTTGGCTCGGGTTTGAAAGTGTACCACTTATCTCCCGCTTCGTCGGTACGCGAGGATGCGTAGTCTGCAAAAGCTGTTCCGGGGAGTTCCACACAATCACGAGTGTCATGGGGACCACTACATAATTCGCATGAAGAAGTGATTTTGTTCACTTGGTTTGAAGGCTTAGGAGCTTCGTAAGATTTCATGAGAAACTTGACTTGGTCCTCAAGTTCCATGATCCTACGGTCGGGTGTGCTAGAGTTGTTTGAAGGCAAAGATATTGCCTTGACCGTTTTGTTCAAATCACGAGGATCATTCCAACTTTCGTTGTCATAGAGAGCAAGATCTTCTATGAGTTCCCATGATTGTTCCGCACTTAGATCACGTAGCTTACCACCGGCCGACTGGTCAATTGCTTGCCTTGTGGAGAGATCGATATGGTCATAGAAGATTTGGACTTGTTGCCAAAGATCTATGCCATGATGAGGGACTTTTTGGAGTAAGTCCTTGAATCGAATCCATGCTTCATATAGAGTTTCACCTTGACGTTGTTGGAACATCAAGATATCATTTCTAAGCTTGGTAGTTCTCCCCGGTGGGAAAAATTGAGCAAGGAAACGAGTGGTGAGATCATCCCATGAGGTGATGGATCCCGCGGGTAAACGTTCAAGCCATTGGCTAGCTTGATCACATAGAGAGAATTGGAATAGGCGTAATCGGGTTGACTCTCTAGTTGTAACATCAAGGTCTATAGAATCTACGATTTTAAGGAAGTCCTTGAGATGTTGGTTTGGATCTTCGGAACGAAGTCCATGAAATGCACATCCGCTTTGCACCAACCGGATGGTGTCGGATCGCAAGGGGGTCACATTGGCTCCTTGGGTGAGCTCAATGGTGTTTCGATAGCCTTGGTGGCTAGGTCGGGAATACTCTCCTAGGGTTCGGGGCCTAAGAGGTTGGTTATCTAGTTGTGGGTTTTGTTGTGGTGGGATGACGGGTTCAAAGATGTTACCATCGTCCATGATGTCGGATGGCGAAGAGTTACGAACAAAAACACGAAGAAATAAGATAGACTAAAGAGAACCTAAAAATAAAAATAAAATCTTACTAGAAAGGAATCTAGCAAGTAGACCTAATAAAAAGAGATTCTAACCTAGACAATAACTATTACCCGGGCTGCGGCGCCAAAAACTTGATGCGTAAGGATTGCACCAGGCTTTACCTCTCGAGGGATCTCGAGAAGCTTACAACCCCCACCAGTCAGTGTACCTGATCGATTTAGTATAGTATAATGACAAGTACCGGGGGATTGATCGTTCAGCTAGGAATAGTGTCGCTAGGATTAGAAAACCTAAAGACTAGGTCTAGAGATAAGGGATGATTCTTTTTGTATTTTTTATATTTTTATGAAAGCAATTAAAAATCTCGGGTTTGAAGGAGTTTGGCGGAATTAGTTGCTAGTCAACTAACCCAATACTAAAGATGCAATCAAAATAAAATACTAAAAATGAAAATAAACTAAATTAAACTAGAGTTGTGACCAATATGTGGGAGAATTGTGTTTACTTAGATTTCACTACTCCCTAGATATCTTTTACATGTTAATTACTTGTAATAGTTGCGTGGATGACGGATTGTATTCCTTAATACCATTCATGGGGTGGCGTACTTACTTCCCCAATCCTATGAGCGCCTACTTCACTCTTATGTCGAGCCTGCTAAGAAGCTCCTAACATGGGATCACTAGAATTTTCTCATGCATTAAATACAACCAATAAAACCTAATACACATCGGTTCATGTTTCCTAAGACGTTGAAGCATGTTACACAATGGAGATCTGCCAGTTTTCTTAAGCCTAACATTGAAATCATTCATCCATTACAACCACAAACAAGTAATCAACATATAATTAACATCTAGGTTTCATTACATCTAAGCAAACACAAGATAGATCTAGCCTAGCATGTTGAAATCAAGAAAAGCATAAGATATATTCAACAACACATAGACATATTGAATGAATTAAGAGAAGACTTATCTCAATTGAACATGAAAGGATTCAAGGTGTGAAAACCCTTGAAAACACTGTAAAATATGACCTAGGGTTTACAAAGTTCGGCCCTAGTTTTCTCCACACAAGTTTCTCTTTTATGAATGAAAAATAGAAAACTATATATAGATTTTGATAGGTGACGGCGTCAAGAACAAATGTCTGACGCCGTCATCTCGCCGCCAAATAGTTTCTCGGACTGCCTAGATCTGGGTCTGACGCCGTCATGTATACTCCTTATGCAGGCCGTCACCATATTAACTCTTGACGCCCTTCTTGTGACGCGTTCAGGTTTTCACTGGGTCGTCATGGATTTTACTCTTGACGCCGTCATGATTTTCTTCTTGACGCCGTCAGGTACTGTTCTCAGCAAGGAAAATTAAGACTTTGTCGTTTTCTTCACTTTTATGCTCCAAAAATGTCCGAATTGCTTCATTTTCCAGAATTCACTCCCAAAGTACCTAAAATCACAAAAGGAACGATTTAGGGCAATATTTGATCAAATAAATTCAATTCCGGGCTTAAATGACCCCCTAAAAGTGGTTCATTTTTTGCCTCATCAGGTACCAAACTAGTTTAGTCTAAAGGAAGGTTTGTGCAGCTTGACCAATTTGCGACCTTTGATGTTTGTACAGCTTGACCAACATGTCTATCAGGTAAAATTTTGCGACCTTTGATGGGCCTTTAGTTTTGGGCAGGAAGGTTGATGAGGCTTTAATAAAGGGTTCATCTATGGTTCAAGCTTCATAGTACTGTTTGTGACAATGTGACCAGTTCATGAACAAAACATATTTGTAAATTTGAGTTTGTATATAAATATGTTATGTGTACACGTTACAAATTTCAAGTATTTGCGAAGTTGAAATCTCACATGTGCTGAACATGTACTATAATTTGCAGGTTTCCCTGCACCAGCTATTCTCATACCACTATGTAGTTTTTAAATATGTGTCTCATGTCTACTCTTTTATTACATAACTTTTGATGTATTGCTTGGAAGAAGCAAAATTTACAAAACACTCCCGCGGTAACGCATGGGCTACCATGCTCGTTTTAGCTAACCTACAACTCTGCATTTTAGCATGAATATACATCACCTTAGGTTGTGACTTGTGAATATTAGTTTTGCTACAAAGCTCTTCATTTTACCATTGTGAGAAATACCTCACTTAAGATACTAGTTATAATGCTCGCGCACTCGTGAAGTTTTTTTCTAAAATTTTCAATAATGCATTTTTATTTATTAAAAGACAATTAGCTTAATTTTTGTTTTTTGTTTTAGTTACGATTCTTAATTTTGATTTATAATCATGTTTGATATACGTAGTAAAAGTTTATATATAGTACTTTCATAGACATGGGTCGGTTTTATATACAAAGTTTAACTACCGCATGTTGAGTTTGTGTATTGATAATTTAGATCAATTTATTTTTTAATCTTATGCTGAAATATTAATGGTTGTGTTACCATGTCACTTTTGTAAGTTCAACTATTATAATATTTTATAATTAGACAATAAAGAACACTAACATAATATGTTGTAGATTTGTCGTCTTTTGAATTTTAAATGGAATTGACTAAAGTTATATTTAACGTATTTTGTTGCTATAAATCGATACTTATATTTTTTTTGAACTTTTTATTATTACTGCAAAAGTGCATTTTTTCTTTTAAACCAAAGATGTTTTGTTTATTATTTTTTGATTGAGATAGTCCAAACTAAAAGATTTCAGTTGTTCTTTAGATTAAAAAGTAATGAAGCTTAAGGTAATGTTTGTTTATCTTTTATAACCTAAACTAATAAAACGGGTAATCAGATGAGTGGTTAAGATATCCAAAGAAGGCGAATCATTAACTGAGATATAAGCTGCCCAACTGTATACCTAAAAGTTTCCCAACCCTTTCCTTTGCCACGCCCAAAATGTTTTCGTACTGAGGGTCAAACTTAAGACCTCAACTATTTTAATATAAGGTTAAACGGGTATATTTATTTTTATTTTGTTGATACTAACATGTTCTTTTATATTTGTTATAGTTTTTTTATGTGCGTTCGCTATCGTTTGGTAGGGTCTGAACAGGGACTAACAATCCATTGTAGAAACCGCATTGTGCTGACTTAAGAAAATTTCCAATGATTTTTATTTGCGGATATCATGGCTACAATCCTTACAAAAATTACACTAGTAATGAATCAGGGACCCACAGAAAAGAATCAGGACCCACAAAAAGAATCAGAGACCCACATTTTATAGCATAAAATTGTAGCCAATTAGGTAAAAAAAAAGTAGCTAATATATTCCTTTTTTATTTTAGCAATTGAGAAACAAAACTAAAGTTTACAAACAAAAAATATATCATCCTTTAGATTTCTTAGGTGCATTGAGAGCTTATTTCATGTGCCTCGTAATCAAGACTAAAACAATGTTAGAGTCTTCACACAACACTTAAATTTCAAACGTAATATATATAGCCTACAATAGCTTTTGAAGCATGATATCTTCTTATCGTAAAGGTTCATGTTTGTTCACTTTAGCAAGCTATAATACCTTAACAAAAAGGGGTAATTTCATTCATATCCTTGCAAAATTCAAAAATTTCATATATATTCTTTGAATGCATTAAATGCATTGTATTTTATGCATTAAAAACTAGTAAAAAGGATATATATGAAATTTTTGGAATTTTCAAGGATATACATGAAATTTTCCCTAACAAAAAAGATATCATCATTAATATTTCTTAACAAGTCATGCCACCCATGGTGTTAGTGACAATTTTATTAATATCTGGGACTAAAAACCATTGCTAAATACAAGTAAAGCATGAAATTACAATACTAAGGAGATGAAAAAAATACACAAAAAACACATACAACTACGCACGTAAAACCCTTCGCCATTTTGCCATAAACATCACCACCTTAGCATACATCCAATCTTGACACTGAGAAAAAGCATGTCTCGCACGGCGGTTAAGAAGTAAAGTGCAAAATGCTATCCCAAATGCAGTAACAAAACCAGTTGCCTCTCCAATATAATACCATCTCTCAAGTTCATCTATGGCTTCACCATCACTCTTACTCTCACCAACTACAGGTGTCACTTCAAGCTCTTTATCTCCGGGACAATACTTGGTCAGGGGAGGTCCGCATGGTCAAGCATTTCCAATGTACCTTGATGGTTCAAAGGACTGGAGTTGAGTGCTAGATGGAATCCTCCCAGACAAGTTATTATGCGACACATCAAGATAATTTAAAAAATTCATCTCAGACATGCTTGATGGCAACCCTCCTGAGAAACTGTTTTTAGATAAATCCAAAGTTTGAAGTTCTTTCATTTGACCAATGTCTTTTGGAATCTCTCCAAGTAGAGCGTTGTTTGACAAATTTAGTATTACTAATCCCTGCAGATTGGTAATTTCATACGGGATTTGTCCTGTGAGACTGTTGGTTGATAAATCAATCGTCTTCACGAATTCCAGATTTCTACTAAACTCATTTACCTTTCCTTGCCATTGAATAAATAGATGGTCAATATAGCTATTTCCATAAAAGCAAATCGTGTTTCCGAAAGAATAATTACCATGATAATTATGTATATTTTGTTCCGTAAACAATCCTTTTTGAACCATGGAAGTAAGATTATGCATACACGATAGGATTGCTCCATGGAGATTGTTAATTGACAAGTCTAAGATTTGAAGACTTACTAATTGACATATTTGTGAAGGGATGGCTCCAGAAAAGTTGTTTGATTTTAGGCTAAGGGCATACAACTTTGACAAGTTTTTACCAATCCAAACAGGAATATTACCATATAATTTGTTGGTCCCCAAGTCCAAAAAGCTTAGCTTGGTGCAATTCTTCAAAGACAATGGCAATTTTCCAGAGAAGCTGTTGCTGGATAAACGTAACGTCTCGAGTTGACCCAAACATCCTACATAGGGATGAATATTTCCTGATAGAGTGTTGTGGCCTAAATTAAGAACTTTTAGATGCGCCAAATTCTTCAAGCAGTCAGGAAGTTGCCCGGTCAATGAGTTACGTGAGAGATCAAGATATTCAAAGTTTTCATAGATTTGGCACAAGAAAGACATTCCTCCTTGGAATTTGTTACTAGACAGATCTAAAAATTTTAAACATGCCGGAAAAGTAGGTATTGGACCATAAAAGCTGTTGGAACTCAAATCTACTTGATGAAGGTCAGTACTTGATAATGATTCTGGTAATTTACCACTTATGTTGTTGAAAGAGAGATCCAAATAATGTAATTGAAAAGGGGACCATTGGTTCCAGAACTCTGTAGGAATTGTGTCTGAAATGCTATTGTTAGAAAGATCAAGATGCCTAAGTTTTTTCATTTTTTGTATCGATTTGGGGAAATGAGGTCCTAGCTTGTTAGAGCTGAAATCAATATGCTCTATACTCGTAGAAAGGTTTGACACGTCATCAGGCAATGACCCTGTTAATAGGTTATTTGAAGCATTCAAGAAAGATAACATATTTAAGGATGTGCATCGAGACAAGTTGTTCAGAAAATCCGAAAGTTTCCCATCAAACGAGTTGCCAGAAACAAAAAAATTCTTAAGCCGATTGCGAACTAATGGGCACAACCACGGATAAACTGATGAGTTGAGATTGTTGTTATTGAGATAAAGGGTATCAATAGATGAAGAAGAGTTGACAAGTGAAGAATATGGATGCATGACTTTTGAGAGGTCACATTTGTTTAACCTTAAATCTTCTAGGTTTTGGAGACCTATAATTACATTTACCCAATTATTTGCTTTTGCCAGAGAAGTTCCATCCATATAAAGGCGACTTAAAGAAGATAGAGAATACAACCAATCTAAATTTTCAACAATACAACTATCGAGGGAGCTTAGTTCTAGAGCTAGCAAATTGGTGAGGTTTCCAAATTCTCGAGGAATGTTTCCATGGAGAGAGTTCTCTGAAAGGTAAAGTTCTGTTGGAATTATGATATCATGAAATTCATATAAAATTAACCAAACACATCAAGTGAGCATAGCGGAAGCAATTATAACAAGATCATATAACATGTATTTAATTAATCAATAATAAATAGTAAACATACCTTTGTGATTCTAGCCCGAACAAGAATCAATTGGAATCTTCAACTTATGAACCCTAATTAGGGTTTATGTGGATTATAAGAATTACCCCTTACCTCTTTTGTAATTCAATCCAAGAATCAAACAAAAATATGTTTGAATCACGTTCTTGTACACACGTACTAAAACAAGTTAAAGTAATGCTAGTTTTATAACACAAAATTAAACCAAAACCTTTTGTTTAATAAATAAAATTGATCAACCCTTTAAGGGTGTTTGTTTGATCGATTACTAGAAAAGAAGGAGAGAAAAACAAGTTTAGGTTTTGTGTGTGTGCACAAGAGATACAAACAATGAATCCCTAACCTTGTTTACATAGTATAGTTTACTTGGAGCTCAAGTTACAAAGGAGGTGGAACTCCTTCTAGAACTTTCTTGATCTTCCAATAAATCATACACATTACTTTCCTTTTATTCGTCTAATGATCATTAGTCATTTATCTTAAATACTAAATAATCATTATATATTTGTGTAATAAATAATTAAATATAAACTTTTACATTTAATTATTAAACTTTAACTCTCATACGTAAAGTGTGCAATCCCGTGATCTCGAGTTCGATCCTAACATACGACTACTAAAATAATGTCCATAATCTAACAGCTCCCACTTGGACATATTTTAATAGTGTAATCACATCGGTTAGTGTCTAGCAACACTTCGATGCCTCTAGTACAATCTCGAGTAAGGCTCCTGGAAAAACCTTTTAATGATTTCTCATTATTATTATCCTTTTGTTTCTAATACCATGTTAATAAGGATATGGATTAAAGTCATTCCTTAATTAACCATTTTGTTTCTCGTTGTTAGTGATTGATCAAGATTACCAAATTATCTGAACATATTCAGGGAAGATCTTGGGCACGGCCATGCAAACATCTTGACCACCCTACGAGGGGCCCAGCAGTATTAAACTCCAAAAATAAATTTGAAGGAATCAAATTCTATCTTGATTACAAGCAAAACCCACAAACTTTGTAACACTTCCGAAAACAACCCTTATGACTACCAGTTACGTATAGCGTTAAGTTGTTCCACAAAAATGTACTACATTCATGACACTTATCTTGCATCTCAAGTCTGAGGATAACTTCTCATGATTTACTTAATAACAAAATCCATAAAGTAACGTCATGTAGTTGGGATAAGTCCTATATTCGGTATCATTGAATATCATCTGAAATGGCATGTCTACGCATCAATATACTTTAAGTATATTATACCAACCTTCAGATTTGTCTTGATTTAATAATATTCCCATATTATTAACTGACAACGGACAATTTAGAATAACATTTATTCATGGATTAAACATGTAAAAAACAGGATACAATATATATTATATATTAAACATACCATGTATTTCAATTTATCATAATAATTGTTTAACATCCCTTATCCAAATACTAAATAGATCAATGCATAATAACTCTTGTTGATGAATTATGCCTCAAGCAATGACATTCATTCTTGTTGACAAGACATAAATCATCCAACTTTGATCTATCAGAATTTTAAGAATACTTATTTCAAGAATTCAACTACTGAAATTCTTATATGTGCATAGTCAACTATTTTGATAATGCCATATATCATAAAAATGTTAGACATCCTTAACCACCAATTTATGATAATTAAACTTCCAAACATTTTAAAGTTTAAAGTATTCTTATTCTCTTAATGTACAATGCAACTTATGCTTTTAGTAAGCACAACTAGTACATATAGCAAAGAACGAAATCCTTACCATAACTAGTATTGAGTGTCATCTCAATTTCAATAACATCATTGTATGCAACAACAATATACTATCAAAACTTTCCGTAAACATTAATATCTATTGTGTAATGTTTGATGCCCTTTAAACTTTCAAGTTTGTTAGCTATGACAATTTTCACAACAATTGAAAAATTGTTCATCTATAGAATTTGGAAGCTATTCCAGATTTAGGATGTGATTCTATAATCAAACATATTCTTTTAGAATATTACACAAGTTATCTAATAACTTTTAATTAGATATTAATATTTCCAAATCATCTTGAAATCAAGCATGATACAACAAAACATGATGTTCATGAAAAATCTTTGAGTCATACTTAAATTTTATTCATGTTGTACATATCCATTTAGACTTTCTAAATAATATATCATGTTATATTAGATTTATTTACCGCACATGTTTCAACAATAAACATTCATTCCAAGGTTATATGTCTTATTTCCTAAATCTTACAAGTAAAATTTTATTCCATTCTAAGACTTAACATTTACTTATATGGAATATTACTTTTCATATGTTCTACAACATATATGATTTAAGAAATTAAACATAATACTCCTATTAGCTTTTAGGAATACTTAGAAATTATCTTATTTCAATTATAAATCAAAACATGAATTTAATAATTAAACATAAGAGTAATCTTCTAGATGCATGCATTTATCCATCCATGGATTATTGCACTTTGTACACTTCCAGAGATTTATTTGAATTCATAAACTCCTTTTTATTACTTATCGTCCTCGCTCAAATAATCACTCAAGAAAGAGTTTTGATATTCTATTGTCAATTTCATAAATATGACAATCATAATCTTTATATATTTAATGTGTTTAGAAAACAATATTCAATTATAGTTAATTGCTTAAGTGTGATTAATAATCTTGTCATAAGACAAGCATTAAATACGTGCACAATATTGTCCATATGATTTCTATACAAAGATTTAAACCACAAGGGTTACCTAATCTTTGAAGAAACTCATCTTCATTTTCTAGTCTAACTATTAAGATAAAACAAGTTTCTAAAATTGATTATCTTTATGGACATCATCTTAATCATTCATGTATACTTTACCCAATTTCATATTTGGTAATGTATCATAATGATTATCAGGTTTACAATAATCCTGTAAATCATAGTCCTCAGCATATTAATCAAATATCTGAGATATATTACTATTCTATGAATGATAATTCCATCATTTTGAGATTTACCATTTAACATTTAAATGTCAAACTTTAATCATGATATTTACTAGTGTATTTTAGAAGATTATGTATCTTATAATTTTATCTTTTAAAGATCAAAACTCCCACTTGCTTTTAGTAATTTAAAGACTATCTTTAAATACTTAGCAAATAAAGAAACAATACAATGTTCTCTTTTGGGATATTACAAATACTTATTGATAGTTCCTGACTTAACTTTGTTAATAACCTCTTCATAAGCAGTTAAACAAATTTAGAACTTCAATTTAAGACTTAATGTGATTCATCACATTCATCACATTCCATCATATGATAATGTCTTATTAATCTTCTATGTTGGAGTTTTATTAAATATGTCCAAGTCATACTCAACATTCTAACCTTGATAACTTTTGGAAGAAAAGAAGTCATAGTTATCTTTAATCAAACAATATAACAAGAGTTTGATTTTCCTAACTGAACATACCATAAACATTTGATATTTCATTAGTATTAATATTGTAAGACAATCTAACAATATTAAAGATAACCATATTCTTTTTGACTTGTCTATTTACCAACTAATTCATTTTAATAGTATAATAATATTCAAGCCAATTACATGCTTTATAACACAAGTACTTTTTACAAAGTCACTTCATGTCCATGTCTTTACAAGAAAACATAAACTGTTATAATCCCACTATACGTTATAAGTCATTTAACAATTTAATAACTTCGTGTATATGTCTTAATTAAAAACACAACAAGATAACGTTTTACTTTATTATAAGTCTTGTAACAATTAAAAGACTTTATGTTTATATCTTTACAATGAAACATAAACATGTTTAACTAAAGTAATTCTGAACACCATCTTTTGGTTTCAATAGTAATTTCATGTTAATTTATTACTTCACAATAATGTGAATAACATTATTTCTTCATTTATTTATGTCATTCCAAGAATACATAAATATTCAGATTGAAGTAGCATTAGATTACTTAATTAATTTATGTCATTCCATGAATTCATAAATCTATAAATTAAAGTAGTCTTGATATCATATTGACACATGTTCTAATATGTATCTAATTTAGAAACTGCAAATTCTCATAGTTCAATTACATCAGTTGATCTGCTAGTAATGAAAATATGAAATTTACCTTGTTGTTGCAATCTAGTTAAGCTCTCACAAAACATAAATTGTAACACCAAGTGTTTCTTGAATTAGCCTAGTATAATTCATATCAGAACATTATTCTAATTTAGAAACTGCAAATTCTCATAGTTCAATTACATCAGTTGATCTGCTAGTAATGAAATATGAAATTCACCTTGTTGTTGCAATCTAGCTAAGCTCTCACATAACATAAATTGTAACACCAAGTGTTTCTAGAATTAATATTAGAACATTATTCTCTTACCTTGTATTCAAGAGAATCCATTAAATCATATCTTTATGAGTTGTTTCTTGCACACATTAAAGATAACATTTCTCCCACTTGTGCATGGAACAACCTCATATAGTTGATAAACAACATGCCATGCATTTGTTTATGTGTTCAATATGATTGTGTCATAGATTTTAGCATAACAAGTATATGTAAAACAACAATGTCTAGTAAGGAAACGTACAAGACTATCCTTAAAAGTAAGATTGTCTACACTTGGAAAGTAATTATCTTTAGCTACCAAGATGTCAAAGCTTGTAACTCCCACTGAATTAAAGATCATTACAATAATTCCTTATTCAGTGATAAATACACAATACTCCCACTGAATTTGACAACATTGTAAATGTTTCATATCCAGTGAAAACAAATATTGTGTCTTTAACTTTCCTATACCTTTAAATGTCCATATGTAACAATTACTTATGTACTAAAAGTGTATTCTACTACGTAAATGATGGACTATCCACCAAATGCTATTAATTTGAAAATTGGGCATGCAATTTCTTCCTTAATAGGTCTACCATCCTACAATGTATGTAGCACCTTTAAAATAGTTAAAACAACTAGTTTGTCTTTAAACATTTTGCGGTAATTAGTCTAGCTTCTAATTATAATAACTCATAAAATGTTATACATAATTTTCTGTTAACCAAATATCATATTTGTTACTAAGAATTTGATCACCAAATGAGGATGATAAAATCCCTATGAAAAATATTCGCAATTTTCTTAACTATTAAAAAATTTGCTATGAGTTATATTAGAATTTAGACATATCTAATATTCCTATTATCCTTTCTCATTCATGAAAAGGAATAGGATTGTGTCTCACTCTTCCTTCATAGAAAGGAGACTTCTTTTGTCTTTTAAGTAAATATTTCTTAATCAAACATTTGTTTGAAAACAGAACTAGATCAATTTACCAAAACCCAAATACATTTACGGTTTGAAAGTTGCATTAATACATTAAAACGAATTACAAAATTCAATTTCAGTATTTTCGATAATTAGATCTTTAAGAAAATAAAATACCCATTGGTAAATATTCATATAAACCATAGTATTTTCTTAAAGCTAGGATCCTAATTGACATAGTACCATTACATCAGTTGATCTGCTAGTAATGATAGTATTCAACAAGGTAATTGTCGAACAATAATTGCCAATATCATATTGCAATTCCTAGATTTATGGGATTTACAATCACAAAACTTTTGTAATGTAAGCATGTTTGATCCCCATCTTAATGCCTTGAGTCCAAGATCTCACTTCCTACTCAATTTAAGTCGTCTAACTTAAAAACTGCAAAGTCATAAATCCATCACATCAGTTGATCTGCTAGCAATGAATTTATGAAATTTACCTCTCCATTGCAATCTCGCCAAGTTCTCACATGACGTAAATTACAACTTCAAGTGTTCTTAATTAGATGGCATTCGACTTAATTTTATAAGGGTATTAAATTTTGACGTGTAATCAAAATAATGTATGAAGAAGCATGCATACAACTTCATAACATTGGTTTTATAAAACATTTTTATTACCAATTTGCTAAGAGTAAAATAACAAAGTTTTGATTGACGTATTTATTCAATTAAGGCTTTCTTCTTCTAGGAAAAAGAGTCACATACATCGATAAATCGATTGCGTAAGCCAAAACTAAACAAATACCACATAGCACATAATTGATTACTTAATATTGGAGTCTTCCCCAATTCGACATCTATTAATAAATTTACATGTTTCGATATAACTTAACCATTAATTCATATATACAATTTAAACCATTTAAATTATCACACAATATAAAATCCATGCAAATATGCACTTTTTCATGGATTAAGCTTAACAATTAACATATTGCACCAAGATCGTTTACTAAAACGCATAACAAATTACATGACATCCTAGGGTTTCTAATCATATTAAAAAATCAAAAACCATAAACCCTAAAACCCTTAAGGGTCAAATCGACCCAAAATAAAATTAGGGTTAGGAATCTAACAAACCCTAAAAACATGTAACTAAACGAATCAAGATCCAATTTTTATGCGTTTCAATAATTAATTACACATTATAACGGCGATACCACTGTTGGAATTATGATATCATGACATTCATATAAAATAAACCAAACACATCAAGTGAGCATAGCGGAAGCAATTATAACAAGATCATATAACATGTAATTAATTAATCAATAATAAATAGTAAACATACCTTTGTGATTCTAGCCCGAACAAGAATCATTTGCAATCTTCAACTTATGAACCCTAATTAGGGTTTATGTGGATTATAAGAATTACCCCTTACCTCTTTTGTAATTCAATCCAAGAATCAAACAAAAATATGTTTGAATCACGTTCTTATACACACGTACTAAAACAAGTTAAAGTAATGCTAGTTTTATAACACAAAATTAAACCAAAACCTTTTGTTTAATAAAGAAAATCGATCAACCCTTTAAGGGTGTTTGTTTGATCGATTACTAGAAAAGAAGGAGAGAAAAACAAGTTTAAGTTTTGTGTGTGTGCACAAGAGATACAAACAATGAATCCCTAACCTTGTTTATATAGTATAGTTTACTTGGAGCTCAAGTTACAAAGGAGGTGGAACTCCTTCTAGAACTTTCTTGATCTTCCAATAAATCATACACATTACTTTCCTTTTATTCGTCTAATGATCATTAGTCATTTATCTTAAATACTAAATAATCATTATATATTTGTGTAATAAATAATTAAATATAAACTTTTACATTTAATTATTAAACTTTAACTCTCATACGTAAAGTGTGTAATCCCGTGATCTCGAGTTCGATCCTAACATACGACTACTAAAATAATGTCCATAATCTAACAAGTTCTTCTAATTTGGTCAAAGAACCAACGGATCTCGGAATGATTCCACTGAAATTATTCCAACTAAGGTTTATGGTTGTTAAATTTGTCATATAACCAATGGAAGTCGGAATGGTTCCAACAAAATGATTCGCTTCCAGAGAAATAAAAGTTAATCCGGTCAAGGAACCTATGGACTTGGGAAAGGTGCCGGTAAACTGATTGAAAGAAAGGTCGAGAGAAATTAACTGGGTCGTGTTACGAATGAACATGGGAATGGTTCCAATAAAATCATTTTGAGAAAGGTTAAGATAAGTTAAACGAGTCATGGAGCTAATGAATGGAGGGATCGTTCCATGGAAAGAACATGAGGACAGATCTAGATGATTCAAGTAGGTCAAGTTAAGCAATGAAAGGCTAATCTGACCTCCAACACCATAGTCGAACAGGTCAAGCATCGTGACATGACCTGTTTTGCTGTCGCATTGACTCCACTCCATTTACAACAATCATCTTCTGGTCTCCATGTAGAGAGCAAGTCATCGGGGTCAAGTAGGCGAGCTTTGAAACCAAGAAGTGCTTGTCTCTCATTATCGATGCACGTTTTAGTAGCTCCTCCTGCTGCTACAACCAGTTTGTGGCCAAGGGAAGTGGCTGTCGTGGTATTAAACCATAGTAGAACAAATGACAAAATAAAGAAAACATTAGTATGCATAAAGTAAAAGCAAATATTTTCTCTCATAATGTATATATGTTGTATATAATAATTTGTAATGATTGATGTTATTTTAGCTGATAAATCAACATATATATATATAGACTTAGAAAAAGAATAATTGTGTGGTACCGAAGGATAAGTCTTCGCAATTTGTACTTATTCCAACATGTGAGATATTTTGGTCACCAATCCACTTACTCTCTAATCATCTTCATTGCTATCTTTATTAATCAAATTAAAACTTGAAAGAAAAATCACAAACCTTTAAGCCATTGAAAGAGTTTTTGTTCCTTCTCAAGCATGCTGCACCTACACCAGCCTCATCTCCTAATGTGTCTTGGTCAAACTGTTTCTCCTCCTCCTCCTCCTCCCCTTGGAGCTCATAAAGCTAACGCCGCGGGATCAATGGTTATGACTGCTTTGGTTGTTGCTTTATGACTTTTGTTTTTAATCTTCTCAGGGTTAAAGTATTTTTGGTTTTTCATACATAATGGTCTAAGAGTGCTTAATGCATTTGTGATTGGTTATTTTACTCCATACGGGGCTTTTGTCAGTGTTTGGTTTGCATTTATTAGTATACTAGGATGGTTTAAGGCTGTGCATATGCACAACCCACGATGTCTCGCTGCAACTTTCATTTAGTTAATCCTAAGTAGTGGTCATGGTTCAAAACACATTCTAGTAACTACTACTTTGAAAATCTTTATAAACTCATAATCGGTTTCGAAAGACCAAATTAAGGCTTCGATTTTATACTTATGCATGCTAATTTCTTCATAGAGTCCGAACAAAGTTTACCAAAATAAAAGAACTAAATGCTTCGTACAAATTTAATTAAAACAAGATTTAAAACAACTGTATATTCACACATATGTCTAATGATGTTGGCTCACTTATTTTCGCAATGAACTAAATTAGAAAATGTATAATACAATGCTACACCTCAACCACAATTTGCTAATGACGACCGCAATAGTGACAATAACTTTTAGAAATAAAAAATAAAAATAATTTTTCATTTATAATTAAAAAAACATTACAATAAAAGTTAAACTAAAATAAAAACATTACAATAACAATTCAACAAAAATAAAAAAAATTACGATAAAAACTAAAACAAACTTAAACTAATATTCTAAACTGTAGCGCTCTTTGATTTGTTATTTCAAGGCCAAGCACGTCTCTAGTGCTTTCCCGGTCAAATGCCCATACTAGATAAACAACCTTTTACTAGCTAGATAAGCACATTTTAAGTAAAGAAACGTGTTATCCATTCAACCCCAAACGGTGCATGTATACATCAATTATATAAACGTGTTTCTATCTCTAACTTTCCATGCAACATTCCATTATTCAAAGTTGGCAACAAGCATGGAATGTGTGAACCATGTAAAACGTGTTAGGAACTGTCATGCACACATCAACATCAAACAACGTCATGCAAATTTCCATCTTGCATCCACACTTTGCAATAACGTTTCCTATATGCAAAGGTTGGAACCAACTCCAAAGCCATAACTCACCATGCCATTTCCTTGCATGCAAAGATCTAACCTGCAAATCCAAACTTGTAATACATGCATGCAACGCAATCAACACTTGGTCACCCCAACTCGCAAGCCATGCAATCAAGTTATTTTTTTTGTATTAAAAGTAGCCAACGGCTAGAAAAAAGAAGGAGAAAGTTTGCAATTGTTTCGGATGGCTGGCAAATCAAAAGAATGCAAAGGTTGGAGGGCGACGCGGTCGAAGGGTGCGTTGGGTTAGGGGACGACGGACCATTAGCATTGGCCTAATGCTTTTGTGATTGGTAATGCAAGTCCAAGTGGTCAAGAGTTCTTAATGCATTTGTGATTGGCTGTTTGACAGCAACAGGGCATCGGTGGAGTTTATATTATTTCTAATGCTTGGCTTTTGTCAGTGTTTGGTTTGCATTTTATTTGGTACAAAATTCATGAGTTAGTCAATAGTTTGAGGATATTGTGTTGGTTACTATATTCTGTTTTGTTTTATCTTAGGTGTCATCTTTCTTTTAATTAATTTGTTAATTGGGGTGTGATACCTGTATTCTATTGTATTTTTTTTTCTTTTTTTTAAGTAATTCTTTATAAAATTTTGACTTTCAAAAAAAAAAAAAAAAAAAAAAAAAAAGCAGCATAAACACGTTTTTTAATTCTTTTTTTTTTTGCCAAACGAGGAAATGATTAGACATTTTTAATTCAAGATTTTTTTTTAAATAATATAACCAAAATTCAATTATTACTAAATAAAGAAATATTTTATTTTTCAAAATACAAAAATCCTCACTTTGGGTTTTCCTTTAGGGATAATTTCAAAAATGCCCCGGTTGCGCAACACATGCAACTATCTAGACGGAATCTTTTGTGTTTGCTTTTCTAGACCAGTTGCCTAGGCAACTTGAATTTAGCCAATCATGTGCCGCCACTTGTCCGACATGAAGGCCACCAGTGGCCCCAAAAGTATACAAGTTGCTAAAAAGTACATAAGTTACCCTACCTTGTAATCCGTAAAGTCACACTTATCACATGCAGATTTTAGTTGCCAAAAAAGTACTGGTTACCCTGGTATAGAAAAGAAAACACAAAATATTCCGTCTAGATAGTCTCACGACTTAGTCAACCAGGTCATTTTTAGAATTGTCCCTTTCCTTTAATATATAAAAAGATGGGACGATGACAAAATCACAAATATTAAGCTTCTATATATTCGACTAAAAATGTAAATTTTGCATTGATATGGAGATATAAGATATGTCTGATTTATATGATATAACAAGTATGGTATAATAAGTATCAACAAATTTGGGCTTATGAAATATATAAGGCAAAATCATATAAGCTCATAAACTCACAAATAAGATTAAAAAAAAACGCTCCTGAGGGGGGGGGGGGGGGGTGTTTGTTGAAGCTTATATGTGTTTCGGCTTATGTTTCATAAGCCTCAATTTTTCGGTTTATTTTGAGACTTGTTTGCTTATATAAGTTTATTATGTTATAATCAATGTTCTAAATGGCGTGAGGCGTGGCGTGGCGGCACAGCCACGCCTCAAGCCTTACGCGCCTTTGCGAAGCCTTGGCGTTTCTTAAGGCGTGCTTAAGGCGGCAACAAAATATTTATAAATTTATGTATTTATAATTTTATATCATTTTATAAGAGCAATTTCAAATACTAAAGCCCAAATCCTAAATAGCAAGGCCCAAATACGAGGCCCAAATACGAGGCCCAAATAGGAATTAAGTTTTGAAATTACGAGGCCCAAGAAAGAAATAACCCAAATACTTGAAATTCAAGCCCAAATCCATAAATCCCCTAAATGCTTCTAAAAATGGCGCCACGCCTTACCAAAAGGCGCGCCTTTGCACGCCTTTTCGCGCCTTATTCCACGCCTTTTCACACGACGCCTAGACCTCACGCCTTGGTCCATTTCGTGGCGTCGAGGCCACGCCTCGCGCCTTGGCGACGCCTTGGCGGCGCCTTGGCGCGCCTTTTAGAACACTGGTTATAATAAACTTATATGAGCCCATAAATATCAAAATAAGCCGGAAAATTGAAGCTTATGAAATATAAGGCAAAATCAAATAAGCTCATAAGCCCACATATAAGATTAAACAAACATCCTTTAAAACAGCCTTCCTTTCATATGGACAATGTAATAATTTTTTTTTTTGAACGGCTGGACAATGTAATAATTAATTAACCTACAAAAAAAAAAAAAAAAAAAAAAAAAAAAAAAAAAAAAAAAAAAACTAATTAACCATTTTATATAAAAAAAAGTAAAAAATAAAATAAAAAATGTACCTACCTCTTCATTGACCGAGATTTATTATTATTATTTATTATTATTATTATTATTTTGAACAGCAGAAGAAGAGTATCTATATAATGAAAAAAACAGCTTCCTAGTAAGTCACTAGGAAGCCAAGAGCACAAATGTTAATTACAAAGAGTGTTAAAAGGGTTATCGAACCAATTCATCCAACTTAGGTGAGCCTTTCTACGCCTACAAGAGATCCAATTTAATGAAGAGAGCTTAATTTCGTTGAGGATCAACTCCTTAGAAGGGCGCTTCTGGAAAAATACATCTCGTTCCTAAATCTCCAAATACACCAAAGGGTAGTTTGAACAACTGCGTCAAAGGGGACTCTAAGATTAGCCGTTAAGGGGATGTTATCAGCTAAGTCAATAGCATCAGTGAGAGGAGATTGAGATGTTATGAATATTCCACCATGACAAACCTTGGACCATATATCTTTAGCAATTGCACACGAAGTAAATAGGTGTTCTTCCGTCTCGATATAATCATCACAAATGGGGTAAAAAATAGTGTTCAAGTCAATACCTCTACGGTCAAGGTTGGAGCGTGATGGAAGTCTTCCATGGAGGATTTGCCAGTTGATTTTATTCCACCTATAGGGTTGCAGGTCAAGGGGTGGAGGAGACTGGTTATATGTGCTCGCATACATTTAACTGTGAAGTTCCTGTCATCACTAATTGTACATTCCCAGATTTCCGAGACATTATATAGAGAGGCGAAGATAGGATCAAAGGGAGACTAAATCTTGATATTCTTGAAGTTCTGATGTTGTATGTAGAGGTCTTGACCACTCCCAAGCGAATGACACGCCCCTGGGCATTGGAAGATTCGGATTGGCAGAAACCTCAATTGCAGATGGACTTGTTGCTCGATGGCCCAAGGTAAAGACATGAAGTCAATCAGGGGCATCAATATTAGCACAGGCTGGAACATTGAGAGGTGCCCTTTCACATACTAAACACTCAATGTTTTTATCTAAACGATAGAGCCTTGGGAAAACACTGCAAAGGGGTGGACCACCTATCCAAGAGTCAAGTCAAAACTTAGTGTTGAGACCATTGCCAATCTTTTGTTTGAACAAAAAAGGGAGAGATATACCACACGATAGAAGATCACCCTTCAACTTCATTATTTGATACCAAGGTCCAGATTAAGATGAAATAGAACCTGTTGCGAGGCCTTCATGGGGACCATGGATAGAGACACTGACTTTTCTCCATAACACATTTTCTTCTTGTAAAAAATGCCACCACCATTTTGCTGACATCGCTTGATTAAGTACTTTGAGGCTCCCAATATTGAGACCACCTTGAGCAAGAGGAGCAATAACTTTATCCCAAACAATCCAAGCTATCTTTCTTTCTTCCGAATTACCACCCCTAAAGAAATTCCTACAGATACTTTCAAGCTTGTTTATGATTGTTGTAGGGGCCTTGTAAGTAGAAAAGTAGTAGGTACCTAAGCTACCGCGGACTTGATGAGGATTAGGCAACCCCCACAAGAGAGAGTTTTGCATTTCCACTTAGAGAGCCATTTATTGAAGCGCTCAATCAAAGGAGACCATTTAGAACATCTTGACATATTAGCACCAATAGGTAAGCCTAAGTCAGTACAAGGGAGTTGAGATGATTGACACCCAATGGAGTTAGCCATCAAATTGAGCTCATGAGTGTGTACTCCAATTCCAAAGAGCTTACTTTTGTTGAAGTTAACCTTAAGTCCAGATGCAAGATGAAAACATGTAAGAATTCTAGACATATTTTTTGCATTGAGGAGCGACCATTGCCCAATAAAGAGTGCATCATCCAAAAATTGTGAATCAGAAATGGAGACTTTATCTTTGCCAACTTCGACACCAATGAAGATATTCTTGTTTCTAGCTTCTAAAAAAGCAACATTCAAAGCTTCAACCGCTAAGATAAACAAGAAAGGGGAGAGAGGGTCACCTTGCCTAAGCCCTCTTTCAATCTTAAATTCCTTTGTTGGAGACCCGTTGACGAGGACCGAGGCATAAGCCGAGTTAAAACAAACTTGAATCCAAGATCTCCATTTTACACCAAATCCCATTTGAGAGATGATAGTGTCCAAGAAAGACCAATTTAAAGTCTCAAACACCTTTTCGAAGTCTACTTTGAAAAGAAAAGCTTTTTCTTGTGTTTCTTAGCCCAAGAAGAAGCTTTTTCTTGTGTTTCTTAGCCCAGGAAATAATTTCGTTAATCACAAGCGGTCCATCGGTAATTTGGCGACCTTTTAGAAAGGCCATTTACACTTCACCAATAATCGAAGTGATCACAATTGCAAGGCGATTTGCGAGAATTTTAGCAATGATTTTATATTGGCACCCAATTAGGTTAATTGGTCTAAAATCACCAATGGTAAGAGGGTCTTCAACTTTCGGGACAAGGGTGATGAATGAAGAGTTGCAACCTCGCGGTATGTGAGATGAAAAATGGAAATCGTTTACATAGTTAATAATGTCGCAGCCAAGAATGTCCCAATGGTAAGAGGGTGTTCAATTCATTGACCGAGTTTTGGACTAACTGATCATCCTTTGATTCAAGAGTGACTTGTTCCAATTGATCTGTGATGACGTTGTTGGACTATTAATGTTATAGAAGCAAAGATAAGGGTAGTTAGTGTATATTATGTATTATGTTTTATGTATAAAGCCTGTAAACCGACATTGGATATGGGCTGGGTCAAAAGATAACCGTTTAGTATATAGGGTTATAACGTTTAGAATAGGTCGTGTCTTTTAGAATCGACATGTCTCTTTGAAGGCACCGATTCATTATGTATAAAATCATCAATAAAGTATCATTAGTATTATCTTAAATTCTGTTGTTGTTATTTTACTTCAATATACAGAAACATTGTTACTTTGTATTCAGTCGAATACCAATATTTGGCATCAGAGCAAGAGTTAATCGATCCAGGGAAGAACAAGTGCAAGTGGCCATCGATTGAAAAGAAAACCCAGAATTTCGTCTTTTGGAAAGATTCGCAGAAGAGGAACCAAAGGCAGAACATAGTGAGATAAGTATTATTTTTTCAATTTCGAATTGTGGGTATTTAGTGTTGGAATTAAGAATTATTATGATTAGAAAAGATTAGAATAGTAGATTTGTTATTAGAATAGTTGTTTTGGTTTTGTGGTGAAACCAGGAAGTTGTGTTGGTTTTGGTTTTGTGGTGAAACCAGGAGGATTAAGGATAGTTGGTTAATAGGAAACCAGGGTACTATTCTTGGAGGATACATTTAGGTGTTAGAAAGTAAATTTTTCAAATCGGATCAAGATTGGAAAAGGTAGGAAGAAAAAGAAAATGGCAGGCGATAAGAATGAACCAACGAAGGATAGTGTTACATCAATGATGTTCCAATACCCGGTTCTCAATTCAACAAATTATACAATTTGGGCTGTAAAAATTCGGGCAATTTTTAATGTCCATGGAATTTGGGAAGCGGTTGAACCAACGCAAGGAACTGAAGTCGATCAAAAGAAAGATAACTCGGCAATTGCAATGCTATATCAAGCAATTCCAGAAAGTATGGTATTGCAAGTTGCTAACCTTAAATCGGCAAAGGAGATTTGGGATGCGTTGAAAATTCGACATATTGGAGTTGATAGAGTTAAGGAGGCGCGTGTTCAAACACTAGAGTCGGAGTTCGAACAATTAAAGATGAAAGATAATGAGTCGCTAGATGTGTATGCCGGGAAGATAAGTGAGATTGCAACACAAGCAAGTAGTTTAGGGCATACGATGGATGATAAAAGGCTGGTTAGGAAACTCCTAAGTTCTGTACCAGAGAAGTTTATGCAGATTGTTGTAGCAATAGAGCAGTTTGCAGATCTTAATACGATGCCATTTCAAGAAGCCATTGGGAGATTAAAAGCTTTCGAAGAACGGACGAAAAAGGCAATCAAAGAAGAAGATGGGTCCAGTAGCCTACTTTTCAGCAAAGTAGATGAAAAGGAGAAGACCAAGGAACACAAGTGTGAACGTTGCGGTCATGAGAATTCAAGACAAGGAAGACCAGGACGTGGGCAAGACAAGAATTGGAAACCATGGAAGAAAAAAGATGGTGATCAAGACCTGAGTCAGATAAGATGTTACAAGTGCAAAGAATATGGACACTACAAAGGCGAATGTCCAAAGATGGAGACGGAAGCAAACCTGATTCAGTACGAAGATGATGAACCATTGCTATAAAAGGAACTTTGAAGAATTAAAGACTTTGCCGTCTATAACATTAGGGGGGGTGAATGTTGGACTATTAATGTTATAGAAGCAAAGATAAGGGTAGTTAGTGTATATTATGTATTATGTTTTATGTATAAAGCCTGTAAACCGACATTGGATATGGGCTGGGTCAAAAGATAACCGTTTAGTATATAGGGTTATAACGTTTAGAATAGGTCGTGTCTTTTAGAATCGACATGTCTCTTTGAAGGCACCGATTCATTATGTATAAAATCATCAATAAAGTATCGTTAGTATTATCTTAAATTCTGTTGTTGTTATTTTACTTCAATATACAGAAACATTGTTACTTTGTATTCAGTCGAATACCAATAGACGTCATTCAAATCCTTATTTTTTATATCAATTGGAACAGATTCATCATCGTCAACAACTTCAGTCTCGTTAGCAGTCTCGTAACCTTCTGACACGTCACCGTCTCTGCTGTTTCCAGGTTGATCGGTGGTGATCGGAGATGCAGTGTTTCCGGCGGTTGAATTTGATGTTTTTGGTTCGGGTTCAATGGTTGAAGGAACCGGTTCAAGTACCACCATTTTTACCTTCATATTTTGAAGGAAATTTTGGAAGATTGTGTGAGACCTTTTCGTTTTGTTTTGGGTTGCAGGATTCCGATGGTCCCAGAAAAGAAATCATTTGGGTTTTACATTTTCACATCATTGGCACTAGATGGAGTACCAACAATTGTTTAAGATACATAGATTATTCAACTGCTTATAAAATGAACAATGGAGAATGTGAAACTACTATATTTTTCTAACATCCAACATTTATTATAGTCTTATCATTAGTGGAGAGTAGAAACATGGCGCACCATTTTCTCTTCATTTTCCAAACCCTTTAGATAGTCGAACTGGAACATAAACATAAACCAGCGAGGAGTCGAACTGGATCTTGAGGATATGAAATAATGTCAACCGCAAACAGAGCATGAAAACAAATTACAGTTCTAGCTAGTCTTGCACGAAAGGAAATAATTATGGGCTTCTTGCAAGAAAGGAAATGACGGTCGTTGTAATGTAACTGATTGCCTGTAGCCTTGGGGGACAATACAGTTATATATTGCGGTGTCTCAGCTTCTGGATTTATTGGATCATTTTCACTGGACAACAGCTTGGGTTTGTTGCTTTGTAATAATGTCACTGCTTTACATTGCAAACCGATAACGACACGGACATTCCAGTTTTGAGTAACTTGCTGTTCCTCAACAATATATGGGGTTGTTATTTTGGTAGAATCACATTTAGCTCATGCCCACATTAATAACTTATTATATGTGTCACGAATATTAGCACGTAAAACAACATAACCCATCTGAACTAAAATTTTGGTAATTATTCACACACCTTCGAGTAAAGTTTTCTGGCCTTTATTATCAGTTGATATTTCCCCTTTCTTTCTGGCAGACTTAATCACGGGACTTTACAGTTCAACTGCTTTTTCTCACTTACCCTTGCTTGCTTTCATGATCTCCTTTATTCACAAACACAGCCATTTCCATCTTGAAATTTCCGGATTAGTTTCACTATAAGAAACAACAAAAAAGTAATGTGTTCATTCAATTTATATAATTTAATTATAAAAAACATGGACCGGTACTAATTAGGCTGGATAGTTATCCTTATTTTCTATAGTAAAACCCAACATGGGACGACCTTTAGATAATAATCGTTATCTACTTGAAAGTTAAAAAGAGAACGATCAAACGGGTTAAAAGACAGTAAATGTACGTCTACTTTGGGTGCATACGAAAGTTTAAGGAGTAAAAAAAGATAGTTTAGTAGTTCAAGATGAGCTGTCTGCTTTAAGGAGTAAAAAAGGAACAGGGACTAATAATCCATTGTAGAAACCACGGTGTGCTGACTTAAGAAAATTTCCAATGATTTTTAGTTTAGCAATTGAGAAACAAAACTAAAGTTTACTAACAAAAAATATATCATCATTTAGATTTCTTAGATGCATTGAAAGCTTATTTCATGTGCCTCGTAATCAAGACTAAAACAACATTACAGTCTTCATGTACACCACACTTAAATTTCAAACGAAATATAGCCTACATTGGCCTGTACTACACCCCCAGCAGTAGCTTTTGAAGCATGATATCTTATCGTAAAGGTTCATGTTTGTTCACTTCAGCAAGCCATGATACCTTAACATCATCAAGTATGTTGCAATTCTATGTAAAGCCATTTTAGTAAACAACTTCCGTGCATCATATTGTTATACAATTTACCACACAGCGTAGGGAAATGGCCACCCGTGGTGTTAGTGGCAATTTTATTAATAACTGTGACTAAGACCATTGCCAAATACAAGTAAACATGAAATTACAATACTAAGGAGATGAAAAAAAAACACATAAAAAACATATACAACTACGCATGTGAAACCCTTCGCCATTTTGCCATAAACATCGCCACCTTAGCATACATCCAATCTTTCAAGCTATCTTGACACTGAGAAAAAGCATGTCTCGCATGGCGGTTAAGAAGTAAAGTGCCAAATACTATCCCAAATGTAGTAACAAAACCAGTTGCCCCTCCAATATAAAACCATCTCTTAAGTTCATCTATAGCTTCGCCATCCCTCTTACTTTCACCAACTACAGGTGTCACTTCAAGCTCTTTATCTCCGGGACAATACTTGGTCAGGGGAGGTCCGCATAGTCCAGCATTTCCAATGTACCTTGATGGTTCAAAGGACTGGAGTTGAGTGCTAGATGGAATCCTCCCAGACAAGTTATTATGTGACACATCAAGATAATTTAAAAAATTCATCTCAGACATGCTTGATGGCAACCCTCCTGAGAAACTATTTTTGGATAAATCCAAACTTTGAAGTTCTTTCATTTGACCAAGGTCTTTTGGAATCTCTCCAAGCAGAGCGTTGTTTGACAAGTTTAGTATTACTAATCCCTTCAGATTGGTAATTTCATACGGGATTTGTCCTGTGAGACTATTGGTCGATAAATCAATTGTCTTCACCAATCCCAGATTTCTACTAAACTCATTTACCTTTCCTTGCCATTGAATAAACAGATGGTCAATATAGCTGTTTCCATAAAAGCAAATCGTGTTTCCGAAAGTATAATTATCACGATAATTATGTAGATTTTGTTCGGTAAACAATCCTTTTTGAACCATGGAAGTTAGATTATGCAGACACGATGGGATTGTTCCTTGGAGATTGTTAATTGACAAGTCTAAGATTTGAAGACTTACTAATTGACATATTTGTGAAGGGATGGCTCCGGAAAAGCTGTTTGAATTTAGGCTAAGGGCATACAACCTTGAAAAGTTTGTACCAATCCAAACAGGAATATTACCATATAATTTGTTGGCCCCCAAGTCCAAAAGGCTTAGCTTGGTGCAATTCTTCAAAGACAATGGCAATTTTCCAGAGAAGCTGTTGTTGGATAAACGTAACGTCTCGAGTTCACCCAAACATCCTATATAGGGAGGAATATATCCTGATAGAGTGTTGTGGCCTAAATTAAGAACTTTTAGACGCGTCAAATTCTTCAAGCAGTCAGGAAGCTGCCCGATCAATGAGTTACGTGAGAGATCAAGATATTCAAAGTTATCATAGATTTGGCACAAGAAAGAGATTCCTCCTTGGAATTTGTTTGTGGACAGATCTAAAAATTTTAAACGTGCCGGAAAAGTAGGTATTGGACCATAAAAGCTGTTGGAACTCAAATCTACTTGATTAAGGTCAGGACTTGACTTTAGGAATTCAAATCTACTTGGTAATTTCCCACTTATGTTGTTGAAAGAGAGATCCAAATAATATAATTGATAAGGGCGCCATTGGTTCCAGAACTCTGTAGGAATTGTGTCTGAAATGCTATTGTGAGAAAGATCAACATGCCTAAGTTTTTTCATTTTTTGTATTGATATGGGGAAACGAGGTCCTAGCTTGTTAGAGCTGAAATCAATATGCTCTATACTTGTAGAAAGGTTTGACACATCATCATACAATGACCCTGTTAATAGGTTATTTGAAGCATTCAAGAAATATAACATATTTAAGGATGTGCATCGAGACAAGTCGTTCAGAAAATCCGAAAGTTTCCCATCAAACGAGTTGCCAGAAACAAAAAAATTCTTAAGCCTATTGCCAAGTAATGGGCACAACCAGGGATAAACTGATGAGTTGAGATTGTTGTTATTGAGATAAAGGGTATCAATAGATGAAGAAGAGTTGACAAGTGAAGAATATGGATGCATGACTTTTGAGAGGTCACATCGGTTTAACCTTAAATCTTCTAGGTTTTGGAGACCTATAATTACATTTACCCAGTTATTTGCTTTGGCCAGAGAAGTTCCATCCATATAAAGGCGACTTAAAGAAGATAGAGAAGACAACCAATCTAAATTTTCAACTGTACAACTACCGAGGGAGCTTAGTTCTAGAGCTAGCAAATTGGTGAGGTTTCCAAATTCTTGAGGAATGTTTCCATGGAGAGAGTTCTCTGAAAGGTAAAGTTCTTCTAATTTGGTCAAAGAACCAACGGATCTCGGAATGATTCCACTGAAATTATTCCAACTAAGGTTTATGGTTGTTAAATTTGTCATATAACCAATGGAAATCGGAATGGTTCCAGCAAAATGATTCGCTTCAAGAGAAATAAAAGTTAAACCGGTCAAGGAACCTATGGACTTGGGAAAGGTGCCGGTAAACTGATTGAAAGAAAGGTCGAGAGAAATTAACTGGGTCATGTTACGAATGAACATGGGAATGGTTCCAATAAAATCATTTTGAGAAAGGTTAAGATAAGTTAAACGAGTCATGGAGCCAAGGAACGGGGGGATCGTTCCATGGAAAGAACACGAGGACAGATCTAGATGATTCAAGTAGGTTAAATTAAGCAACGAAAGGCTAATCTCACCTCCAACACCATAGTCGAACAGGTCAAGCATCGTGACATGACCTGTTTCGTTGTCGCATGTGACTCCACTCCATTTACAACAATCATCTTCTGGTCTCCATGTAGAGAGCATGTCATCGGGGTCTAGTAGGCGAGCTTTGAAACCAAGAAGAGCTTGTCTCTCATTATTGATGCACGTTTTAGTAGCTCCTCCTGCTGCTACAACCTGTTTGTGGCCTAGGGAAGTGGCTGTCGTGGTATTAAACCATAGTAGAACAAATGACAAAATAAAGAAAACATGAGTATGCATAAAGTAAAAGCAAATATTTTCTCTCATAATGTATATATGTTGTATATAATAATTTGTAATGATCGATGTTATTTTAGCTGATAAATCACATATATATAGACTTAGAAAAAGAATAATTGTGTGGTACCGAAGGATAAGTCTTCGCAATTTGTACTTATTTCAACATGTGAGATATTTTGGTCACCAATCCACTTACTCTCTAATCATCTTCCTTGCTATCTTTATTAATCAAATTAAGCCATTGAAAGAGTTTTTGTTCCTTCTCAAGCATGCTGCACCTACACCATCCTCATCTCCTAATGTGTCTTGGTCAAATTGTTCCTCCTCCTCCTCCCCCCTTGGAGCTCATAAAGCTAACGCCGCGGGATCTATGGTTATGACTGCTTTGGTTGTTGCTTTATGACTTTTGTTTTTAATCTTCTCAGGGTTAAAGTATTTTTGGTTTTTCATACATAATGGTCAACACTTCCTCATGCTTTTGTGATTGGTAGTGCAAGTCCAAGTGGTCAAGAGTGCTTAATGCATTTGTGATTGGTTATTTTACTCCATACGGGGCTTTTGTCAGTGTTTGGTTTGCATTTTATTAGTATACTAGGATGGTTTAAGGCTGTGCATACGCACAACCCACGTTGTCTCGCTGCAACTTTCATTTAGTTAATCCTAAGTAGTGGTGATGGTACAAAACACATTCTAGTAACTACTACTTTGAAAATCTTTATAAACTCATAATCGGTTTCGAAAGACCAAATTAAGGCTTCGATTTTATAAAAATAAAAGAACTAAATGTTTCGTAAAAATTTAATCAAAACAAGATTTAAAACAACTGTATATCCACACAATATATATGAAGTAAATAAAGTATTATTTACACATATGTCTAATGATGTTGTCTCACTTATTTACTCAATTAACTAAATTAGAAAATGTATAATACAATGCTACACCCAAACCACAATTTGCTAATGATGACCGCAATAGTGACCATAACTTTTAGGAAAAAAAAAATAAAAATAAATTTTCATTTATAATTAAAAAAAACATTAAAAAAAAATTCAACGAAAATAAAAAACATTACAATAACAATTCAACAAAAATAAAAAACATTACGATAAAAACTAAAACAAACTTAAACTAATAGTCTAAAGTGTAGCGCTCCTTGATTTGTTGCTTCAAGGCCAAGCACGTCTCTAATGCTTTCCCGGTCAAATGCCCATACTAGATAAACAACCTTTTACCAGCTAGATAAGCACATTTTAAGTAAAGAAACGTGTTATCCATTCAACCCCAAACGTTGCATGTATACATCAAGTATATAAACATGTTTGTATCTCAACTTTCCATGCAACATTCCATTATTCAAAGTTGGCAACAAGCATGCGTGGAATGTGTGAACCATGTAAAACGTGTTAGGAACTGTCATGCACACATCAACATCAAACAAAGTCATGCAAATTTCCATCTTGCATCCACACTTTGCAATAACGTTTCCTATATGCAAAGGTTGGAACCAACTAACTCACCATGCCATTTCCTTGCATGCAAAGATCGAACCTGCAAATCCAAACTCGTAATAATGGCTATCCCAACTTGCAAGCCATGCAATCAAGTTATTATTACTATTTTTTTTTTATTAAAAGTAGCCAATGGCTAGAAAAAAGGAGAAAGTTTCCAATTGTTTCGGATGGCTGGCAAACCGAAAGAATGCAAAGGTCGGAGGGCGATGCGATCGAAGGGTGCGTTGGGTTAGGGTACGACGGACCATTAGAATTGGCCTAATGCTTTTGTGATTGGTAGTGCAAGTCCAAGTAGTCCGCAATAGGGCATCGGTGGATTTTACTCCATATGGGGATTTTATATTATTCCTAATGCTTGGCTTTTGTGAGTGTTTGGTTTGCATTTTATTTGGTACAAAAACCATGAGTTAGTCAATAGTTTGAGGATATTGTGTTGGTTACTATATTTTGTTTTGTTTTTATCTTAGATCTCATCTTTCTTTTAATTATCTTGTTAATTGGGGTCTGATACCTTGTATTCTATTGTTTTTTTTTTTTTTTTTTTTTTTTTTTTTTTTTTTTTTTTTTTTTTAAGTAGTTCTTTATAAAATTTTGACTTTCAAAAAAAAGGGAAAAAACAGAAAGAAAAAAAGGCAGCATAAACATGTTTTTTTTTTTTTTTTTTTTTTTTTTTTTTTTTTTTTAATTTTATTAATTTTTTTTGCCAAATGATGAAATGATTAGACATTTTAAATTCAAGATTTTTTTTAAATAATATAATAAAAATTCAATTATTACTAAATAAGGAAATATTTTTATTTTTCGAAATACAAAAATCCACACTTTGGGTTTTCCTTTAGGGATAATTCCAAAAATGTTTCGGTTGCACAAGACATGCGACTATCTAGACGGAATCTTTTGTGTTTGCTTTTTTAGACCAGTTGCTTTGTCAACTTGAATTTAGTCAATCATGTGCCGCCACTTGTCCAACATGAAGGTCACCAGTTGCCCAAAAAGTACATCAGTTGACCAAAAGTACACAAGTTGCCTTACCTTGTAATCCGTAAAGTCACACTTATCACTTGCAGATTTTAGTTGCCCAAAAAGTACTGGTTGCCCAGGTATAAAAAAGTAAACACAAAATATTCCGTCTAGATAGTCTCACGCCTTGGGCAATCGGGTCATTTTTGGAATTATCTCTTTCCTTTATTATATAAAAAGATGGGACGATGACAAAATCACAAATATTAAGCTTCTATATATTCGGCAAAAAATGTAAATTTTGCGTTGAAATGGAGATATAATATATCTCTAATTTATATGATATAATAAGTATCAACAAATTTGGGCTTATGAAATATATAAGGTAAAATCATAAAAGCTCATAAACGTACAAATAAGATTAAACAAACGCCCCTTAGGGGGTGTTTGTTGAAGCTTATATATGGCTTAATGAGCTTATATGTGTTTCGGCTTATGTTTCATAAGCCTTAATTTTTCAGCTTATCTTGAGACTTGTTTGCTTATATAAGTTTATTATGATATAATAAACTTATATAAGCCTATAAATCTCAAAATAAGCCGAAACATTGAAGCTTATTACTTGTAAGGCGAAATCAAATAAGCTCATAAGCCCGCATATAAGCTTAAACAAACATCCCTTAAAACAGCCTTCCTTTCATATGGACAATGTACTAATTAATTAACCTACAGATAAAGTAACAAAAAAAAAAAAAATAATAATAAAAAAATAAATAAATAAAAGAACTAAAAACCTAATTAACCATTTTATAAAAAAAAAAAAAGAAAAGAAAAGAACCTACCACTTCATTGATCGAGTTTTTATTATTATTATTATTATTATTATTATTATTATGAACAACAGAAGATGAGTATATATATAATGAAAAAAACAGCTACCTAGTAAGTCACTAGGAAGCCAAGAGTACAAAGGTTAATTACAAAGAGTGTTACAAAGGTTATCGAATCGATTGATCCAACTTAGGTGAGCCTTTCTATGCCTACAAGAGATCCAATTAAATGAAGAGAGCTTAATTTCATAGAGGATCAACTCCTAAGAAGGGCGCTTCTGGGAAAAATACACCAAAGGGTAGTTTGAACAACCGCATCAAAGGGGACTCTAAGAGTAGCCGTTAAGGGGACGTTATCAGCTAAGTTAATAGCATCAGTGAGAGAGGAGATTGAGATGTTATGAATATTCCACCAAGACAAACCTTGGACCATATATCTTTAGCAATGCCACACGAAGTAAATAGGTGTTCTTCCCTCTCGATATAATCATCACAAATGGGGCAAAAAATAGAGTTCAAGTCAATACCTCTACGGTCAAGGTTGGAGCGTGTTGGAAGTCTTCAATGGAGGATTCTATTGGAATTATAATATCATGACATGCATATAAATAAACCAATAACATCAAGTAAGCATAGCGGAAGCAATTATAACAAGATTATATAATATGTAATTACTTAATCAAATATAAATAGTAAACGTACCATAGTGATTCTAGCCCGAACAAGAATCAAATGATGCAAGTCTTCAACTCAAGAACCCTAATTAGGGTTTATGTGGATTCAAAGAATAAATCCAAGAAACAAACAATAATGTGTTTGAATCACGATCTTGTACACACGTACTACTTCAAGTAAGCGTTTATGCAAGTAAAACAAACACAAACACTAGAGATCACAAAGTTTCGACTCCCTTAATCTTTAGTGGGGTGTCGAAATTTTGCAAGGAGAAGAGGAGAGAAAACACACACAAGATTATGTGTTCAAGTTATATTAAAACCATGAATCCTTGTGTGTTTATATAGGATAGAAAACTTGGAGCAAAAGACACACAAAGGGATGTGGGATCCCCTTGGCCGATCGGCCCATGCAACCCACAAGGGGTTCTAGAGCCTTCTTGACATTCCAATTTTCATCTATAGTCCCTTTCCTTTTATTCGTCCAACGGTCATTAGCCTTTTCCGTTAAATGTTAACGATCGTTAAGTGTTTATGTTTTAATAATTAATATAACATTTATATATAATTATTATCCATTTACTTTTCATACGTAAAGTGTGCAATCCCGTAATCTCGAGTTTGATCATAACACACAACTATTAATTTATGTTCATAAATCTAACAGCTCCCACTTGGACATATCTTAATGGTGTGATCACATCGGTTAGCGTCTTGCAACACGCTGATGCCTCTAGTACGATCTCGAGTAAGGCTCCTGGAAAAACCTTTTAATGATTTCTCATTATTATTATCCTTTTGTTTCTAATACCACGTTAATAAGGATATGGATTAAAGTCATTCCTTAATTAACCATTCTGTTTCTCGTTGTTTGTGATTGATCAAGATTACCAAATCTTTTGAACATATTCAGGGAAGATCTTAGGTGCGGCCACACATACATCTCACCAACCCTACGAGGGGCCCAACAGTATTAAACTCCAAAAATAAATTTGAAGGAACAAATTCTATCTTGATTACAAGCAAAACCCATAAACTTTGTAACATTTCCGAAAACAACCCTTATGACTACCAGTTACGTATAGCGTTAAGTTGTTCCACAAGAATGTACTACATTCATGACACTTATCTTGCATCTCAAGTCTGAGGATAACTTCTCATGATTTACTTAATAACAAAATCCATAAAGTAACATCATGTAGTTGGGATAAGTCCTATATTCAGTATCATTGAATATCATCTGAAATGGCATGACTGCGCATCAATATATTTTAAGTATATTATACCAACCTTCAGTTTTGTCTTGATTAATAATATTCCCATATTATTAACTGACAACGGACAATTTATAATAACATTTATTCATGGATTAAACATACAAAAACAGGATACAATATATTATAAATTAAGCATACCATGTATTTAAATTTATTATAATAATTGTTTAACATCCCTTATCCAAATACTAAATAGATCAATACATGATAACTCTTGTTGATGAATTATGTCTCAAGTAATGACATTCATACTTGTTGACAAGGCATAATTCATCCAACTTTGATCTATCGGAATTTTAAGAATACTTATTTCAAGAATTCAACTATTGAAGTTCTTGTATGTGCATACTCAACTATTTTGATAATGCCATATAATATTTCATAAAATGTGTGACATCCTTAACCACCAATTTATGATAATCAAACTTCCAAACATTTTAAAGTTTAAAGTATTCTTATTCTTTTAATGTATAATGCAACTATGCTTTTAGTAAGCACAGCTAGTACATATAGCCAAGGATGAAATCCTTACCATAACTAGTATTGAGTGTCATCTCAACTTTATTAGCATAATTGTATGCAAACAACAATATGCTATTAAAATTTTCCGTAAACATTAATATCTATTGTGTAATGTTTGATGCCCTTAAAACTTTCAAGTTTGTTGGCTATGACAATTTTCACAACAATTGAAAAATTGTTCATCTATAGAATTTGGAAGCTATTCAAGATTTAGGATGTAATTCTATAATCAAACATATTCTTTTTAGAATATTACACAAGTTATCTAATAACTTTTAATTAGATATTAATATTGCCAAATCATCTTGTAATAAAGCATGATACAACAAAACATGATGTTCATGAAAAATCTTTGAGTCATACTTAGATTTTATTCATGTAATTTATAACCATTTAGACTTTCTAAATGATATATTATGTTATATTAGATTCATTTACCGCACATGTTTATTAAATAATAAACTTTTATTCCAAGGTTGTATGTTTTATTTTCTAAATCTTTCAAGTAAAGTTTCATTCCATTCTAAGACTTAACATTTACTTATATGGAATATTACTTTTTATATGTTTTACAACATATATGATTTAGGAATTTAAACATAATACTCCCACTAGATTTCAGGAATATTTAGAAATTATCTTATTTTAATTATAAATCAAAACATGGATTTAATAATTAAACATAAGAGTAATCTTCTAGATGCATGCATTTATCCATCCATAGATTATTGCACTTTGTACACTTCCGAAGATTTATTTGAATTCATAAACTTTTTTTGATTATTTATCGTCCTCGCTCAAATAATCACTCAAGAAAGAGTTTTGATATTCCATTGTCAATTTCATATTAATGAAAATAAATATGACAATCATAATCTTTATATTTTTAATGTGTTTAGAATAGAATATTCATTCACAGTTAATTGCTTAAATGTGATTAATAATTTTGTCATAAAACATGCATTAAATACGTGCACAATATTGTCCATATGATTTCTATACATAGATTTAAACCACAAGGGCTTCCTTATCTTTGAATAAACTCATTTTCATTTTCTAGTCTAACTATTAAGATAAACCAAATTTCTAAAATTGATTATCTTTATGGATAGCATCTTAATCATTCATATCATGTATACTTTACCCAATTTCATATTTGGTAATGTATCATAATGATTATCAGGTTTACAATATTCCTGTAAATAATATCCCTTAGCATATTAATCAAATATTTGAGATGTATTGCTGTACTATGAATGATAATTCCATCATCTTGAGATTTAACATTTAAATGTCAAACTTTATTATCATCTTCAGATTTAACATTCAAATGTCAAACTACATCATGATATTTACTAGTGTATTTTAAAAGGTTATGTATCTTGTAATTTTATCTTTTAAAGATCAAAAGTCCCACTTGTTTTTAGTAATTTAAAGACTATCTTTAAATACTTAGCAAATAAAGCAACAATACAATGTTCTCTTTTGGGATATTACAAATACTTATTGACAGTTCCTGACTTTACTTTGTTAATAATCTTTTCATAAGCAGTTAAACAAATTTGGAACTTCAATTTAAGACTTAATGTGATTCATCACATTCCATCATATGATAATGTCTTATTAATCTTCTGTGTTGGAGTTTTATTAAGTATGTCCAAGTCATACTCAATATTCTAACCTTGATAACTTTTAGAAGAAAAGAAGTAATAATTATCTTTAATCAAACAATATAACAAGAGTTTGATTTTCCTAATTGAACATACCATAAACCTTTGATATTGCATTAGTATTAATATTGTAAGACAATCTAACAATATTTAAGATAACCATATTCCTCTTGGCTTGTCTATTTACCAACTAAGTCATTTCAATGGTATAATAGTATTTTCAAGCCAATTACATGCTTTATAACACAAATACTTTTGACAAAGTCACTTCATGTCCATGTCTCTTCAAGAAAACATAAACTGTTATAATCCCACTATACGTTATAAGTCATTTTAACAATTTAATGACTTCATGTATATGTATTAATTAAAAAACATAACAAGATAACGTCTTACTTTATTATAAGTCTTGTACTAATTAAAATACTTTATGTTTATATCTTTACAATGAAACATAAACATGTTTAACTAAAGTAATTATGAACACCATCTCTTTGTTTCAATAGTAATTTCAAGTTAATTTATTACTTCACAATAATGTAAATAACATTATTTCTTCATTTATTTATGTCATTCCAAGAACACATAAATATTCAGATTGTAGCAGCATTAGATTGCTTAATTAATTTATGTCATTCCATGAATTCATAAATATACTAATTAAAGTAGTCTTGATATCATATTGACACATGTTCTAATAGGTATCTAACTTAGAAACTGTAAATTCTCATGGTGCAATTACATCAGTTGATATGCTAGTAATGAAAATATGAAATTCACCTTGTTGTTGCAATCTAGCTAAGCTCTCACATAACATAGATTTTAACACCAAGTGTTTCTTGAATTAGATTAGTATAATTCATATTAGAAAGTTATTCTCTTACCTTGCAGTCAAGAGAATCCATTAAATCATATCGTATCTTTATGAGTTGTTTCTTGCACACAATAAAGATAACATTTCTCCCACTTGTGCATGGAACAACCTCATATCGTTGATAAACAACACGCCATGCATTTGTTTATGTGATCAATATGATTGTGTCATAGATTTTAGTATAACAAGTAGTTATAGAACAACAATGTCTAGTAAGAAAACGTACAAGACTATCCTTAAAAGTATGAGTGTCTACACTTGGAAAGTAATTATCTTTAGCTAACAAGATGTCATAGCTTGTAACTCCCACTGAATTAAAGTTCATTACAATAATTCCTTATTCAGTAATAAGTACACTGATGAGTGTGTAAATACTCATCATTTTTACCGTATTTTAACTGCCAAAACACGTGAAAACACTCAAGAATGCATCAAAATAATGAAAATATCCCAAAGATCGTGTTTTATATGTTTTAGATGCAAAATGATTGAAAAAAAAAATGAAAAACGAACAAAGTTTGCATAATTGGCAGTTTCAGTCCCCCAACTTTCAAAATTTGACAAAACTAGTCCCTAGGCATTTATTTTGAAAGAAAAGTCAACCCAAGTCCTTTAAAAGTCAAAAGTTATCAAAAATAATCCCTGGGTAAAAAGTTTTAAAAGTTTACATTTTTGTCCTTGAAGTTTCACAATTTGGCAAATTTAGTCCCTGGGAATTTCATTTTTTGGAAACAAACTTTATTGGTCCTTGTTAATTGGAATGTGGCAAAATCACCCTTGTGATAACTTTGGGAGATGTGCAAATTTGGTCCCTCATTTTCAGCCTATAACAATTTTGGTCCTTGTGCTTTTCATTTACTATAACCAAACGGACCTTCAATATTATAAGACAAAACCCACCCTTATAATAACCCAATCCAAAACACCACCTGTCCTTGGGCCCAAAGCCATCATAGCCCAATCAAATACCCGCTCTTAATAAAACCCCATCCATTCAACCCTATGTTTTATAATAAAAACGCACACCTTACCCCATTTTTACCAGTCAACTAAATCAGACAAACCCTTCCCCCCCTTTTTCTGCAATACTCTACCTGCACCCTCAAAAGCTCCCCCTCACCTTCCCCCATATCACCTCCTCCAAGGAAACCTTCACATGATACCAAACAACTTCACGGGTGTCTACTCCAAGCTGGCAGTCCACAACACCATTTGGGCGCCAATATGAATCAAGGGTTGAGATCATTCTTGCTTTAATCAAATGGATGGGATTTGTGCACAAGAAAACACAAGAGCAGGAACCCTAGTTTTTTTTTAGTATAAATAAATATGATGTAACCCCATTGGAGGGCAGTTAGTTAGTAGTAGGATTAAGGAAGTTTTTAGTTTTAATTCAAGTAGGACTTTAGTTTTTAGCTTAAATTTTTAGAATTGTTATTGCTCAATCTCAGTTTGGAAGGTTTATTGTACTCAAATTTCTAGATTAATGCAAAGTTCAATATTTTCAAATCCCCTGTTGCATCTGTTTATTAAATGCTATTTTGTGTTTGTTTTGCTTATTCTAGTTGATTGTTGTTGATTAGATATAATTTAGCTTAGTTTTTATCGTTTGTTAGTACTTTCTCTCATATATCATTCACTGATTTTTTGCTCATAAAAAAACCATATCCTTTGAAGAAAAAAAAGTCAAACACCTCTTATCTGGAATTAGAATAGGATTTGCTGTTATTAACAGGTTTGTAGGTTTACACTCTAGTTTTCAAGTTTTATGCCTTGTAATGATTTGCATCAGTTAGTCTAGGATAAAGTTTAAGCCCTTTTAGATGTTCAACTTAGTTTCCTTTAATGCATATAAGATAGCTTAACTTTGTGGTATTGGTAGTTAACCTGAAGTGGGTCAAAATCCACCAAATCCCACCCATTTGCCCACTGCATTCAGCTTTGAGAGCTTGTGTGGTGGCTTATTTATGGGCTACCACTTGCCTAGTTAACCAATAAGCACACTGCTGCATCAGCAGCAAACACCCCCATCCAGCCGTTTTGATCCCATTTTTAGGACAACTCGAGTAATCGATAGGACTTGAATTCAGTTTTACATGTAGTTAGTAGTTTAGTTTACCTCTCGGTTAATTTAATTTCCATTTAGGAGTCTCATTGTTTGCTTATTTGTTGCCCATATCTTTGCCTTTAAACCCTCAGGTCACCTCTTTTAACCTGCCCAAACACACCTCCCCATTAGCAAATTTTAGGTAGCTCTAGGTTGTTTTAAAATTTTATTTCTGTTATACAAGTAGTTGGTAGGATAACCTTTAATTGTTTAAGCTTTTCTTTCATGTTTACACTTGTTAAGAAGCTTAACATTAGCCCGCTAGTTGCCACTTTGCTCACCATTGCTGCTGCTATATATCAGTGATTGACTAAGCTTGTTTGAATTTTTTTTGGTTCCTGTCAATTCTTGTGGCTGATTATTGTTATAATGTTGTTTTACATTATCTTGATACCGAGTTTGTTGATGTTTTGTGTTTCTGAATCATCAAGGCTAGTTGGAATGTTGTAATTAGTTGATTGTACATCACTAGTGCTTGTGTTTGTGTGTGGTTGCTTAGATTGTGCTCATGTACTTATTTGGTGACTTGCTTATTTCTAAGAAAGTCACAAATTCATCATTGTTGGTATTAGAAGCTTGCTTAAGCTTGTTTAAAAGTTTTTCAGAAATCTTTTCTTCATAAAAGTTGGTTGTTATTATTTTTTAAACAAGTTGCAAAAAGAAAAATAATGTGTTTTGTAAAAAGGGTAAAAGTCAGGGGTCGAACCCCTGACCTCTTGGCTCAATCAGACACAAACACACCACTGCACTGCCAACACGCCCTTGGGTCTTTTTCATAATAACCTTGCACATTTTATTATTTATCTATCATTTTGCTTGTTTTGCTTATTTAAACTTATCAACTTAATTTTTGCTTATTTCTACTTATGTTTGTACTAGACCACCATCTTTTATATTTTTCTCAGATTAGTTTTAACTTGTAGTATTTCCTCAAAAAGTTTCAGAATTTTCCAAAATAGTTTAGTATTTTTAATAATTATATTTAATTTAATTAGTATTTAATTAATAATAAAAAATATAAAAGTCGAAAAAATGATTTTCTTTCTTTCAAAATTTTCTTTCATCATTAGAATCGTAGGAAAATTATTTTTACACCCGTAGGACTAGTATAGCATTAATTTCATGTTTTCTTTTACGCACTCACGTTTTCTTTAATTAAATTTCGCGTTTTTAAATTTAGATTACGTTTAGGGTTCCCTAGCTTCCTAATTTTCACTCCCGTAGAATTCTAAGCAAGTTTTAAGTATTAATTTTCATTTCTTGTTTATATTCATGTTTTAGTTGCGTTAATTTTATTTTTCGTACGTTATTTGCAATTTCCCGTAGTTCACAATACAAAATAATCTCTCAACCATTCTTACAAGCATTTTAATCTCCAAATCTCAAACGATATTGCCCATTCACACCTCTTTGGGACACGACCCGGGTAATCACTTACCCGGTATCACTTATATATATATTGTATTCACGAGTTTTTACAAGTCTTCCTTTTCCTAAAGGTTGATTGGTAAATTCCACTCACGTCTACTTTGTATATATTTTTTATACGCACTCAAAAACGCACTATCGTTGATAAAGATAACATTAAATCATATCGTATCTTTATGAGTTGTTTCTTGCACACAATAAAGATAACATTTCTCCCACTTGTGCATGGAACAACCTCATATCGTTGATAAACAACACGCCATGCATTTGTTTATGTGATCAATATGATTGTGTCATAGATTTTAGTATAACAAGTAGTTATAGAACAACAATGTCTAGTAAGAAAACGTACAAGACTATCCTTAAAAGTATGAGTGTCTACACTTGGAAAGTAATTATCTTTAGCTAACAAGATGTCATAGCTTGTAACTCCCACTGAATTAAAGTTCATTACAATAATTCCTTATTCAGTAATAAGTACACAATACTCCCACTGAATTTGACAACATTGTAAGTGTTTCATATCCAGTAAAAGAAAATAGTGTGCTTTTAACTTTCCTACACCTTTAAATGTCCATACATAACAATTACTTATGCATTAAAGAGTGTATCCTACTTTGTAAATGATGGACTATCCACCAAATGCTATTATTGAAAAATTGGGCATGCAATTTCTTCCTTTACAGGTCTACCATCTTACAATGTATGTAGTACCTTTTAAATAGTCAAAACAACTAGTTTGCCTTTTAACATTTTGCGGTAATTTGTCTAGCTTCTAATAACTCATAAAATGTCATACATAATTTTCTGTTAACCAAATATCATATTTGTTACTAAGAAATTAATCACCGAATAAGGATGATAAAATCCCTATGAAAAATATTCGCAATTTTCTTAACTATTAAAAAATTTGCTATGAGTTATATTAGAATTTAGACATATCTAATATTCCTATTATCCTTTTTCATTCATGAAAAGAAATAGGATTGTATCTCACTCTTCTTTCATAGAAAGGAGACTTCTTTTGTCTTTTAAGTAAATTATCCTTAATCAAACATTTGTTTGAAAACAGAACGAGATCAATTTACCAAAGCCCAAAGTGCGTTTACGGTTTGAATGTTGCATAAATACATTAAAACGAATTACAAAATTCTATTTCAGTATTTTCGATAATTAGATCTTTAAGAAAATAAAATACCCATTGGTAAATATTCATATAAACCATAGTATTTTCTTAAAGCTAGGATCCAAATTGACATAGTATCATTACATCAGTTGATCTGCTAGTAATGATAGTATTCAACAAGGTAATTGTCGAACAATAATTGCCAATATCATATTGCAATTCCTAGATCATTATGGGATCTACATTCACAAAACCTTTTATAATATAAGCATGTTTTATCTCCATCTAAAGCCTTGAGTCCAAGTTCTCACTTCCTACTCAATTTAAGTTGTCTAACTTAAAAACTGCAAACTCATAAATCCATTACATCAGTTGATCTGCTAACAATGAAATTATGAAATTTACCTCTCCATTGCATCTATCCAAGCTCTCACATGACGTAAACTAAAACTTCAAGTGTTCTTAATTAGATGGCATTCGACTTAATTTATAAGGGTATTAATTCTGACGTGTAATCAAAATAATGTATGAAGAAGCATGCATACAACTTCATAACATTGGTTTTATAAAACAATTTTATTACCAATTCACTAAGAGTAAAATAGCAAAGTTTTGATTGAGGTATCGGGTTCACCAATTAAAGAATTACCAACAATTATCGTCCACTTATATCATACTTTTACATAAGCCCTAAGGCTTAGTGTTTCGGATAATCATTGTGGAATTGTGGTGAATTCACCCTTAAGATGACAGTGTACGTAATATAGTGATATAGGTAAGTCTAGATCAACACACAAGCGGTTGTAGAGAACCGGTAGGAGCATGGTCTTTAATAACCCCTCTCTACAAGCACATTGTATGGCGACTTTTGGTCCGCCTTTCGCACACTATGTACAAAAACATCAATCAACCAATCCTTTGAAATTTAAACTCTTTAGACCAAAACAATTTCGCTATTTATTTAGTCCATATTATTTTTCTATTCGAAAATTACCGTTTTTCGTTTATAAACATGTCTCACATAATTAAAAAAAAAAAAACAAGTAATACATAATAAAAAATAAAATAACCAAATAAATATATACATAACATAACAATTAAATATGTATAAACATGTAGCCACATGCAAATTTTATTCAAGTCCTATTAATAATCAATCTAGGTGTATAACACATTTATTCAATTAGGGCTTTCTTCTTCAAAGGAAAAAGAACCACATACATCGATAAATCGATTGCGTAAGCTAAAACTAAACAAACACCACATAGCACGTAATTGATTACTTAATATTTGAGTCTCCCTAATTCAACATCTATTAATAAATTTACATGTTTCGATATAACTTAACATTTAATTAATATATACAATTTAAACCACTTAAATCATCACACAATTAAATCCATGCAAACATGCATTTTTCATGGATTATGCCTAACAATTAACATATTGCACCAAGATCGTTTACTAAAATGCATAACCAATTACATGACATCTTAGGGTTTCAAATCATATTAAAAACCAAAACCAAAACCCTAAAATTAAATTGGGTAAATCGACCCATTAAAAAAATTAGGGTTAGGATAATGAAAACCCTGGAAAAATGTAATTAAACGAATCAAAATTCAATTTTTTTGCGTTTCGATAATTAGTTACACATTATAACGGCTCATGATGCCACTATTGGAATTATAATATCATGACATGCATATAAATAAACCAATAACATCAAGTAAGTATAGCGGAAGCAATTATAACAAGATCATATAATATGTAATTAATTAATCAAATATAAATAGTAAACGTACCGTAGTGATTCTAGCCCGAACAAGAATCAAATGATGCAAATCTTCAACTCAAGAACCCTAATTAGGGTTTATGTGGATTCAAAGAATAAATCCAAGAAACAAACAATAATGTGTTTGAATCACAATCTTGTACACACGTATTACTTCAAGTAAACGTTTATGCAAGTAAAACAAACACAAACACTAGAGATCAGAAAGTCTCGACTCCTTTAAACTTTAGTGGGGTGTCGAAATTTTGCAAGGAGAAGAGGAGAGAAAATACACACAAGATTATGTGTTCAAGTTATATTAAAACCATGAATCCTTGTGTGTTTATATAGGATAGAAAACTTGGAGCAAAAGACACACAAAGGGATGTGGGATCCCCTTGGCCGATCGGCCCATGAAACCCACAAGGGGTTCTAGAGCCTTCTTGACATTCCAATTTTCATCTATAGTCCCTATCCTTTTATTCGACCAACGGTCGTTAGCCTTTTCCGTTAAATGTTAACGATCGTTAAGTGTTTATGTTTTAATAATTAATATAACATTTATATATAATTATTATCCATTTACTTTTCATACGTAAAGTGTGCAATCTCATGATCTCGAGTTCGATCATAACACACAACTATTAATTTATGTTCATAAATCTAAAAGATTCGTCAGTTGATTTTATTCCATCTATAGGGTTGCGGGTCAAGGGGGTGTAGGAGATTGGTTATATGTACCCGCATACACTTAACTGTGAAGTTCCTGTCATAACTAATTGTACATTCCCAGATATCCGAGATATTAGAGAGGCGAAGATCGGATAAAAGGGAGACTAAATCTTGATATTCTTGAAGTTCTGATGTTGTATGTAGAGGTCTTGACCACTCCCAAGTGAATGACACGCCCCTAGGCATTGGAAGAGTCGGATTGGCAGATAGCTCAATGGCAGATGGACTTGTTGCTCGAGGGCCCAAGGTAAAGACACGAAGTGAATCAGGGGCATAAATATTAGCAGAGGCTGGAACATTGAGAGGTGCCCTTTCACATACTAAACACTCACTGTTTTTATCTAAATGATAGAGCCTTAGGAAAAAGGGGTGGACCACCTATCCACGAGTCAAGTCAAAACTTAGTGTTGAGACCATTGCCAATCTTTTGTTTGAACAAAGAAGGGAGAGATATACCACGCGATAGAAGATAATCCTTCAACTTCATTATTTGATACCAAGGTTCTGTAAGATGAAATAGAACCTGTTGCGAGGCCTCCATGGGGACCATGGATAGAGACAATGACTTTTCTCCGTAACGCATTTTCTTCTTGTAAAAAACGCCACCACCATTTTGGTAACATCGCTTGATTAAGTACTTTGAGGCTCCCAATATTGAGACCACCTTAGCTTGAGCAAGAGGAGCAATAACTTTATTCAAAGCAATCCAAGCTATCTTTCTTTCTTCCGAATTACCACCCTAAAAGAAATTCCTACGGATGCCTTCAAGCTTGTTTATGATAGTTGTAGGGGCCTTGTAAGTAGAAAAGTAGTAGGTTCCTAAGCTACCGAGGACGGACTTGATGAGGGTTAGGCGACCCCCACAAGAAAGAGTTTTGCATTTCCACTTAGAGAGCCATTTATTGAAGCGCTCAATCAAAGGAGACCAATTAGAACATCTTGACATATTAGCACCAATAGGTAAGCCTAAGTAAGTAGAAGGGAGTTGAGATGGTTGACACCCAATGGAGTTTGCCATCGAATTGAGCTCATGAGTGTGTACTCCAATTCCAAAGAGCTTACTTTTGTTGAAGTTAACCTTATGCCCGGATGCAAGATGAAAACATCTAAGAATTCTAGACATATTTTTTGCATTGAGGAGCGACCATTGCCCAATAAAGAGTGCATCATCCACAAATTGTAAATGAGATATGGGATTTTATCTTTGTCAACTTCGACACCAATGAAGATATTCTTGTTTCTAGCTTCTAAAAAAGCAACATTCAAAGCTTCAACCGCTAAGATAAACAAGAAAGGGGAGAGAGGGTCACCTTGCCAAAGCCTTTTTTCAATCTTAAATTCTTTTGTTGGAGACCAGTTGACGAGGACCGAGGCATAAGCCGAGTTAAGACAAACTTGAATCCAAGATCTCCATTTTACACCAAATCCCATTTGAGACATGATAGTGTCCAAGAAAGACCAATTTAAAGTGTCAAACACCTTTTCGAAGTCTACTTTGAAAAGAAAAGCTTTTTCTTGTGTTTCTTAGCCCAAGAAGAAGCTTTTTCTTGTGTTTCTTAGCCCAAGAAATAATTTCGTTAACCAAAAGCGGTCCATCGGTAATTTGGCGACCTTTTAGAAAGGCCATTTGCACTTCACCAATAATCGAAGGGATCACAATTGCAAGGCGATTTGCAAGAATTTTAGCAATGATTTTATATTGGCACCCAATTAGGTTAATTGGTCTAAAATCACCAATGGTAAGTGGGTCTTCAACTTTCGGGACAAGGGTGATGAATGAAGAGTTGCAACCTTGCGGTATGTGAGATAAAAAATGGAAATCGTTGACATAGTTAATAATGTTGCAGCCAAGAATGTCCCAATGGTAAGAGGGTCTTCATTGACCGAGTTTTGGATTAACTGATCATCCTTTGATTCAAGAGTGACTTGTTCCAATTGATCTGTGATGACGTCATTCAAATCCTTATTTTTTATATCAATTGGAACAGATTCATCATCATTAACAACTTCAGTCTCGCTAGCAGTCTCGTAACCTTCTGACACGTCACCGTCTCTGCTGTTTCCAGGTTGATCGGTGGTGATGGGAGATGCAGTGTTTCCGGTGGTTGAATATGATGTTTTTGGTTTGGGTTCAGTGGTTGAAGGAACTGGTTCAAGTACCACCATTTTTACCTTCAGATTTGGAAGGAAATTTTGGAAGATTGTGTGAGACCTTTTCTTTTTGTTTTGGGTAGTAGGATTCCGATGGTTCCAGAAAAGCAATCATTTGGGTTTTACATTTTCACATCATTGGCACTAGATGGAGTACCAACAATTGTTTAAGATACATAGATTATTCAACTGCTTATAAAATGAACAATGGAGAATGTGAAACTACTACATTTTTCTAACTTCCAACATTTATTATAGATTTATAGTCTTATCATTAGTGGAGAGTAGAAACATGGCACCATTTTCTCTTCATTTTCCAAAACGCTTTAGATAGTCGAACTGGAACATAAACATAAACCAGCGAAGAGTCGAACTGGATCTTGAGGATATGAAATAATGTCAACCGCAAACAGAGCATGAAAACAAATTACAGTTCTAGTCTTGCACGAAAGGAAATAATTATGGGCTTCTTGCATGAAAGGAAATGACAGTCGTTGTAATGTACCTGATTCCTGTAGTCTTGGGGGTCAATGCATTGAAATATTGCCGTGTCTCAGCTTCTGGATTTAGTGGATCATTTTCACTGGACAATTGCTTGGGTTTGTTGCTTTGTAATAATGTCACTGCTTTACATTGCAAACCGATAACGACACGGACATTCCAGTTTTGAGTAACTTGCTGTTCCTCAACAATATATGGGGTTGTTATTTTGGTAGAATCACATTTAGCTCATGCCCACATTAATAACTTATTATATGTGTCACAAATATAAGCATGTAAAACAACATAACCCATCAGAACTAAAATTTTAGTAATTATTCACACACCTTCGGGTAAAGTTTTCTGGCCTTTATTATCAGCTGATATTTCCCCCTTCTTTCGGGCAGACTTAATCACGGGACTTTTCAGTTCAACTGCTTTTCCTCGCTTACCAGGCTGCAAAAGTAAAATATTCAAAAATTATATTTTATTTATTCTGCGTCGTAATTATATTCATATACTCAACACCCTTGCTTGCTTTCATGATCTCCTTTATTCACAAACACAGTTCCATTTCCATCTTGAAATTTCTGGATTAGTTTCACTATAAGAAACAACAAAAAAGTAATGTGTTAATTCCATTTATATAATTTAATTATAAAAATACATGGACCAGTAATTAGGCTGGATAAATTATCCTTATTTTCATAGTAATACCCAACATGGGACCTTTAGATTAGAATCGCTACTTTGGGTGCATACGAAAGTTTAAGGAGTAAAAAAAGAACAGGGACTAATAATCCATCGTAGAAACCACAGTGTGCTGACTTAAGGAAATTTCCAATGATTTTTATTTTAGCAATTGAGAAACAAAACTAAAGTTTACAAACAAAAAAGATATCGTTATTCAGATTTCTTAGGTGCATTGAGAGCTTATTTCATGTGCCTCGTAATCAAGACTAAAACAACTTTACAATCTTTACACCACACATAAATTTCAAACGAAATATAGCCCCTACATTGGCCTGTACTACACCCCCAGCAGTAGCTTTTGAAGCATGATATCTTATCGTAAAGGTTCATGTTTTTTTCACTTCAGCAAGCCATGATACCTTAACATTATCAAGTATGTTGCGATTCTATGTAAAGCATTTTAGTAAACAACTTCCGTGCATCATATTGTTATACAACATAGCATTTTAGTAAACAACACAGCGTGGGGAAATGGCCACCCATGGTGTTAGTGGCAATTTTACTAATAACTGTGACTAAAAGCCATTGCCAAATACAAGTAAAGCATGAAAGAAAACACAAAAAACATATACAACTACGCACGTGAAACCCTTCGCCATTTTGCCATAGATATCGCCACCTTAGCATACATCCAATCTTTCAAACTATCTTGACACTGAGAAAAAGCATGTCTCGCACGGCGGTTAAGAAGTAAAGTGCCAAATACTATCCCAAATGCAGTAACAAAAACCAGTTGCCCCTCCAATATAAAACCATCTCTTAAGTTCATCTATGGCTTCGCCATCACTCTTACTTTCACCAACTACAGGTGTCACTTCAAGCTCTTTATCTCTGGGACAATACTTGGTCAGGGGAGGTCCGCATAGTCCAGCATTCCCAATGTACCTTGATGGTTCGAAGGACTGGAGTTGAGTGCCAGATGGAATCCTCCCAGACAAGTTATTATGTGACACATCAAGATAAGTTAAAAAATTCATCTCAGACATGCTTGATGGCAACCCTCCTGAGAAACTGTTTTTGGATAAATCCAAAGATTCAAGTTCTTTCAATTGACCAATGTCTTTTGGAATCTCTCCAAGTAGAGCGTTGTTTGACAAGTTTAGCATTACTAACCCTTGCAGATTGGTAATTTCATACGGGATTTGTCTTGTGAGACTGTTGGTTGATAAATCAATTGTCTTCACCAATCTCAGATTTCTAAACTCATTTACCTTTCCTTTCCATTGAATAAACAGATGGTCAATATAGCTTTTTCCATAAAAGCAAATCGTGTTTCCGAAAGAATAATTACCACGATAATCATGTAGATGTTGTTCCGGAAACAATCCTTTTTGAACCATGGAAGTTAGATTATGCACACACGATGGGATTGTTCCATGGAGATTGTTAATTGACAAGTCTAAGATTTGAACACTTACTAATTGACATATTTGTGAAGGGATGGCTCCGGAAAAGCTGTTTGAGTTTAGTCTAAGGGCATACAACCTTGACAAATTATTACCAATCCAAACAGGAATATTACCATGTAATTTGTTGGCCCCCAAGTCCAAAAGGCTTAGCTTGGTGCAATTCTTCAAAGACAATGGCAATTTTCCAGAGAAGCTGTTGTTGGATAAACTTAACTTCTCGAGTTGACCCAAACATCCAACATAGGGAGAAATATTTCCTGATAGAGTGTTGTGGCCTAAATTAAGAACTTTTAGATGCGTCAAATTCTTCAAGCAGTCAGGAAGTTGCCCGGTCAATGAGTTACGTGAGAGATCAAGATATTCAAAGTTTTCATAGATTTGGCACAAGAAAGAGATTCCTCCTTGGAATTTGTTTATGGACAGATCTAAAAAATTTAAACGTGCCGGAAAACTAGAAATTGGACCATAAAAGCTGTTGGAACTCAAATCTATTTGATTAAGGTCAGGACTTGACTGCAGGAATTCAAATCTACTTGGTAATTTCCCACTTATGTCGTTGAAAGAGAGATCCAAATAATATAATTGAAAAGGGCGCCATTGGTTCCAGAACTCTATAGGAATTGTGTCTGAAATGCGATTGTTAGAAAGATCAAGATGCCTAAGTTTTTTCATTTTTTGTATTGATTTGGGGAAACTAGGTCCTAGCTTGTTAGAGCAAAAATCGATATGCTCTATACTCGCATAAAGGTTTGACACGTCATCAGAAAATGACCCTGTTAATTGGTTTCTTGAAGCATTCAAGAATGATAACATATTTACGGATGTGCATCGAGACAAGTTGTTCAGAAAATCCGAAAGTTTCCCATCAAACAAGTTGCCAGAAACAAAAAAATACTTAAGCCTATTGCCAACTAATGGGCACAACCAGGGATAAACTGATGAGTTGAGATTGTTGTTATTGAGATAAAGGGTATCAATAGATGAAGAAGAGTTGACAACTGAAGAATATGGATGCATGACTTTTGAGAGGTCACATCGGCTTAACCTTAAATCTTCTAGGTTTTGGAGACCTATAATTTCATTTACCCAGTTACTTGCTTTGGCGAGAGAAGTTCCATCCATATAAAGGTGACTTAAAGAAGATAGAGAAGACAACCAATCTAAATTTTCAACTGTACAAGTACCTAGGGAGCTTAGTTCTAGAGCTAGCAAATTGGTAAGGTTTCCAAATTCTGGAGGAATGGTTCCATGGAGAGAGTTCTCTGAAAGGTAAAGTTCTTCTAATTTGGTCAATGAACCGATGGATCTCGGAATGATTCCACTGAAATTATTCCAACAAGCTCGATGGTTAAATTTGTCAAATGACCAATGGAGATGGGAATGGTTCCAACAAAATGATTTGCTTCCAGAGAAAGAAAAGTTAAACCGGTCAAGGAACCTATGGACTTGGGAAAGGTGCCAGTAAACTGATTGAAAGAAAGGTCAAGAGAAATTAACTGGGTCATGTTACGAATGAACATGGGAATGGTTCCAATAAACTCATTTTGAGAAAGGTTAAGATAAGTTAAACGAGTCATGGAGCCAATGAACGGGGGGATCGTTCCATGGAAAGAACACGAGGACAGATCTATATGATTCAAGTAGGTCAAGTTAAGCAATGAACGGCTAATCTGACCTCCAACACCATAGTCGAACAGGTAAAACATGTTAATTATAATATCATGACATGCATATAAATAAACCAATAACATCAAGTACGCATAACGGAAGCAATTATAACAAGACCATATAATATGTAATTAATTAATCAAATATAAATAGTAAACATACCGTAGTGATTCTAGCCCGAACAAGAATCAAATGCAATCTTCAACTCATGAACCCTAATTAGGGTTTAAGTGGATTCAAAGAATAAATCCAAGAAACAAACAATAATGTATTTGAATCACGATCTTGTACATACGTACTACTTCAAGTAAATGTCTATGCAAGTAAAACAAACACAAACACTAGAAGAATAACAAAGTATTCGACTCCCTTAAACTTTAATGGGGTGTCGAAATCTTTGCTAGGAGAAGAGAAGAGAAAACACACAAGATTAGGTGTTCAAGTTATGAGAAAACAATGAAACCTTGTGTGTTTATATAGGATAGAAAACTTGGAACAAAAGCTTCACCAAGCGATGTGGGATACCCTTAGCCAATCGACCCTAACCAACCCACAAGGGTTCTAGAGCCTTCTTGACATTCCAATTTTCATCTATAGTCCCTTTCCTTTTATTCGTCTAATGGTCGTTAGCCTTTTCCATTAAATGTTAACGATCATTACGTGTTTACGTTCTAATAATTAATATAACATTTATATATAATTATTATTCATTTACTTTTCATAACTAAAGTGTGCAATCCCGTGATCTCGAGTTCGATCCTAACATACAACTACTAAAATAATGTCCATAATCTAACAAAGCATCGTGACATGACCTGTTTGGTTGTCGCACGTGACTCCACTCCATTTACAACAATCATCATCTTCTTCTTCAGCTATCCATGTAGAGAGATGGTCATCGGGGTCTAGAAGTTGAGCTTTGAAACCAAGAAGAGCTTGTCTCTCATTATCGATGCACGTTTTAGTAACTCCTCCTGCTGCTACAACCAGTTTGTGGCCAAGGGAAGTGGTTGTCGTGGTATTAAACCATAGTAGAACAAGTGAGAAAATAAATAAAACATGAGTCTGCATAAAGTAAAAACAAATATTTTCTCTCATGATGTATATAATTTGTAATGATTGATGTTATTTTAACTGATATATATAGACGTAGAAAAAGAATAATTGTGTGGGGGCAGTCTAGACTTTTAAGTCTTTGCAATTTGTACTTATTACGATCGACATGTGAGATATTTTGGTCACCAATCCACTTACTCTCTAATCATCTTTTCCTTACCATCTTTATTAATCAAATTAAAACTTGAAAGAAAATTCACAAACTTTTAAGCCATTGAAAGAGTTTTTGTTCCTTCACAAGCATGCTGCACCTACACCATCCTCATCCCCGGAATGTGTCTTGGTCGAACACTGTTCCTCCTTCTCTTGCTGGAGCTCATAAAGCTAATGCCCTCGGGATCAATGGTTATGACTGCTTTGGTGGTTGTTGCTTTATGACTTTTGTTTTTAATCTTCTAAGGGTTAAAGTATTTTTGGTTTTTTATACATAATGGTCAACACTTCCTAATGCTTTTGTGAATTGTGATTGGTAGTGCAAGTCCAAGTGGTCAAGAGAATGCATTTGTGATTGGTTGTTTGCCGGTCGGTGGATTTTACTCCATATGGGGATTTTATATTATTTCTAATGCTTGGCTTTTGTTAGTGTTTGGTTTGCATTTTATTAGGATACTAGGATGGTTTAAGGCTGTGCATATGCACAACCCACGTCGTCTCACTACTACATAAAAATCTGATTAGGTGCGGTTTTTGGCCATTTAGTACGGTTCCTAAACCGTGGCTGATAGGGGCGTACCAAAACAGAAAATCTTTTTCTAGTACGGTTGTAAACCGTATCAAAAAACTGTTATTTGCTACGGTTTTTTTTCAAACCGTACCAAATTTCTCTGTTCCTTTCTGCTACGGTTTTTTAATAACCGCAGTAAAATCTGTTTCTTTATAAGAAAAATTCATTTTTCTTTTCTAAAACCTGTTACCAAACACTACCACACATCTTTCACAACAGACACGAACAGAAAATTGCAGCATACACAAACGATATTCAACAAATTTAACATCCTATATAAACATCAACCAACGCAACATCTGAGTTAGACAAAAGTGTTATCCATTACAATTGTTTAAATGTCATCATCACGAAAATATAAAACCTTAACTATTGAGGAGCCGTTGTATCTAACGGATAAACTACAACCCTGTAAAACTCGTCCAACGTAAAAAAGGCCACTTGATCGATCTCCAGCGGTGTTAGAGCGTGTGTGTCATCCCAAAGCTATAAAAACAAATAAGAGATAATAGTCAGATTATTTCGCAATAAAACCAACACAATGCAAGCTAAAACACAAATTCTGGTAGTTTTTATATCTGGTAAGGTGCACACAACTAGAACTTGGGATTTTATGGGTCTCAACTTAGACCCCACTGCTGGTCAAGCAACTCCACTGCAACTAACTTATGGAGACGACACGATTGTCGGCTTATTTGATACTGGTACGGCAGATAAGTATATGTAGCATAGGAAATGCTAAATATTACTACTTATTTTGTAATTTTACAAGTATTATATTTAATGAATCAGTCATCTGGCCAGAATCTAAAAGTTTCCATGAAGAGCCTGACATGTATCAATTTCTTAAGTGTTTGTTGTAACTTCTGAAGCACTGTTGAGCAGGTATGTTTCAAATATGTGCATCAGTGCATCACTTCTATATAATCTAAACGCTATGAAATCTACTTTTTCCTTCGAACCAAACACCCTTTAAAACACCCATATGACTGCAAATAAATTACAGCTCATTCCAATGAAAATAACTGGTTCAAATGGTGCATACTACTCTGTATCAGCTTAAGATTAATGCACATAGTGCAGACTTATAGCATTCATAATGTTCTTCTACACTTAAATTTAGATTAATACAACTCCTTTTTGGGAAATAATAAGAAGAAAAAACTGACCCAACCACCCTTTCACCCAGATACCAAAAAACAAAGCTATAACATGGAAACTATAACAAAACGAAACTATAACATTTGTATCAGCTGGTACAAATGTTGCATACTTATCTCTACGGGTAAACAGTATTTAGGTGATTACCACCTGAACCAAACACCCTTTAAAAAAACAAATACAGTGCAAAAAAGGTGGTGATCCACTGAAACAAACACCCATATGACTGCAAATAAATTAGCGCAAGCTAAAATGAAATAAACAAACTACCAGCTTAAGATTAATACACATGGTGCAGACTCATACGCATTCATAAAAACCACCGGTTCAAATGGTGCATAGTACTCTGTATCAGCTTAAGATTAATACACATGGTGCAGGCTTATAGGCATTCATAATGTTCTTCTACACTAAAAATTTAGCTTAATACAACTCTTTTTGACAAAAATGACATCAGTCGTGTTGCAAGGAATGTCCTTTGGAGAGATCGAAAAACAATGGTGGTTTAGAACAACCACCTTGCAAAGGTCATTTAGATAGAGGGTTTATTAAAGAGTGTTAGTTAAAATGTGGCTGTAGTAAAAATTGTGGAAACCGAGTTGTACATAATAGAATTTTTTATCTATTTTGTCTCATATGTGTATACGTTCTAGCGGGTTGACTATTTAAGAAAAAATCGGCAGCATTTCCCCTCAACTCCCCAAGTAAGCGTATAAAACGCAAACTCGTAGGAGTAAGGAGAAATGTATACCGATTTTTTCTTAAAATTTCAACCCGCTAAAACGTGTACGCATCCTAAATGAGACAAAATATTCAAAAGGCAGTCCCAAACGGGGACTGCCCGAAATTAATCTCTATTAGATTAGTTTCGGACGGGTACTAAGTAATTTCATATCATGGTCTACTAATAACCTCTAGATGCACATGCTATATATACACAAATAAACATATCAACAATATACATATGTGCAAGTATTTAGAACTAATAATAAAAACATAAATAATATTACAAATAACAAAAAGTTTATAAACTTACTTTATGATCCCAATTTTTTTAAATTGAGTGGAAAATCTCTAATATGGATACATGATGAAGAAATTTATACCTATACAAATATTAAAAGTATTAGTTAAGTATAAATGAGTTGCAATGAGTAAAAATAAATAAAAATATCCACAAAATATAGCTATTACCTTGTATGTAGTTTTGTGAGGTTTAAGTTTAATTTATTATGGTTGTTGATTGAGTGTTTAATGTAGTGGTTTTGAAAGATTTTGAGTTTAGAAGGAGTAAATGTGGTATGGAATAAGAGGAAGAAGTAAATGGCGTTGGTGAATAAAGGCTGAGATTTGGGTTTTTTTTTTGGTACGGTTTATATATAAACCGTGGCGGAAAAGAACTAATTTAAGACGGTTGTTAAAAGACCGTAGCAAAATACATTTATTTGGTATGGTTTACAAACAAACCGTAGCAAATCACATTTATTTGGTACGGTTTACAAACAAACCGTAGCAAATCACAAAGAAATTTAACAAACCGTAGCAGATGGGATTTAGTTACTATGGTTTCTTTTAAAACCGTACCAATAGGCTTTTTTTCTGTATTTTGATACGATTTTTTGTGTAACCGTACCTAATTGCCATCTCAAAAAACGTTTTGTGCAGTAGTGTCTCGCCGCAACTTTCATTTAGTTGAATCCTAAGTAGTGGACATAGTTCAAAACACATTCTAGTAACTACTACTTTGAAAATCTTTGTAAACTCATAATCGGTTTCGAAAGACGGGCTTCGATTTTATGCATGCTAATTTCTTCATAGAGTACGAATAAAGTTTACAAAAATAAAAGAAACAAATGCTTCGAAAAAATTTAATTAAAACAAGATTTATAACAAATGTATGTCCACACAATATATAAGAAGTAAATAAAGTATCATTCACACATATACACATATGTCTAATGATGTTGGGCTCACTTATTTACTCAATTAACTAAATTAGATAATGTATAATACAATGCTACACCCCAACCACAATTTGCTAATGATGACCAATAGTGACCATAATTTTTAGAAAATAAAATAAAAATAAATTTTCATTTATAATTAAAAAAACATTACAATAAAAATTCAACTAAAATAAAAAACATTACAATAAAAAATTCAACTAAAATAAAAAACATTACAATAAAAATTCAACTAAAATAAAAAATATTACGATAAAAACTAAAACAAACTTAAACTAATACTCTAAAGTGTAGCGCTCCTTTGTTTGTTGCTTCAAGCCTAAGATCCTATGTGTGCTTTCCCGGTCAAATGCCCATACTAGCTAGATAAGCACATTTTAAGTAAAGAAAGGTGTTATCCATTCAACCCCAAACACTGCATGTATACATCAAGTATATAAACGTGTTTCTATCAGAACTTTCCACGCAACATTCTATTATTCAAAGTTGGCAACAAGCATGGAATGTGTGAACCATGTAAAACGTGTTAGGAACTGTCATGCACACATCAACATCAAACAAAGTCATGCAAATTTCCATCTTGCATCCACACTGTGCAATAACGTTTCCTATATGCAAAGGTTGGAACCAACTCCAAAGCCATAACTCACCATGCCATTTCCTTGCATGCAAAGATCTAACCTGCAAATCCAAACTCGTAATACATGCATGCAATGCAATTAACACTTGGTCATCCCAACTCGCTAGCCATGCAATCAAGTTATTTTTTTTGTATTAAAAGTAGCCAACGGCTAGAAAAAAGAAGGAGAAAGTTTGCAATTGTTTCTGATGGCTGGCAAACCGAAAGAATGCAAAGGTTGGAGGGCGATGTGATCGAAGGGTGCGTTGGGTTAGGGGAAGACGGACCATTAGAATTGGCCTAATGCTTTTGTGATTGGTAGTGCAAGTCCAAGTGGTCAGCAACAGGGCATCGGTGGATTTTACTCCATACGGGGATTTTATATTATTTCTAATGCTTGGCTTTTGTCAGTGTTTGGTTTGCATTTTATTTGGTACAAAATTCATGAGTTAGTCAATACTTTGAGGATATTCTGTTGGTTACTATATTTTGTTTTGTTTTTATCTTAGGTCTCATATTTCCTTTAATTATCTTGTTAATTGAGGTGCGATATCTTGTATTCTATTGTATTTATTTTTTCTTTTTTCTAAGTAATTCTTTATTAAATTTTGACTTTCAAAAAAAAAAAAAAAAAAAAAAAAAAAAAAAAAAAGCATAAACAAGTTTTTTTTTTTTTTTTTTTTTTTTTTTTTTTTTTTTCAATTCTTTTATTTATTTATTTTTTGCCAAATGAGGAAATGATTAGACATTTTTAATTCAAGATTTTTTAAAAATGATATAACAAAAATTCAATTATTACTAAATAAGGAAATATTTTTATTTTTCGAAATACAAAAATCCCCACTTTGGGTTTTCTTTAGGGATAATTCCAAAAATGCTCCGGTTGCGCAAGACATGCGACTATTTAGACGAAATCTTTTGTGTTTGCTTTTCTAGACCAGTTATCTTGGCAACTTGAATTTAGCCAACCATGTGCCGCCACTTGTCCGACATGAAGGCCACCAATTGCCCAAAAAGTACATCAGTTGCCCAAAAGTACACAAGTTGCCCTACCTTGTAATCCGTAAAGTCGCACTTATCACTTGTAGATTTTAGTTGCCCAAATAATACCGGTTGCCCTGGTATAGAAAAGCAAACACAAAATATTCTGTCTAAATAATCTCACGCCTTGGGCAACCGGGTCATTTTTGGAATTATCGCTTTCCTTTATTATATAAAAAGATGGGATGATGACAAAATCACAAATATTAAGCTTCTATATATTCGACTAAAAATGTAAATTTGCATTGATAAGGAGATATAAGATATTTCTAATTTATATGATATAACAAGTATGATATAATAAGTATCAACAAATTTGGGCTTTTGAAATATATAAGGCAAAATCATTTAAGCTCATAAACTCACAAATAAGATTAAACAAACGCCCCTTAGGGGGTGTTTGTTGAAGCTTATATGTGGCTTAACGAGCTTATATGTGTTTCTGCTTATGTTTCATAAGCCTCAATTTTTTCACTTATTTTTAGACTTGTTTGCTTATATAAGTTTATTATGGTGTAATAAACTTATATAAGCCCATAAAAATCAAAATAAGTCAGAAAATTGAAGCTTATGAAATATAAGGTAAAATCAAATAAGCTCATAAGCCCACATATAAGCTTAAACAAACATCCCTTAAAACAACATTCCTTTCATATGGACAATGTACTAATTAATTAACCTACAGATAAAGTAACAAATAAAAACAATAATAATAATAAAACTAAAACCTTAATTAACCAGTTTATAAAAAAAGTAAAAAGTAAAATAAAAAATGAACCTACCTTTTCATTGACCGATGTTGTATGTGGAGACTAAATCTGGGTATTCTTGAAGTTCTGATGTTGTATGTGGAGGTCTTAACCACTCCCAAGCGAATGACACGCCCCTGGGCATTGGAAGAGTCAGATTGGCACAAAGCTCAATGGTAGATGGACTTGTTGCTCGAGGGCCCAAGGTAAAGACACGAAGTGAATCAGGGGCATCAATATTAGCAGAGGTGCCCTTTCACATACTAACACTCACTGTTTTTATCTAAACGATAGAGCCTTGGGAAAATATTGCAAAGGGGTGGACCACCTATCCACGAGTCAAGTCAAAACTTAGTGTTGAGACCATTTCCAATCTTTCGTTTGAACAAAGAAGGGAGAGATATACCACACGATAGAAGATCATCCTTCAACTTCATTATTTGATACCAAGGTCCTGATTTGTAAGATGAAATAGAACCTGTTGCGAGGCCTCCATGGGGACCATGGATAGAGACAATGACTTTTCTCCATAACGCATTTTCTTCTTGTAAAAAACGCCACCACCATTTTGCTAACATTGCTTGATTAAGTACTTTGAGGATTCCAATATTGAGACCACCTTGAGCAAGAGGAGCAATAACTTTATCCCAAGCAATCCAAGCTATCTTTCTTTCTTCCGAATTACCACCCCAAAAGAAATTTCTACAGATACTTTCAAGCTTGTTTATGATAGTTGTAGGGGCCTTGTAAGTAGAAAAGTAGTAGGTACCTAAGCTACCGAGGACTGACTTGATGAGGGTTAGGCGACCCCCACAAGAAAGAGTTTTGCATTTCCACTTAGAGAGCCATTTATTGAAGCGCTCAATCAAAGGAGACCAATTAGAACATCTTGACATATTAGCACCAATAGGTAAGCCTAAGTCAAGAGAGTTGAGATGGTTGACACCCAATGGAGTTAGCCATCGAATTGAGCTCATGAGTGTGTTCTCCAATTCCAAAGAGCTTACTTTTGTTGAAGTTAACCTTAAGCCCGGATGCAAGATGAAAACATGTAAGAATTCTCGACATATTTTTTGCATTGAGGAGCGACCATTGCCCAATAAAGAGTGCATCATCCACAAATTGTAAATGAGAAATGGGGACTTTATCTTTGCCAACTTCGACACCACTGAAGATATTCATGTTTCTAGCTTCTAAAAAAGCAACATTCAAAGCTTCAACCGCAAAGATAAACAAGAAAGGGGAGAGACAGTCACCTTGCCTAAGCCCTCTTTCAATTTTAAATTCCTTTGTTGGAGAACCGTTGATGAGGACCGAGGCATAAGCCAAGTTAAGACAAACTTGAATCCAAGATCTCCATTTTACACCAAATCCCATTTGAGACATGATAGTGTCCAAGAAAGATCAATTTAAAGTGTCAAACACCTTTTCGAAGTCTACTTTGTAAAGAAAAGCTTTTTCTTGTGTTTCTTAGCCCAAGAAGCAGCTTTTTCTTGTGTTTCTTAGCCCAAGAAACAATTTTGTTAACCAAAAGCGGTCCATCGGTAATTTGACGATCTTTTAGAAAGGCCATTTGCACTTCACCAATAATCGAAGGGATCACAATTGCAAGGCGATTTGCAAGAATTTTAGCAATGATTTTATATTGGCACCCAATTAGGTTAATTGGTCTAAAATCACTAATGGTAAGAGGGTCTTCAACTTTCGGGACAAGGGTGATGAATGAAGAGTTGCAACCTCGCGGTATGTGAGATGAAAAATGGAAATCGTTGACATAGTTAATAATGTCTCAGCCAAGAATGTCCCAATGGTAAGAGGGTCTTCATTGACCGAGTTTTGGACTAACTGATCATCCTTTGATTCAAGAGTGACTTGTTCCAATTGATCTGTGATGACGTCATTCAAATCCTTATTTTTTATATCAATTGGAAAAGATTCATCATAATCAACAACTTCAGTCTCGCTAGCAGTCTCGTAACCTTCTGACACGTCACTGTCTCTGCTGTTTCCAGGTTGATCAGCAGTGACCGGAGATGCAGTGTTTCGAGCGGTTGAATTTGATGTTTTTGGTTCGGGTTCAGTGATTGAAGGAACCGTTCAAGTACCACCATTTTTACCTTCAAATTTGAAGGAAATTTTGGAAGATTGTGTGAGACCTTTTCGTTTTGTTTTGGGTTGCAGGATTCTGATGGTTCCAGAAAAGAAATCATTTGGGTTTTACATTTTCACATCATTGGCAGTAGATGGAGTACCAACAATTGTTTAAGATACATAGATTATTCAACTGCTTATAAAATGAACAAATGGAGAATGTGAAACTACTACATTTTTCTAACTTCAACATTATAGTCTTATCATTAGTGGAGAGTAGAAACATGGCACCATTTTCTCTTCATTTTCCAAAACGCTTTAGATAGTCGAACTGGAACATAAACATAAATCAGTGAAGAGTCGAACTGGATCTTGAGGATATGAAATAATGTTAACTGCAAACAGAGCATAAAAACAAATTACAGTTATAGTCTTGCACGAAAGGAAATAATTATGGGCTTCTTGCAAGAAAGGAAATGATGGTCGTTGTAATGTATCTGATTGCCTGTAGTCTTGGTGGACAATGCAGTTATATATTGCGGTGTCTCAGCTTCTGGATTTAGTGGATCATTTTCACTGGACAACAGCTTGGGTTTGTTGCTTTGTAATAATGTCACTGCTTTACATTGCAAATCGATAACGACACGGACATTCCAGTTTTGAGTAACTTGCTGTTCCTCAACAATATATGGGGTTGTTATTTTTGCTGTTCCTCAACACGAATATTAGCACGTAAAACAACATAACCCATCTGAACTAAAATTTTGGTAATTATTCACACACCTTCGGGTAAAGTTTTCTGGCCTTTATTATCAGTTGATATTTCCCTTTTCTTTCTGGCAGACTTAATCACGGGACTTTACAGTTCAACTGCTTTTTCTCGTTTACCCTTGCTTGCTTTCATGATCTCCTTTATTCACAAACACAGCCATTTCCATCTTGAAATTTCCGGATTAGTTTCACTATAAGAAACAACAAAAAAGTAATGTGTTCATTCAATTTATATAATTTAATTATAAAAAAACATGGACCGGTACAAATTGGCTGGATAAGTTATCCTTATTTTCTATAGTAATACCCAACATGGGACCTTTAGATAAGAATCGTTATCTACTTGAAAGTTAAAAAGAGAACGATCAAACGGGTTAAAAGACAGTAAATGTCTACTTTGGGTGCATAAGAAAGTTTAAGGATTAAAAAAAGATAGTTTAGTATTTCAAGACGGGCTTTCTGGTTTAAGGAGTAAAAAAGGAACAGTGTGCTGACTTAAGAAAATTTCCAATGATTCATATTTTAGCAATTGAGAAACAAAACTAAAGTTTGCAAACAAAAAATATATCATCATTCAGATTTCTTAGGTGCATTGAGAGCTTATTTCATGTGGCTCATAATCAGGACTAAAACAATGTTACAGTCTTCACACCACACTTAAATTTCAAACGCAATATAGCCTACATTGGCCTGTACTACACCCCCAGCAGTAGCTTTCGAAGCATGATATCTTATCGTAAAGGTTCATGTTTTTTTCACTTCAGCAAGCCATGATACCTTAACATTATCAAGTATGTTGCGATTCTATGTAAAGCATTTTAGTAAACAACTTCCGTGCATCATATTGTTATACAATTTACCACACCGCGTGGGGAAATGGCCACCCATGGTGTTAGTGGCAATTTTATTAAATAACTGTGACTAAAAGCCATTGCCAAATACAAGTAAAGCATGAAAGAACACACTAAAAACATATACAACTATGCACGTGAAACCCTTCGCCATTTTCCCATAGACATCGCCACCTTAGCATACATCCAATCTTTCAAGCTATCTTGACACTGAGAAAAAACATGTCTCGCACGGCGGTTAAGAAGTAAAGTGCCAAATACTATCCCAAATGCAGTAACAAAACCAGTTGCCCCTCCAATATAAAACCATCTCTTAAGTTCATCTATGGCTTCGCCATCACTCTTACTTTCACCAACTACAGGTGTCACTTCAAGCTCTTTATCTCTGGGACAATACTTGGTCAGGGGAGGTCCGCATAGTCCAGCATTCCCAATGTACCTTGATGATTCAAAGGACTGGAGTTGAGTGCCAGATGGAATCCTCCCAGACAAGTTATTATGTGACACATCAAGATAAGTTAAAAAATTCATCTCAGACATGCTTGATGGCAACCCTCCTGAGAAACTGTTTTTGGATAAATCCAAAGATTCAAGTTCTTTCAATTGACCAATGTCTTTTGGAATCTCTCCAAGTAAAGCGTTGTTCGACAAGTTCAGCATTACTAACCCTTGCAGATTGGTAATTTCATACGGGATTTGTCCTGTGAGACTGTTGGTTGATAAATCAATTGTCTTCACCCATCCCAGATTTCTAAACTCATTTACCTTTCCTTTCCATTGAATAAACAGATGGTCAATATAGCTGTTTCCATAAACGCAAATCGTGTTTCCGAAAGAATAATTACCACGATAATCATGTAGATGTTGTTCCGGAAACAATGCTTTTTGAACCATGGAAGTTAGATTATGCACACATGATGGGATTGTTCCATGGAGATTGTTAATTGACAAGTCTAAGATTTGAAGACTTACTAATTGACATATTTGTGAAGGGATGGCTCCAGAAAAGCCGTTTGAATTTAGGCTAAGGGCATACAACCTTGAAAAGTTTGTACCAATCCAAACAGGAATATTACCATATAATTTGTTGGCCCCCAAGTCCAAAAGGCTTAGCTTGGTGCAATTCTTCAAAGACAATGGCAATTTTCCAGAGAAGCTGTTGTTGGATAAACGTAACGTCTCGAGTTCACCCAAACATCCTTTATGGGGAGGAATATATCCTGATAGAGTGTTGTGGCCTAAATTTAGAACTTTTAGATGCGTCAAATTCTTCAAGCAGTCAGGAAGTTGCTGGGTCAATGAGTTACGTGAGAGATCAAGATATTCAAAGTTTTCATAGATTTGGCACAAGAAAGAGATTCCTCCTTGGAATTTGTTTATGGACAGATCTAAAAATTTTAAACGTGCCGGAAAACTAGGTATTGGACCATAAAAGCTGTTGGAACTCAAATCTACTTGATTAAGGTCAGGACTTGACTGCAGGAATTCAAATCTACTTGGTAATTTCCCACTTATGTTGTTGAAAGAGAGATCCAAATAATATAATTGAAAAGGGCGCCATTGGTTCCAGAACTCTGTAGGAATTGTGTCTGAAATGCTATTGTGAGAAAGATCAACATGCCTAAGTTTTTTCATTTTTTGTATTGATTTGGGGAAACGAGGTCCTAGCTTGTTAGAGCTAAAATCGATATGCTCTATACTCGCATAAAGGTTTGACACCTCATCAGAAAATGACCCTGTTAATTGGTTTCTTGAAGCGTTCAAGGAAGATAACTTATTTACGGATGTGCATCGAGACAATGTGACCCGATATAATCTTCTTCATTGCATATTAGTATTAATGTTTAGTTAGTTAGAAGTTAGAAGGACCAATTATGTTAAGTAGAAACTTAATAACTAACTTATAGTTAATTCGGTTGGACTAAGGCCAAACCGAATGGTCACAATGGTTAGGGCTAGATCGAATGGTCACAACCATTCTATGAAAAGTCACAATGGTTCAACACAATGGTTGAAACCTTATATATATGTAATTACATGTAACTTTACAATGGTTAATGAAATTTTAGATTTACTTATTCATATTACTTTGCAATTCATAAATCGATCCAGAGACATTTGGGACAACAATTGGCATCAAGAGCAAGGATTCAATACACCGAAACAAAAACAAAAATTCTGCAAACATCATCAATATATTCAGAAACCGAAGCCAAGCAAAAACGCAGGAAAAGGAGAAGGACAACTCGACTTTCTTCTTGAGCGAGAGAGACAAATCTGTTTTCTTTCTATTCTTCCAAAGAAAACATAAGAAAATTGAATAAGAAACGCGTAGAAAAGATAGTGCACGATCTAGTTTACGTAAGGAATTGCAAACGCCAACATCAAGCGTATTGGTGTCGAGGAAGAAAAGAGGAGACTTTGTGTAGAACAAGAGACAACTAGTTGGAGATTAACACAAAGCAAAAACGTTGTTGTGAAAGAAAACGTATACGTAGGAATTGAAGATATTGGAGATAAGTGTGTGGAGACTTTTGTTGTGTCGAGTTTAACACAACAACAACAACAACGTACGCAGCAACAAAACAGAAAAACCAGAAACTTTGTTTTGTTTTTTCGCTGCAAAGAAGAAAAAGGAACAAGCAAAGAGATTGATTTGTTTCAAGAGTTACCAAGGCGTGGTAACATAGAACGTGTAAAGTGGTGTTTGTTTTTGTTGATCTAATCGAACTTCTGGAAACTTTTTGGTTCGACAGCACCAATTCGACACAAAGAAAAAGACAGAAACTTGGTTGTTATTTCTGGTCCGAAGCAGAAGACAAGAAGGAAAAGAAAAAATTCAGTCCGAATTATTTTTGGGTTGGAGATCAAAGTCGAATTGAACCAAAGACAACGAAGCAAAAAAAAACAAGGGAACACACAAGGAAATTCAAATCCGTGAATTATCACAACGAGGTCACAAAACAAAATTCAAACCTTTTGAATTTCGTTACATTTCATATTATAGATACTTGTATTATTACTAGGATTTCCGAAAACTATTATTGTTCCCGTAGTATTAAGTATACCACAAAAGGTTAGAAATTCTCATTGGATTAGAAAGTGAAGATCATTAACACTTTCAATATGGGCGATGACACAAACACAACAACTACATTAAAACCCATAACACCTATTGCACAATACCAATGCCCTAAGTTGAAAAACACAAATTATATGGTATGGGCTATACAAATTAAAGTTATATTAGAAGCACATGGTTTATGGGATACAATAGAACCTAAGGCAGGCGTAGAAATAGATGATAAGAAGGATAAGTCAACTATTGCCCTTCTATATCAAGCGTTATCAGAAGATGTAATTTTACAAGTAGCAAGTTGTAAAAAGGCAAAAGAATTATGGGATTCACTAAAAAGGAGACACGTAGGAGAAGAGAAAGTGCAACAAGCAAAGTTGCAATCTTTAATGATAGGATTTAATGCCCTTCAGATGAAGGATGATGAAACCGTGGATGCATTTTCAGATAAGTTAAACGGTTATGTTACTAAGGCAAAAGAACTAGGCAAAACATTGGATGAATCACTCGTAGTTAGAAAACTATTAGACTCCACACCAGATAGATTCATTCAGATAGTAGCATCCATAGAACAGACTAGTGATCTAGATGATATTACCCTAGATGAGATCACTGGAAAACTCAAGGCATTTGAGGAAAGAATAAAACTCCGTAAGGGAAATCAAGTTGAAAGCCAGGATAATTTACTATTCACACAGGGTGAACACTCAGATAGAGGAAAGAAATTTATTAAACGCGGAGGTAGACAAAATTATTCAAAGAAAAACTGGCGAAAAAACAGACATAGAAATAACTCACATGAAGGAAACTCAAACTATAAGGGAAACCCAAATAAGAATACAAATAGGAAGGATTTGAGTACCGTAAGATGTTACAAGTGCAATAAACTTGGACATTTCATGAACAAATGTAGATCAAACACAACAGCTCAGGAACATTCAAACCTTATCTTAGAAGATGAAGAACCATCACTATTAATGACCGTACATGAAACCAAATATGAAGAAGTACTGTTGAATGAAGGCCAAATTCAACCAGGAAAATATGCTTCAAAGGATGAAAGCGTATGGTATTTAGATAACGGTGCGAGTAACCATATGACAGGAACCAAAACTCATTTTAAGGATATAGATGAAAAGATAACAGGACGAGTACGTTTTGGAGATGGGTCATATGTAGAAATAAAGGGAAAAGGCTCTATATTATTAGGTTGTATAAACCAAGAACAAAAGGTAGTAACGGATGTGTATTATATACCGAACCTTAAGAGCAACATACTAAGTCTAGGACAACTTACAGAAATAGGTTGTAGAGTTATAATGGACGGGAATAAATTGACTTTGTATGACAAGAGCAGAAGGTTGTTGATGAAAGTAGAAAGATCTAAGAACAGACTTTACAGTATTAAACTACGAATAGACTCACCTATATGTCTATTAGCAAATATAGATAACCAAGCATGGTTATGGCATGCTAGATTAGGTCATCTAAACTTTGACGATATCAACAAGATGACTAGAAAGGGTCTAGTAGATGGATTACCTAGAATAAATCATGTAGGACAGATTTGCGATGCATGTTTATTGGGAAAGCATAGTAGAACACCATTTCCAAACCAAGCTAAATTCAGATCAGAGAACCCGTTGGATTTAATATATGGAGACCTTTGCGGTCCTATAAGTCCAGCAACACACTCAGGCAAGAAACTTATATTCTTGTTAGTAGACGATTGTACACGTTTTATGTGGGCTTACTTTCTTACTTCAAAAGACCAAGCCTTTAGTACATTCAAGGAATTTAAGCATAAGGTAGAAATGGAATTGAGATTGAAAATAAGGATGTTTAGAACAGATAGAGGTGGTGAATTTACATCAAATGAATTCACACAATACTGTAAGGATAATGGGATAGCTAGACAATTGACAGCACCATACTCACCACAACAGAATGGAGTAGTGGAGAGAAGAAATAGGATAGTGTTATCAACCACTAGAAGTATGATGAAAGCCATGAAGTTACCTTTAACTTTTTGGGCGGAAGCAGTGAAACACGCTATTTACATACTAAATAGGGTACCTACAAGAGCCCTAGTAGATAAAACTCCATATGAGGCACTCTACAGTAGGAAACCAAACCTAGAAAACCTAAGGATATTTGGATGCACAGCTTATGCTAAGATAACAACACCTCATTTAAAGAAGCTGGATGATAGAAGCATACCAATGATCTATTTAGGAGTAGAGGAAGGATCAAAAGCATGTAGGTTATATGATCCAATAGCCAAGAAGAAATATGTTAGTAGAGACGTTAAATTTATGGAAACTAAACCGTGGAATTGGGACAAGAATGGAGAGGATACAAGTACACAAGACACTTTTTGGACTAGTTTTGTAGTAGAGGAAGTTGACAATGCAAACCAAATACCCGTCAACATAGGAAATGATGATGTATTTCCAATACCGGATCCTTTACCAGATCCAACATCAGAAGCAGATTCATCATCAGAACCAAACTCCCCCTCTCAACCAGACTCACCATTCACACCACCAACATATAGTTACGAACCTAACTCAGAAAGTGAAATAGAAACTACTATTAGTTCACTTAGAAGCTCGTTAGGAAGCTCTGGAAGAATTGATCATACACCAGTTAGAGGATTAAAGGATTTGAAAGCAATCTACGAAAAAGCTAGTGTAGTTGAAGCACCTAGTTTACTCTTCATAGAAGAAGAACCTCGTAACTACAAGGAAGCATCAAAAGATCATAAATGGATTGAGGCCATGAAGATTGAATTGGATTCAATAAACAAGAACAACACATGGATTCTTACTACATTGCCAGAAAATCAAAAGGCAATTGGACTCAAATGGGTATTTAAAACCAAAAGAGATGCACATGGAAATATTATCAAATACAAAGCACGGTTAGTAGCAAAAGGATACGTACAAGAACAAGGAATAGACTTCGATGAAGTATTTGCCCCAGTTGCTAGGATAGAAACAGTTCGTTTAATATTAGCCTTAGCAGCATATCATGGTTGGCAAGTTCATCACTTAGACGTAAAATCAGCATTTCTACATGGAGATTTAAAAGAAGAAGTCTACGTTACACAACCAGAAGGATTCGTACAACCAGGAGAATCAGGAAAAGTGTACAAGCTTATTAAAGCTTTATATGGATTAAGACAAGCACCGAGAGCTTGGAATGTGAAGCTTGATCAAACCTTAAAGTCATTAGATTTCAAGAAGTGTAACCTCGAACAAGCAGTATATACAAGGAGAACCAAGAACTCAACAATTATCGTTGGAGTTTATGTAGATGATTTAATAATTACGGGCACTCCAAAGAAAGAAGTAGAATTATTTAAATCCCAGATGGAAGAAAAATTTGAAATGAGCGACTTAGGATTGTTAGCTTATTACCTTGGGATAGAAGTTACACAGATAGGAGGAGAAATTACAATCAAGCAAACAGGTTATATTAACAAGATCTTGAAGGAAACAAACATGGAAGATAGTAATGATACGAAGATACCAATGGATCCCGGTACTAAGTTGGTCAAGGCGGAAGATGGAGAATCAGTTGACGCAACTTATTACAGAAGCTTAATTGGAAGTCTCAGGTACTTACTACATACAAGACCAGATCTTAGTTATTCAGTCGGACTACTCAGCAGATGGATGCAAGAACCAAAAGACCATCACCTGAAAGCAGTAAAGCAAGTAATCCGATACATCAAAGGAACAAGAGAGCATGGCATAATTTACAAGAAAGAAGGCGGCTGCAAGATTACAGGATATAGTGATAGTAGCTATGGAATCAACACTGATCAAGGAAAAGGAACTACAGGCGTAGTATTTTATTTTGGAGAGTCACCCATTACATGGAGCACTCAGAAACAACCGACAGTGGCACTATCATCATGTGAATCAGAATTTATGGCGGCTACAGCAGCAGCATGTCAAGCACTATGGTTGAAAAGATTACTCAGTGAATTAACTGGAAATGAAGAACAAAAGATAACGTTGAAGATCGATAACGTTTCAGCAATAGCATTAGTGAAGAACCCAGTATTTCATGGAAGAAGTAAACACATCGACATTCGATACCATTTCATTCGAGAATGCGTAGAGAATGGACACATCAACATAGAACATGTCAGAAGAGAACTACAAAGAGCAGATATACTAACAAAGGCTCTACCAAGATTGAAGTTCATGACAATGCGACAGATGCTCGGAGTTCAAGATTTAACAAGAAGCAACGATGAAGATTAAGGAGGAGAATGTGACCCGATATAATCTTCTTCATTGCATATTAGTATTAATGTTTAGTTAGTTAGAAGTTAGAAGGACCAATTATGTTAAGTAGAAACTTAATAACTAACTTATAGTTAATTCGGTTGGACTAAGGCCAAACCGAATGGTCACAATGGTTAGGGCTAGATCGAATGGTCACAACCATTCTATGAAAAGTCACAATGGTTCAACACAATGGTTGAAACCTTATATATATGTAATTACATGTAACTTTACAATGGTTAATGAAATTTTAGATTTACTTATTCATATTACTTTGCAATTCATAAATCGATCCAGAGACATTTGGGACAACAGACAAGTTGTTCAGAAAATCCGAAAGTTTCCCATCAAACAAGTTGCCAGAAACAAAAAAATACTTAAGCCTATTGCCAACTAATGGGCACAACCAGGAATATACTGATGAGTTGAGATTGTTGTACATAAAGGGTATCAATAGATGAAGAAGAGTTGACAACTGAAGAATATGGATGCATGACTTTTGAGAGGTCACATCGGCTTAACCTTAAATCTTCTAGGTTTTGGAGACCTAAAATTACATTTACCCAGTTACTTGCTTTGGCGAGAGAAGTTCCATCCATATAAAGGCGACTTAAAGAAGATAGAGAAGACAACCAATCTAAATTTTCAACTGTACAACTACCTAGGGAGCTTAGTTCTAGAGCTAGCAAATTGGTGATGTTTCCAAATTCTGGAGGAATGGTTCCATGGAGAGAGTTCTCTGAAAGGTAAGGTTCTTCTAATCTGGTCAATGAACCGATGGATCTCGGAATGATTCCACTGAAATTATTCCAACTAAGGTCGATGGTTGTTAAATTTGTCAAATGACCAATGGACATGGGAATGGTTCCAACAAAATGATTTGCTTCCAGAGAAAGAAAAGTTAAACCGGTCAAGGAACTTATGGACTTGGGAAAGGTGCCAGTAAACTGATTGAAAGAAAGGTCAAGAGAAATTAACTGGGTCATGTTACGAATGAACATGGGAATGGTTCCAATAAACTCATTTTGAGAAAGGTTAAGATAAGTTAAACGAGTCATGGAGCCAATGAACGGGGGGATCGTTCCATGGAAAGAACACGAGGACAGATCTATATGATTCAAGTAGGTCAAGTTAAGCAATGAAAGGCTAATCTGACCTCCAACACCATAGTCGAACAGGTCAAGCATCGTGACATGACCTGTTTGGTTGTCGCACGTGACTCCATTCCATTTACAACAATCATCATCTTCTTCTTCAGCTATCCATGTAGAGAGATGGTCATCGGGGTCTAGAAGTTGAGCTTTGAAACCAAGAAGAGCTTGTCTCTCATTATCGATGCACGTATTAGTAGCTCCTCCTGCTGCTACAACCAGTTTGTGGACAAGGGAAGTGGTTGTCGTGGTATTAAACCATAGTAGAACAAGTGAGAAAATAAATAAAACATCAGTCTGCATAAAGTAAAAACAAATATTTTCTCTCATGATGTATATAATTTGCAATGATTGATGTTATTGTTGGAATTATGATATCATGACATTCATATAAAATAAACCAAACACGTCAAGTGAGCATAGCGGAAGCAATTATAACAAGATCGTATAACATGTAATTAATTAATCAATAGTAAATAGTAAACATACCTTTGTGATTCTAGCCCGAACAAGAATCAAATGCAATCTTCAATTCAAGAATCCTAATTAGGGTTTATGTAGATTATAAGAATTACCCTTTACCTCTTTTGTAATTCAATCCAAGAATCAAACAAAAGTATGTTTGAATCACGTTCTTGTACACACGTACTAAAACAAGTTAAAGTAATGCTAGTTTTTAGAACACAAAATTAAACCAAGACCTTTAGTTTAATAAAGAAAATCGATCAACCCTTTAAGGGTGTTTGTTTGATTGACTACAAGAAAACAAGGAGAAGAAAACAAGTTTAGGGTTTGTGTGTGTGCACAAGAGATACAAACCTTTAACCCTTAGCCTTGTATATATAGTGTATGAAACTTGGAGCTCAAGAAAACAAAGGAGGTGCCCTCTTTTTGGGTTGGCCGATCGGATCTAGGCCCAAGGGGGCTTCCGGATGCTTCTTGACTTACCAATTAATCATACACATTCTTTCCTTATATTCGTCTAATGATCATTAGTCATTTATCTTAAATACTAAATAATCATTATATATATTTGTGTAATAAATAATTAAATATAAACTTTTAGATTTAATTATTAAACTTTAACTCTCATACGTAAAGCGTGCAATCCTGTGATCTCGAGTTCGATCCTAACATACGACTACTAAAATAATGTCCATAATCTAACAGCTCCCACTTGGACATATTTTAATAGTGTAATCACATCGGTTAGCGTCTAGCAATACTTCGATGCCTCTAGTACAATCTCGAGTAAGGCTCCTGGAAAAACCTTTTAATGATTTCTCATTATTATTATCCTTTTGTTTCTAATACCACGTTAATAAGGATATGGATTAAAGTCATTCCTTAATTAACCATACTGTTTCTCGTTGTTTAGGATTGATCAAGATTATCAAATCTTCTGAACATATTCAGGGGAGATATTGGGTGCGGCTGCACATACATCTTACCAACCCTACGAGGGGCCCAGCAGTATTAAACTCCAAAAATAAATTTAAAAGAACAAATTCTACCAGTTACGCATAGCGTTAAGTTGTTCCACAAAAATGTACTACATTCATGACACTTATCTTGCATCTCAAGTCTGAGTATAACTTCTCATGATTTACTTAATAACAAAATCCATAAAGTAACATCATGTAGTTGGGATAAGTCCTATATTCGGTATAATTGAATATCATCTGAAATGGCATGACTACGCATCAATATACTTTAAGTATATTATACCAACCTTCAGATTTGTCTTGATTTAATAATATTCCCATATTATTAACTGACAACGGACAAATTAGAATAACATTTATTCATGGATTAAACATACAAATATAGGATACAATATATTATAAATTAAACATACCATGTATTTTAATTTATTATAATAATTGTTTAACATCCCTTATCCAAATACTAAATAGATCAATGCATGATAACTCTTGTTGATGAATTATGTCTCAAGTAATGACATTCATACTTGTTGACAAGTCATAAATCATCCAACTTTGATTTATCGAAATTTTAAGAATACTTATTTCAAGAATTCAACTATTGAAATTCTTATATGTGCATACTCAACTATTATGATAATGCCATATTATACTTCATAAAATGTGTCATCCTTAACCACCAATTTATGATAATCAAACTTTCAAACATTTTAAAGTTTAAAGTATTCTTATTCTCTTAATGTATAATGCAACTATGCTTTTAGTAAGCACAACTAGTATATATAGTCAAGGATGAAATCCTTACCATAACTAGTATTGAGTATCGTCTCAATTTCATTAGCATTATTGTATGCAACAACAATATGCTATTAAAACTTCCCATAAACCTTAATATCTATTGTGTAATGTTTGATGCCCTTCAAACTTTCAAGTTTGTTGGCTATGAAAATTTTCACAACAATTGAAAAATTGTTCATCTATAGACTTTGGAAGTTGTTCCAGACTTAGGATGTGATTCTATAATCAAACATATTCTTTTAGAATATTACAAGTTATCTAATAACTTTTTAATTAGATATTAATATTGCTAAATCATCTTGTAATCAAGCATGATACAACAAAACATGATGTTCATGAAAAATCTTTGAGTCATACTTAGATTTTTATTCATGTCATACATATCTATTTAGACTTTCTAAATAATATATCATGTTATATTAGATTCATTTACCGCACATGTTTCAACGATAAACATTCATTCCAAGGTTGTATGTCTTATTTTCTAAATCTTTCAAGTAAAGTTTCATTCCAAACTAAGAGTTAACTTTTAACTTATATGGAATGTTACTTTTTATATGTTTTACAACATATATGATTTAGAAATTAAACATAATACTCCCACTAGCTTTTAGGAATACTTAGAAATTATCTTATTTCAATTATAAATCAAAACATGGATTTAGTAATTAAACATAAGAGTAATCTTCTAGATGCATGTATTTATCCATCCATGGATTATTGCACTTTGTACACGTCTAAAGATTTATTTGAATTCACAAACTCCTTTTGATTACTTATCGTCCTCGCTCAAGTAATCACTCAAGAAAAAGTTTTGATATTATATTGTCAATTTCATAAATATGACAATCATAATCTTTATATATTTAATGTATTTAGAAAAGAATATATAATCACAGTTAATCGCTTAAATGTGATTAATAATCTTGTCTTAAAACATGCATTAAATACGTGCACAATATTGTCCATATGATTTCTATACAAAGATTTAAACCACAAAGGTTACCTTATCTTTGAAAAAACTCATCTTCATTTTCTAGTCTAACTATTAAGATAAACCACATTTCTAAAATTGATTATCTTTATGGACAGCATCTTAATCATTCATATCATGTATACTTTACCCAATTATATATTTGATAATGTATCATAATGATTATCAAGTTTACAATAATCCTGTAAATCATAGCCCTCAGCATATTAATCAAATATCTGAGATATATTACTATTCTATGAATGATAATTCCATCATCTTGAGATTTAACATTTAAATGTCAAACTTTATTATCATGTTGAGATTTAACATTCAAATGTCAAACTTCATCATGATATTTACTAGTGTATTTTTAGAAGATTATGTATATTGTAATTTTATCTTTTAAAGATCAAAACTCCCACTTGCTTTTAGTAATTTAAAGACTATCCTTAAATACTTAGCAAATAAAGCAACAATACAATATTCTCTTTTGGGATATTACAAATACATATTGACAGTTCCTGACTTTACTTTGTTAATAACCTCTTCATAAGCAGTTAAACAAATTTAGAACTTCAATTTAAGACTTAATGTAATTCATCACATTCCATCATATGATGATGTTTTATTAATCTTCTAGGTTGGAGTTTTGTTAAATATATCCAAGTCATACTCAACATTCTAACCTTGATAACTTTTGGAAGAAAAGAAGTCATAGTTATCTTTAATTAAACAATATAACTTGAGTTTGATTTTCCTAACTGAACATACCATAAACATTTGGTATTTCATTAGTATTAATATTGTAAGACAATCTAACAATATTTAAGATAACCGTATTCGTTTTGACTTGTCTATTTACCAACTAATGCATTTTAATGGTATAATAATTTTCAAGCCAATTACATGCTTTATAACACAAGTACTTTTTACAAAGTCACTTCATGTCCATGTATTTACAAGAAAACATAAACTGTTATAATCTCACTATACGTTATAAGTCATTTAACAATTTAATGACTACATGTATATGTCTTAATTAAAAAACATAACAAGATAACATCTTACTTTATTATAAGTCTAGTAACAATTAAAAGACTTTATGTTTATATCTTTACAATGAAACATAAACAAGTTTAACTAAAGTAATTATGAACACCATCTTTTGGTTTCAATAGTAATTTCAAGTTAATTTATTAGTTCACAATAATGTAAATAACATTATTTCTTCATTTATTTATGTCATTCCAAGAACACATAAATATTCAGATTGAAGTAGCATTAGATTACTTAATTAATTTATGTCATTTCATGAATTCATAAATATACTAATTAAAGTAGTCTTGATATCATATTGACACATGTTCTAATAGGTATCTAATTTAGAAACTGCAAATTCTTATAGTTCAATTACATCAGTTGATCTGCTAGTAATGAAAATATGAAATTCACCTTGTTGTTGCAATCTAGCTAAGCTCTCACATAACATAAATTGTAACACCAAGTGTTTCTTGAATTAGATTAGTATAATTCATATTAGAACTTTATTCTCTTACCTTGTAGTTAAGAGAATCCATTAAATCATATCTTTATCAGTTGTTTCTTGCACACATTAAAGATAACATTTCTCCCACTTGTGCATGGAACAACCTCATATAGTTGATAAACAACACGCCATGCATTTGTTTATGTGATCAATATGATTGTGTCATAGATTTTAGCATAACAAGTAGATGTAGAACAACAATGTCTAGTAAGGAAACGTACAAGACTATCCTTAAAAGTATGAGTGTCTACACTTGGAAAGTAATTATCTTTAGCTACCAAGATGTCAAAGCTTGTAACTCCTACTGAATTAAAGATCATTACAATAATTCCTTATTCAGTAATAAGTACACAATACTCCCCCTGAATTTGACAACATTGTAAATGTTTCATATCCAGTGAAAGAAAATAGTGTGTTTTTAACTTTCCTACACCTTTGAATATACATACGTAACAATTACTTATGCACTAAAGAGTGTATCCTACTATGTAAATGATGGACTATCCACCAAATGCTATTAACTTGAAAAATTGGGCATGCAATTTCTTCCTTAATAGGTCTACCATCCTACAATGTATGTAGCACCTTTAAAATAGTCAAAACAACTAGTTTGTCTTAAAACATTTTGCGGTAATTAGTCTAGATTCTAATTATAATAACTCATAAAATGTCATACATAATTTTCTGTTAACCAAATATCATATTTGTTACTAAGAATTTAATCACCGATTGAGGATGATGAAATCCTTATGGAAAATATTCTCAATTTTCTTAACTATTAAAAATTTGCTATGAGTTATACTAGAATTTAGACATATCTAATATTCCTATTATCTTTTCTCATTCATGAAAAGGAATAGGATTGTGTCTCACTCTTCTTTCATAGAAAGGAGACTTCTTTTGTCTTTTAAGTAAATTATTCTTAATCAAACATTTGTTTGAAAACAGAACTAGATCAATTTACCAAAGCCCAATGTACGTTTACGGTTTGAACGTTGCATTAATACATTAAAACGAATTACAAAATTCAATTTCAGTATTTTTGATAATTAGATCTTTAAGAAAATAAAATACCCATTGGTAAATATTCATATAAACCATAGTATTTTCTTAAAGCTAGGATCCTAATTGACATAGTACCATTACATCAGTTGATCTGCTAGTAATGATAGTATTCAACAAGGTAATTGTCGAACAATTATTGCCAATATCATATTGCAATTCCTAGATTTATGGGATTTACAATCACAAAACTTTTGTAATGTAAGCATGTTTGATCCCCATCTTAATGCCTTGAGTCCAAGATCTCACTTCCTACCCAATTTAAGTCGTCTAACTTAAAAACTGCAAAGTCATAAATCCATCACATCAGTTGATCTGCTAGCAATGAATTTATGAAATTTACCTCTCCATTGCAATCTCGCCAAGTTCTCACATGACGTAAATTACAACTTCAAGTGTTCTTAATTAGATGGCATTCGACTTAATTTTATAAGGGTATTAAATTTTGACGTGTAATCAAAATAATGTATGAAGAAGCATGCATACAACTTCATAACATTGGTTTTATAAAACATTTTTATTACCAATTTGCTAAGAGTAAAATAACAAAGTTTTGATTGAGGTATCGGGTTCACCAATTAAAGAATTACCAACAATTATCGTCCATTATATCGTACTTTTGCATAAGCCCGAAAGCTTAGTGTTTCGGATAATCATTGTGGAATTGTTGTTAATTCACCCTTAAGATGACAGTGTACGTAATATAGTGATATAGGTAAGTCTAGAGTCGGCAACAAAGCAGTTGTAGAGAACCGGTTGGTGCATGAGCTTTAAAAACCCCTCTCTACAAGTACATTGGATGGCAACCTTCGGTCCGCCTTTCGCACACTATGTACAAAAACATCAATCAACCAATCCTTTGAAATTTACTCTTAAATCCAAAACAATTTCGCCATTTATTTAGTCCGTATTATTTTTCTATTCAAAAAATTACCCTTTTCATTTATAAACATGTCTAACATAATAATAAACAAAAACAAGTAATATAAAATAAAAAATAAACAACGAAATAAACATATACATAACATAACAATTAAATATGTATAAAACATGTAGCCACATGCAAATCTTATTCAATAGTCCTATTAATAATCAAATCTAGGTGTATAACGTATATATTTAATTAAGGCTTTCTTCTTCTAGGAAAAAGAGCTACATACATCGATAAATCGATTGCGTAAGCTGTAACAATTCACATTTTTAGGTTAACTTCTATTCCCGAAAATTTCACTATTCATTTTTACTATTCACTTTTACGAAATTTGATTTTTATTTCATATTCTCATATGATAAGTCATTTCCATGGCAAAATAAAAGTTTGACACTCATCAGATCATTTTCGCGAAAGTTATTAAGGAACTACACGTTTTAGGGTAAAACGTCATTCAAAAATCCTACGCACAACGAAACTCGACCGTGTTAATTTTCCCCGCATCAGAAAAATGTTTGATACACTCATGATTTATTTGAGAATTAACCATGACTAAGAAAAATGTGACCAAATAAACTCTCGGCCGTGAGAAACAGAAATTTTCGTTTTTAAGCGCTTTTACTTAGCCGTAACCTTAGCCTGTACCTGCACTGCGTTTCTAAGACGATTTGAGTTTTCACATTTTTGGAAAAAGTCAACATATTTTTCCCTCCTCCTTTGACCAAAAATCATTCCTTGATTTTTAGGCTTACGGTTTTATGTCTTAAAGACATTAAATACCAACCGACACTAGACTGAGCCCAGTCTAGACATTATAAGTCATTTTAAATCATTATTATCATATTAGAAAAGTAACATTTTATTTTCTCAATTTTACACAATATTCGTACGTTTTACGTATTACGCGTTTTAGACTCGTGTTTCCAGTTTTAGCAGGGTTTTAGCACCCCAATGGAACCTACCACTCATTTTATATTTTATTATGGAGTATATTGACATGTTTAACCATTCTTTCAAGTTTCACATTTTTACGATACCCGGTTTTACGTTTTGTGGCTTAACAATTTACGGTTAGCGATTAACGGAATCAAAACTCACTCCATAACACTAGATAAAGTCAAGATATCATCAAAAATTATCTAGTCACCTCTAGATATGATAAGGGTCGAAATTTTATGTGTGGTCACCAAGACACTTGGTATCTTGGTGATAAATCAAGCCTTAGATCAATACAAGTGTTACCATGACTAGCCTAAGTCTTAGAAATATCCTAATCTTGTAACCTCCTCAAACTCATATATAACCCCCCCCCCCCTCCCCTCCTTATGCCATACCATATCACACACCCCATCACCATAACCTTAGCTAATTTACTCCTAGTTTCATGCAAGAATCAAGTGCAACATCAACATAGAAACCCTAGTTTGGTTTTAAGTAATCAAAATACTTCCAAACCCTAGAAACTTTGGTGATTTCTCTTGAGTTTAAATCTACTCAAATCACCTCAACTTTCATCATCTCTCTTTCAAGAATACAAGTGTAGAAAGATTTCTTGAAGTGAAGTAGAGTGAAGCATAAATCAATCAAAGTCCTTACCTTACATGTTACTTACCTTTCTTTGTTGAAAGCCAAAGTTGTAAGCAAAACCCTAACATACTTCTTGTTAAATATCATTTCCATGCTACTTATATTTCATTCCTACTATATTTTTTCTTGTGATTATGTTCATGATGTATAAAAATAGGTAAAACAAGTATTAGTATATATATGTTAACTTATGTTATTTAAACAAGTAAACTAGTGACTTCCATGGTAAAATCTGACCAAAATGGTATAATTATGATATTGGACAATTACATATTGTAGTAGAGGACTTAACAAGGAAACCATAGCAATTTGAACCACTTAAAATGAGTACATGAGTAAAAAGTTATGGCTATTTGAAGTTACTAAAACTTTACGGCAAAACTGCCTAAAAACCTTCTATGACAGAACATTAAACACTCAAAAAGAGGCCCTTCTGGTCCGTTTCACGAAAAAGTTAAAGCACAAAAGTTGTCCGGAATGATGTTTTCTTCAAAAACTCAGGAGCACGTATCCAGAAAACCAATAATGAATGAGATTTTCTTCAGTTTCTTAACAGCTATTTTATATACCAAAGTTACTATATAATAGTTATGGTTTAGTAAGATCAAGAGGTCTAATGACCTAAAGCCAAGACTGTTGGGAATTATACTACCAGTTACCACGGCTAGTGAAGATGTTACAACTGCAGAAGATTGTACTTGCAGTGGAAACTCATTACCACTGCAAGAACAAATATTACCACTGCTCACTTGATAACTGTTAGAGAAACGCGCTTAGATAAACATAGAAAAGATTTTGTGTATATCTTAATCTATTAGTATTATACTTATCTTGTAGAAGAGGACTCCTTGTTGTATAAAAGGAGATCCTAGTTCATAGTTAGAATATATCTTTCTAATACATTTTCTTAGAGCTTCAAGGTGTAACCCTAGTGATATTATAGATCACTCGTATTATTATCATTAATAATATTGGAGCTATTTGTCTGTTACATACATTGTTCTTACATACATACAACTGTTCCATTTACAATCAATCTTCTAAGTATCATTAAGTAGATTCCGCATACTTAGTGGTATCACTCAAAGTATCAATATTAACACAAGTTCAAGGTGTTCACGATCCAACAAGTGGTATCAGAGCGAGGCTTTGATATTTTGATTTAGAAGATCCTATGGCAGACTCAAAAGAAACAATGGAGACAGAAACAAGCCAATCAAACATTGCTGCAAAGCTTCCTAAGCTTAAGATTAATGACTATGAGATGTGGAGGCTTATGATAGAACAATTCTTTATGGTTCAAGACTACACATTATGGGAGATTATAATGTGTGGAAATTCATTCAAACCTGGTACAACTGTAGAGCAGGTTGGTGACAAAACAGTAACAAAAGTTAACACTGGTCCTCTCACTAATGAAGAAAGAAGTCAACTAAAGAATGATTTGAAGGCTAGAGGTTTGTTATTGATGGCTCTACCCAGAGAACAAGTTCTGGCTTTTAGCAAATACAAGTCTGCAAAGACTCTTTTTGATGAGATCTGTGAAGTGTTTGGTGGTAATGATTCTACCAAGAAGACTCAAAAGACTTTACTGAAGCAGACTTATGAAAACTTTGGTTCAACAAGTAATGAATCTCTTGATAGCATATTCACAAGGCTACAAAAGATTGTTACTCAACTCACTGCTTTTGGAATTGAGGTGGAAAAGGAAGATCTCAATCTTAAATTCCTAAGAAGCTTACCTTCTGAGTTTGATACCAATGTTGTTGTTTGGGAAGATAAGTCAGATCTAGAGACCATGAAGCTTAATGATGTGTACAATAACTTTAAAGTTATTGAACAAAGATTAAAGAAAGCTGGCAAATTAAGAACAAGTTCTGCAAGTGTAGCACTCATATCATCATCAGGTAATGATAGTTCAGATGATGAAAGTGATAGTGATGATGACAGTGGTAACATGATTGTTTCCACTGGTAATGGAAATGTTTCCACTAGGAGCTCAAAGAAACAGATTGCAGGACTAAGTGATGCTACTTTCTATGCCTTTATATCAAGCCATGTGGGTGGTTCAATTCTCAATCATGAGGATTTGGATCAAATTGATGAAGATGATATGGAGGAGATGGACATTAAATGGCAGGTGGCATTACTAAGCTTAAGATCTAAGAAGTTCTGGAAGAAGACAGGGAGAAAGATACATATAAGTGGTGATGAGACTGTAGGTTTTGACAAAAAGAAGGTGGAGTGCTATAATTGTCACAAGAAGGGGCACTTTGCAAGAGAATGTAGAAAACCAAGGAAATCTGATAACAAGTCAACTTGGTACAAGAAGGAAAAGAACAAAGAACCTACAACAGAAGAGCCAAAGGTGCTATTGGCTATTGATGGAGTGAGCTTTGATTGGAGCTTTATGACTCAGAATGGAGAAGATGATTCAGAATCTGCAATGCTAGCTACTGAGCATGCACTCATGGCTTTCTCTGACACTGAGGTACATACTGATAATGCTTGTTCTAAAAACTGTAAGGCTTTAAAAGAGTTAGAGATCTCTAAAACACAATATGATGAACTGATGCTAGATTTACATCATACTAATTATAATTTAGCAAATCATAAAAGAGGTCTAGGTGTTTTAGAAAAACAGATAGAGCATTATAGGGCTAATGAATCTAAGTTCAGTGATGACATTGCTGTTTTAAAAAGAGACTTAGATTTTTATATTGAAGTAAATAAAGCTCTTAGGGAAGAGATTGAAAAAGTTAAAAAGGCTAGTGAGAATATTCAGATAACTAAGCAAACACTAGATCATCAATCCAAGAGCATTGACAAAATTTGGGAAGCCCAAGTTGTGAGCAAAGCTAAATCAGGTCTTGGATACAAAACTGTTCCACCACCTCTAAGAGGTGTTCCAGCACCTCCTGGCATTGACCTAGCTCACACAGGCTTAGAAGAATTTCAGGATCCACCCATGACCTATGGACCAAAATTTGTTAAACCAATTGAAACTGAAAAGGTTCAGGTTGAGGTTGAGACTTTTGATAGTGCTAGTGACTCATCTCTTAAAGATGAATGTTTGAATGTTGAGTCTAAATCTAGTATTACTGAAGATGTTAAAGTAGAGGAAAGAAAAAAATATTCCTGAAGTAGTCAAAGAGAAGCCTAGGACACAGTCAAATTACACTAGGCCTACTACTAGATATGCAGAGATGTATAGGGATAGGTCTAAACCTCCTAGAGGAAACATGAGAAGTTGGAATCATGTTAAAACTAGGCAGTTTGGTAGTGATTTTGTGTTCAACAATAAGGCCTGTCATATTTGTGGTAGCTTTGATCACCTTTCCTATACTTGTAACTACCACATGGGAAGAAGGGAAGTATTTGTGAATACAAGGGTGAATGGACATAATTCTAATAAAATAACTCACCCAAACCCCCTAAGCAAGATGGTTCCCAGGTCTGTTTTGCTTACCACTGGCATCAAACCAATTTCCACTGCTAGACCAGCAGTTACCACTGCCAGTAGTAAAAACAGATTTTATCCTAAGTCCCCTGTCACTTCTTTTGTTAAATCTTATCAAACAGGGAAAAAGACTTATTTTGAAAAGAATGATCACAAGAATCACATGTGGAGACCCAAATTTTCTAATCCAGCAGTTTCCACTGCTAGACATGCAGTTACCACTACAAGACCAAATGTTTCCACTGATGTCTATGTGAATAAGAAAAGGGTAAACTTGGGAAATGTTGTTAAGGCCTCAGCTCGTTAGGAATGGAAACCAAAAGGAACAACAACCTCAAACAATCCCAATGGTGTATCAATGACCTTTGATAGATACAATTATATTGATACACGAGGCAGATCCAAGTCATTTGTGGCTTGGGTCCCCAAAAGGTACTAATTCCTTTATGTTGTGTGCAGGGACATTCAAAGACAAAAGAGGATCAAGGTTATTCAGATAGTGGATGTTCCAGGCACATGACTGGCAACAAGGCCTATCTTTCAAATTTTAAATCATTTGATGGGCAAGCTGTCAGTTTTGGAGGAGGAATTGGTGGCAAAGTTTCTGGCAAAGGAACAATCAAGGATGGAAACTTGGACTTTGAGAATGTATACTATGTACCAGAACTCAAGTACAACCTCTTCAGTGTGTCACAGATGTGTGACAAGAAAAACAGAGTTCTATTCTCAGAAGATGAATGCTATATCTTATCTAAGGATTATAAGCTACCTGAAGAAAAAGACATTTTGCTCAAAATCCCTAGAAAAGGTAATCTATATAGCATTGACATGAAGAAGATAGTGGCTAAAGATGATGTTACTTGCTTACTTGCAAAAGCCACTTTGGATGAATCTATGCTTTCGCACAGAAGACTTGGTCATGTTAACTTCAAGACCATCGATAAGATTGTAAAAGATGGTCTAGTAATAGGTTTACCTGAGAAGAGATTTGAGAATGATCAAACATGTGTTGCTTGTCTTAAATGTAAACAACACAGAGCTTCTTGCAAGACCAAGGCAGTAAATACTATTGATCATCCACTCTACATGCTGCATATGGAATTGTTTGGTCCTACCTCTGTTAGCAGCATCAATTTGAAGAAGTATTGCCTTGTTGTGACTGATGATTTTAGCAGATTTACATGGGTTTTCTTCTTAAATACCAAGGATGAAACTACTGACATTCTCAAGACTTTCATCACTGAAGTTGAAAATCAAGCTGAAAAGAAGATAAAGATCATCAGATGTGACAATGGGACAGAGTTCAAGAATAGAGTAATGGATGATTTCTGCAAAGACAAAGGTATTAAAAGAGAATTTAGTGTTGCTAGAACACCTCAGCAAAATGGTGTTGCTGAAAGAAGAAATAGAACACAAATTGAGGCTGCTAGAACCATGATAGCTGATTCAAAGCTTCCAGTGACATTTTGGGCTGAAGCAGTTAACACTGCTTGCTATATTCAAAACAGGGTATTAGTGGTCAAGTCCAAGAACAAGACACCTTATGAGCTTTTCAGAGGAAGACCCCCACTTTTGGATTTCTTGAAGCCATTTGGATGCCATGTCACAATTCTCAATACCATTGATCATTTGGGAAAGTTTGAAGAAAAGGCAGATGAAGGTTTCTTTGTTGGTTATTCCATGGTTAATAAGGCTTTTAGAGTCTACAACTTAAGAACAAGGAAGATAGAAGAGAATTTGCATGTTCAGTTCCTTGAAAATAAAGCTAACATAGCAGGTTCAGGACCTGAATGGCTATTTGATCTTGAGACTTTATCAAATACAATGAATTATGTTCCTATTACCTCATATTCAAGTGATGCTGATCTTGAGGACTTAGAGGAGTTTATTGATGAAGATGATTCTTGCCAAGATGATGAAGATGATAAAGATCAATTTGTTATGCCAATTTGGGAATTTGATGTTAATGCAGACTCACAACCTTCAAAGAATACTGAACAGGAAGATGAATTTGTGAATTTTGATGTTTTGCATGATGATATTCCTGAAGGCAGTGGTAATCCTGTTACCACTGCAACACATGATGTTTCCACTGACGGTCCAGATGTGGAAAATATAGCTCAGGAGACACCAAATGATGATGTTGAAATCACAAATATGCCATCATCATATGATATTCCTAACACATCACAATCTACAGTTCATAAGGCTCATCCAATTAAGAATGTTATTGGTGAAATTAATTCAGGTGTGAAGACAAGAAGGCAAACAAGGATGACAGATGTTCATGGGTTCATAAGTGAAGTCTATGAGTCCAAGAATCACATTACTAAGAATGAATGTTTATTCTTCTGCTTTCTATCACAAATGGAGCCTAAAAATGTTTCTATGGCTTTAGGAGAATCAAGCTGGGTTGAAGCTATGCAGGATGAGTTGTTGCAGTTTAAGCTTCAAAAGGTTTGGGTTCTTTGTGATTTGCCTGATGGTATGAAAGTGATTGGTACTAAATGGGTGTTCAGGAATAAGAAAGATGAAAGAGGTATTGTCATCAGGAACAAAGCTAGATTAGTTGCTCAAGGATACACTCAAGAGGAGGGTATTGATTATGAAGAAGTTTTTGCTCCTGTTGCAAGGATTGAGGCTATTAAACTATTTCTAGCCTATGCATCATTTATGGGCTTTACTGTCTATCAAATGGATGTTAAGAGTGCCTTTCTGTATGGTACTATTGATGAGGAGGTATATGTTGCTCAACCTCCAGGATTTGAAGATCCACATCACCCCAATAAAGTTTATAAAGTAGTCAAGGCTCTTTATGGTCTACATCAGGCTCCAAGGAAGTGGTATGAAACCTTAGCTACTTATTTATTGAATAATGGGTTTCATAGGGGCAAGATTGATCAAACTTTGTTCATCAAGAAAGACAAGGGTGATATTCTACTTGTGCAAGTATATGTTGATGATATTATCTTTGGATCTATTAAACAAGAGATGTGCAAAGAGTTTGAGAAGCTGATGAAAGATGAATTTCAGATGAGTTCTATGGGGGAACTCACATTCTTTTTGGGGCTGCAACTACAACAGAGTAAAGAAGGCATCTTTATCAGTCAAGACAAGTATGTGGCTGAGATTATTAAGAAGTTCAAGTTCACTGATGCAAAATCTTCTAATACCCCTGCTGACAAGACCACTCACTTATTGTTAAAGAATGCTAGTGGTGTAAATGTTGATGTCCATACTTACAGGTCAATGATTGGCTCTTTGATGTATCTCACTTCATCAAGGCCAGACATTATGTTTGCTGTGTGTACCTGTGCAAGATTTCAAGTGACTCCAAAGACATCACATATGACAGCAGTGGAAAAGATTTTTAGATACTTGAAGACTTATCCTAATCTAGGATTGTGGTATCCAAGGGAATCTCCTATGGAGTTGATTACTTACTCAGATAGTGATTATGCTGGTGCAAGTTTGGATAGAAGATCAACCACAGGAGGGTGTCAATTCCTTGGATGTAGATTGGTGTCATGGCAGTGCAAGAAACAAACAATGGTTGCTACTTCAACTACTGAAGCAGAATATGTTGCAGCTGCTAGTTGTTGTGCTCAGATCCTTTGGCTTCAGAATCAACTCTTGGATTATGGGTACAATTTCATGAACACCATTATATATATAGACAATAGTAGTACAATTTGCATTATTAAGAATCCTGTGCAACACACTAAAACTAAACATATTGAAATTAGACATCACTTTATTAGAGATTGTTTTGAGAAAAAGCTCATTAATGTTGTCAAAATTCATACTGATGACAATTATGCTGATTTATTAACAAAAGGGCTTGATGTGGGTAGGTTTCAGTACTTGGTAACAGGTATTGGAATGCTTAATCCATAAACTTTTGATGTCTAATACTTTTTAGTGTAGCAGGATAGCTTTTAATGTACTATTATTGTTTGTATATGTTTGTATGGTTTTCCACTAACACTTATGAAGGAGAAACAAGCTCAGTGGAAACTATGCATCACACAGTGGAAAGATTTGCTCTCACAGTGGTAATAAGGAAACAGAAAAGATCATGTATTTATCACTTCAAAAGGTTGCTGAGTACATTCTTTCACTAAGACAAGTTCAAAACACATGTAAACAACCCACAACCTAACAACCTAAGATCTTCAGACACTACATAGGCTTCTTTCCTTTGCCCTTATATGCATGCTTGCTCTTAGCTGGCTTGTTCCTCTTCTCATCAAAGGATAGTTGTTTTCTTGAACAAGCAAGCCCAAGCACTTGTGGTGGAGGTTTCAGATCTTTTGCAGGGTTTGACGACTCTAGCCACTTCATGTTGTGTATGGCAGTCTTCAGGGCAGTTGTAAGTGCCTTTGGTAGTTCCTCAGAAAGGTTGAAGGTTGGATCATCTTTCTCTGAATCGACATCAAAAGATGGAGCTGATGCAGTACTTGATGGAAAAGCACTTGGTGGAAAGTATCCACTCCATCCAGAAGAATGCTCCTCAGAATCTGAAACATAGCTGATCTCTTTTTCAGAAGAGCTGTCAGAAGAGATGTACACGATTGGGAAACTCATATTTAAGTTTAGGGTTTGTTAATATGATGATTTGGTTGATGCTGATAGATGTGTTTTGAGACCCCTATTTATATGCAAAGTCAAGGCCAATGGATAATTAATGAAGTATCTTTACTCCTATCCGTTTTGGTAGTTCGAAGAAGTAATTATGGACGATATCGGGTTGACTTTGGAGCAATAAATGTATAAATAGTAACTTGGTTAAAAGTTACTTGGGTTAACTAATATTGGTTAAGTTTGGTTCTTTGGATGTTTAAATGTGAATGGAGTTATAAGATGTGTAACTTAAGACACATAACAAATGGTTATTGATTCACCATGTCTAATCCACATAAGAATCAACTAGTCCTGAGCAAACGGCTACAGGTAAAGACACATCAAATCCGTTCATGATTGATAGTTTACCAAAAACTAGGTTATCAACTCACCATACATCCTTGTGATCAAGAGTTGGCTAATCCATAGCAAACGGCTCATGGTAAAGACATATCAAATCCGTTGATAGCTGATAGTTTGCTAAAAACTATGATAAGAGCAGAAAATTTTACATGTTTTACTTATCACTGCTCTTTGAAAATTCTGTTGATTTTTACCACTGCAGGTTCACAGTTACCACTGACAGTGTAACATTTTTCTTGATATGTGTAGATGCTTCAGAGCTCTACCATGGCAACACTTCATGTGTCTGATTCTCAGGGATTGGATACAGGTAGTGAAATCCCTAGCCAAATTCAAACATATGGGTGGTTCAGAAGTACTATCTAGTTTCACTAGGTAAGAAATTGAATCTTTGTCTAATGATGCACCTCTCTCAGAAGGTAATACATTTGGAAGTGCTGAAGGCAGTATGTTACAAAAGGAATTGATGGAACTGTGTACTACATTCTCATAACAGGTGGATATTAAAGAAGTTCTTCTGAATTTTATCTGATTGTGCTGATTTTAGTGGAGATTCTCCCAAACAGGGGAGGAGAAAAATGATGATCAGATTCAGGGGAGGTTTGCTCTCAGCATGTCAAAGTTAAGAGTTTATGCAGATAATGAAAATATTAGAGCTTTGATTCAGAAGATTCAAGATCAATATGCAAGAGCTGATAAAGTGTTGAGAAAAACAAGATAAGTGTTTGGAAGAATTCCCATATCCTCAGGTTTATTGTATACTTGAAGAAACTTGTTGATTTACAAATAAATCATAAGTTTAGGGGAGGATTGTTGGGAATTATACTACCAGTTACCACGGCTAGTGAAGATGTTACAACTGCAGAAGATTGTACTTGCAGTGGAAACTCATTACCACTGCAAGAACAAATATTACCACTGCTCACTTGATAACTGTTAGAGAAACGCGCTTAGATAAACATAGAAAAGATTTTGTGTATATCTTATTCTATTAGTATTATACTTATCTTGTAGAAGAGGACTCCTTGTTGTATAAAAGGATATCCTAGTTCATAGTTAGAATATATCTTTCTAATACGTTTTCTTAGAGCTTCAAGGTGTAACCCTAGTGATATTATAGATCACTCGTATTATTATCATTAATAATATTGGAGCTATTTGTCTGTTACATACATTGTTCTTACATACATACAACTGTTCCATTTACAATCAATCTTCTAAGTATCATTAAGTAGATTCCGCATACTTAGTGGTATCACTCAAAGTATCAATATTAACACAAGTTCAAGGTGTTCACGATCCAACAAAGACCACAACCATGGCTAAAGCCAAGGTTGAGTCTCAAGCCCATGATAACAATGACCAAGGTCACGGTGAAGCCATGACTAAAGACCATATAAACTTACCTAGGCGAAAACATGAGCTAAAGAGTTAGCGATAACTTAAACATGCAATTTAGATCTACTCCATGAGATCTTACAAGTAATTGTCATACAAGATTTAAGAAACTCATTCTAATAACAATCTTCATCCAAAAGTAAACTTTCCTAAGTTTATTCAAATATTGGACATGTAACCTTTCGGATCAAAACTTATATATATATATATATATATATATATATATATATATATATATATATATATATATATATATATATATATATATATATATATATATATATATATATATATTATCAAATACTACAATAGTAGAGAGCCTCATGTGAGGGGTTCATTGAAGTAAGCCGTCGAGATAAGTTGTGGATTTACAAATTAAAGTGTCCTGGCTCCTCGAACGTTTACTACATGACCTCTGAATTATGTCGGCCCGAACGGTAGTAAGCGATATATAAACTATACATGTTTCATAAACCATTTCTTTTCAAAGACTTACACTATACTAAGTACTACATCATGGACTAAATGCAAGATATATATAGGCAATTCTTCATATTCTTTACTCCAATCCTAAGTCACAACATTCTATTATATGATGCTCGTAGAAACCTTCGCAATTCGACCATCACATTCACTACTTGCTATATAACTTAAGGTGAGTTCATAGCCCCACTTTCCATTACTTAATTGTTTTACAAACCCTTGGGGGGAATACATGCTATTTTAAACCGAACACAATGCTTTGAAATTGTATGCTACCTGATTGTTTTATTATTACTAAGTACCATCCTTGCTAAAACCAATATCCCTTATTATGAACCATTTAATCACTAGTAGTAGTGAGCGCGAATATTGTGAATAGGCCTATTGGGATTGACGAATCCCATTTGTATTGACTAAGTTCAAACAAATGCACTATATTTGAGATTTAGGTATGACAGCAAAGTACCTACCGGGATAACTCCGCCGATTGATATTAGTACCCGTTAACGTTTTGGTGTCATAAGCTTAGGGTAATAATAATATCTGTTTTGTTTTCCAACCATTGGTGTGAGTCTAATTAACTCACACTACCAACATATTGTGTTCAATCATTTAATAAACTCTATGAATTTCACTCAACCTTTGTGTTGACCTCTTAAGCATGTATTTCAGGTCCATGATGATCGAGGATGGCACGGAGGGGCACGGATATTCAAGAGGGCTATAAATTTTATTATCATTCGAAAACTCATTTAATGTAATTTGTAAACATGGAATCATCTGGGACCTCATTTTTTAATCTCTGATATTTATATAATTTGAATGATAAATCTTTTAAAACGACTCAATTAGAGATCGTTTTCTATTATTATGACTGTTGTGCCGTCGAGTAACACCCAGTTTGAATTCCGCTGCATCATGAATTGGGGGTGTTACATAAGCCAAAACTAAACAAATACCACATAGCACATAATTGATTACTTAATATTAGAGTCTTCCCCAATTCGACATCTATAATAAATTTACATGTTTCGATATAACTTAACCATTAATTTATATATACAATTTAAACCATTTAAATTATCACACAATAAAATCCATGCAAATATGCACTTTTTCATGGATTAAGCTTAACAATTAACATATTGCACCAAGATCGTTTACTAAAACGCATAACAAATTACATGACATCCTAGGGTTTCTAATCATATTAAAAAAAACAAAACCAAAACCTTAAAACCCTTTAAGGTCTAAATCGACTCATAAAAAAATTAGGGTTAGGAATCTAAAACCCTAAAAACATGTAACTAAACGAATCAAGATCCAATTTTTATGCGTTTCGATAATTAATTACACATTATAACCTGGCTCTGATACCACTGTTGGAATTATGATATCATGACATTCATATAAAATAAACCAAACACATCAAGTGAGCATAGCGGAAGCAATTATAACAAGATCATATAACATGTAATTAATTAATCAATAATAAATAATAAACATACCTTTGTGATTCTAGCCCGAACAAGAATCAAATGCAATCTTCAATTCAAGAACCCTAATTAGGATTTATGTGGATTATAAGAATTACCCCTTACCTCTTTTGTAATTCAATCCAAGAATCAAACAAAAGTATGTTTGAATCACGTTCTTGTACACACGTACTAAAACAAGTTAAAGTAATGCTAGTTTTTAGAACACAAAATTAAACCAAGACCTTTTGTTTAATAAAGAAAATCGATCAACCCTTTAAGGGTGTTTGTTTGATCGACTACAAGAAAACAAGGAGAAGAAAACAAGTTTAGGGTTTGTGTGTGTGCACAAGAGATACAAACCTTTAACCTTTAGCCTTGTATATATAGTGTATGAAACTTGGAGCTCAAGAAAACAAAGGAGGTGCCCTCCTTTTGGGTTGGCCGATCGGATCTAGGCCCAAGGGGGCTTCCGGATGCTTCTTGACTTACCAATTAATCATACACATTCTTTCCTTATATTCGTCTAATGATCATTAGTCATTTATCTTAAATACTAAATAATCATTATATATATTTGTGTAATAAATAATTAAATATAAACTTTTACATTTAATTATTAAACTTTAACTCTCATACGTAAAGTGTGCAATCCCGTGATCTCGAGTTCGATCCTAACATACGACTACTAAAATAATGTCTATAATCTAACAGTTATTTTAGCTGATATATATATATATATACGTAGAAAAAGAATAATTGTGTGGGGGCAGTCTAGACTTTTAAGTCTTTGCAATTTGTACTTATTCCGATCGACATGTGAGATATTTTGGTCACCAATCCATTTACTCTCTAATCATCTTTTCCATACCATCTTTATTAATCAAATTAAAACTTGAAAGAAAATTCACAAACTTTTAAGCCATTGAAAGAGTTTTTGTTCCTTCACAAGCATGCTGCACCTACACCATCCTCATCCCCGGAATGTGTCTTGGTCGAACACTGTTCCTCCTTCTCTTGCTGGAGCTCATAAAGCTAATGCCGTGGGATCAATGGTTATGACTGCTTTGGTGGTTGTTGCTTTATGACTTTTGTTTTTAATCTTCTAAGGGTTAAAGTATTTTTGGTTTTTTATACATAATGGTCAACACTTCCTAATGCTTTTGCGAATTGTGATTGGTAGTGCAAGTCCAAGTGGTCAAGAGTTCTTAATGCATTTGTGATTGGTTATTTTACTCCATACGGGGATTTTATATTTCTTCATATGGGTAATGCTTGGCTTTTGTCAATGTTTGTTTTGCATTTTATTAGGATACTAGGATGGTTTAAGGCCGGTTGTGCATACACACAACCCACGTTGTCTCGCCGCAACTTTCATTTAGTTGAATCCTAAGTAGTGGACATAGTTCAAAACACATTCAAGTAACTACTACTTTGAAAATCTTTGTAAACTCATAATCGGTTTCGAAAGACCGGCTTCGATTTTATGCATGCTAATTTCTTCGTAAAGTCCGAACAAAGTTTACAAAAATAAAAGAGCTAAATGCTTCGAAAAAATTTAATTAAAACAAGATTTAAAACAACTGTATGTCCACACAATATATAAGAAGTAAATAAAGTATCATTCACACATATGTCTAATGATGTTGGCTCACTTATTTACTCAATTAACTAAATTAGATAATGTATAATACAATGCTACACCCCAACTACAATTTGCTAATGATGACCGCAACTTTTAGAAAAAAATAAGTAAATAAATTTTCATTTATAATTAAAAAAACATTACTATAAAAATTCAACTAAAATAAAAAAACATTACCATAAACACTAAAACAAACTTAAACTAATAGTCTAAAGTGTAGCGCTCATTGATTTGTTGCTTCAAGGTCAAGCACCTGTCTAGTGCTTTCACGGTCAAATGCTCATACTAGATAAAGAACCTTTTACTAGCTAGATAAGCACATTTTAAGTAAAGAAACGTGTTATCCATTCAACCCCAAACGGTGCATGCATGTATACATCAAGTATATAAACGTGTTTCTATCTCAACTTTCCATGCAACATTCCACTATTCAAAGTTGGCAACAAGCATGGAATGTGTGAACCATGTAAAACGTGTTAGGAACTGTCATGCACACATCAACATCAAACAAAGTCATGCAAATTTCCACCTTGCATCCACACTGTGCAATAACGTTTCCTATATGCAAAGGTTGGAACCAACTCCAAAGCCATAACTCACCATGCCATTTCCTTGCATGCAAAGATCTAACCTGCAAATCCAAACTCGTAATACATGCATGCAATGCAATTAACACTTGGTCATCCCAACTCGCAAGCCATGCAATCAAGTTATTTTTTTGTATTAAAAGTAGCCAACGGCTAGAAAAAAGAAGGAGAAAGTTTGCAATTTAGCCAACTATGTGCCGCCACTTGTCCGACATGAAGGCCACCAGTGGCCTAAAAAGTATACAAGTTGCTAAAAAGTACACAAGTTACCCTACCTTGTAATCCGTAAAGTCACACTTATCACCTGCAGATTTTAGTTGCCCAAAAAGTACTGGTTGCCCTGGTATAGAAAAACAAAACACAAAATATTTCGTCTAGATAGTCTCACGACTTGGAGACTGTTAATTGTCCCTTTCCTTTATTATATAAAAAGATGGGACGATGACAAAATCACAAATATGAAGCTTCTATATATTCGACTAAAAATGTAAATTTTGCATTGATATTGAGATATAAGATATGTCTGATTTATATGATATAACAAGTATGGTATAATAAGTATCAACAAATTTGGGCTTATGAAATATATAAGGCAAAATCATATAAGCTCATAAACTCACAAATAAGATTAAAAAAAAACGCCCCTTAGGGGGTGTTTGTTGAAGCTTATATGTGGCTTAATGAGCTTATATGTGTTTCGGCTTATGTTTCATAAGCCTCAATTTTTCGGTTTATTTTTAGACCTGTTTGCTTATATAAGTTTATTATGATATAATAAACTTATATGAGCCCATAAATCTCAAAATAAGCCGGAAAATTGTAGCTTATGAAATATAAGGCAAAATCAAATAAGCTCATAAGCCCACCTTTAAGCTTAAACAAACATCCCTTAAAACATCCTTCCTTTCATATGGACAATGTAATAATTAATTAACATACAAAAAAAAAAAATAAATAAAAAATAAAAAAATAAAAAAACCTTATTAACCATTTTATTTAAAAAAGTAAAAAATAAAATAAAAAAATGAACCTACATCTTCATTGACCGAGATTCATTATTATTATTTTTTTTTAGAGTTAATTACATAAATGGTCCTTGTGGTTTGGTACTTTTTAAGGATCTTGTCCCTGTGTTTTTTTTAAGCGGGTTTGGTCCTCGTACTTTCTGAAAGTTACGGATCCTATCCAATTTACGACCCAAGTCCTAACTAGTGTTAAAAAAAGGACGTGAATTGACATGGATGGGAAAGTGAGGACTTAAAATGTAATTTCTTTCTTCCCTCTCATTTTCTCGATAAGTGTAACACTTTTCCCTCTCTTTTCACTCCTCTTTTCCCTCTCTTTTCCACACTATATTAACAAGTCAAATGAGTCATTCTATCTCACAAATTAGGTCAGTAACAAATAAATAAATAAATATATATATATATATATATATATATATATATATATATATATATATATATATATATATATATATATATATATATATATATATATATATATATTTTGGGTAAAAGGTCAACGACCCGGTAAATATATTATCCAAAAAAACGTTTAAGTACAATGGAATGTGGCTGAAGTACCACATTAACCTCAAGCACAGGCGCTTGATAAACAAGTGTTTATGACAGGCCATAAACACAAACCAAACCTAGTTAAATACAAAGCATCAAACTAGGAATAATAACAATAAAACTTGAGATGCGAACATCCCACAACCACCCAGCAGCACGAAACGTTGAAGTACGTAGAATGAGGGTGAAATCCCTCACCTCAATCCCATAGGACACTTACTTTACCACGATGCAGTCCATGGTAGTAAAAGAACCCCAGCAAGAGCACGACATCCAATCAGCCATAAAGTGTGACCAATACCATCACACCCCTACGATCCAATCACCAAAATAGATTCCACGTCAAGAAGAACCCATACTTCCAGCATTACCGATCAACAGCAGCTACAACAAAGATCATACATAGCAGCAGTATCACGGATAAGCACTACACCAGGGTAAAGAACCCTAACAAGCATAAAATTACGGTTTATGAAAAAACCCTAACTCACACCGACATCATCACCCTCACTCTCTTAACCCACATCCACGAATAATCATCATCAACAGAAGATAAACATGATCACCAGATCGACAATCATGAAACAATGGACAATAGCCCAACTTACAATAAAAGATATCGACAATAAAGCGCAGCAGCAACACCAGCGAGCAAAACCATTAAAATACAAAACCCTAAAAGAAGGGAAGCGTTCCATGCAACATACCCTAATAATCGATCAGTTACATCTAACGAATAGATATAAGAGATAGAGTCGGTTAAGGTTTGATTTTGATCGCCCAAGGACCAGCAAAAAATACGACCAAACCCTAAAGAAAAACGATACCCTATAATCAGGATCGACTTAGAGAATAGTTAGGGTTAAGGCCAAATCGAGCAGAAAAATAGGACACACCACCCCTTCAAAAGAATATAATCCTAGGAAATCGATTGCATACCCCTTAATCAGAGGTAGAGAGGCGATTTAAGGACTAAAATTGGCCGGAGAAGTATGGAGGGGGTGGCGGCCTGAAATCGCCCATAGAGAGACGTATTTCATATAGCATATATATATATATATATATATATATATATATATATATATATATATATATATATATATATATATATATATATATATATATATATATATATATATATATATATCATGGTTCGCTGTCAAAGATGCAATGCTCCTTCGATTATCCGCACATCATGGACTGCTACTAATCCAGGGAGGAGATTCTATTGTTGTTCTAAGGGCTGTGGCATTATTGATTGGTACGACCCTGAGATGTGTCCAAGAGCAGTTCAAATCATACCCGGATTATTGAGATCCATGAATGATCTTCGAGCCACAGCGAATCAACAAGCAACACAAGCTAGAAGATTGAAGTTAATTTTAGGTATTAGTTGGTTTGTGTTTGTGTTGTATTTTATGTTAGGAAAATGAAATGGGTATCATTAGGATTTGGTTGTTCTATGGTTATGGTTTTTGCAAGTATGGGAATGTTTAGACTTTAGAATGATGTATGTTATTGTATCCGGTAGGTTTTGTTTAATGAAATGGTTATGCTTAATGAAATGGTTATTGTTTTGTTTAGAATCATGAAATCGTTATTCTTTTGGTATGGTGAATGAAATGCTCATAATTAGTAAACTGGCAAAATTGGTATCTTGTGAATGGTAAAAATAAGCATAAAATGGCAAAAGGTCAATATTGGATGCCAAGTCAACTTTCAAAAGTCAAAATTACCACCAAGTATACCCACTAAAAACTAAAATGGCAAATGGGTATTAACTGTGAAATGGGAATAAAGGAAACATACACTTGCCAACACCATCAATCATAAACTGTTTTACAAAAGCATACACCAGATACCACAATTTGATGACAAACTGAGTCAAACTAGCCTAGAACAAACACAAAATACCATAAGTTTCGACAAACACAAAATACCACTACCATTACTCTAAATTAAGTCTAGCATAGTTTGAACAAACACAAAATACCATAAGTTTGGAAATTGGTATGTGTTAATTCACATACCAATTTATGACCAAATACCGACCCAATTAGACTATTTTGCTAACCAAATGCCAAAGAAATATGTGTTTTTATGTTGTGAACATGCAGGTACGGATTTTATCACAAAAAGACAAAAATCAAGCAAAAACCGGAAAAACGGGCACGAGAGTGGGAGATGGTCAAAAAGTCAAAGCTAGGATCCAAAAGTCAACTTAAGTCCTTCAATTATTCAAGATTGGCAAAATTAGTCCTTGCACTATACTTTTGAAGATTGGCAGAAATAGCCCTTGGTTTTTTGAGAATTACAAATTTGGTCCTTGTGTTTTATTATTCTCAATTCTGAAATTACCAAACCAAAGTATCAAAGCCCAAATAAAAAATTCAAAGCCCAAAAATCCTATCTACCCAAGCCCACCCAAAACACGGTCAAAAGGGTCAAAACATGGTCAAACGGTCAAAAGAATAAATTTATATTTACCCCACTTCCATTTTTCCCCAAATCCCACTTTACCCAGGAACCATATGAACCCTAGTTCATCACCAAGATCAAATTGGTCAACATCAATCAAATTAACCATGATTAGTTAATCATTAGGACTTCTAGAAAGTATATCACGTGTCAGGCAGATGTCAGAGAGAATGTTTGGAGTAATAAGGACACTTGGCAGAATTGGATTGTGAGAAACGCGTCACATACTCATCTTTCGATACCGCTTCTAGATGGTCTGACACGGACAGAGAGTGATGTATTCATTTGGGACAGGTGTCAGAGTTGGATTGGTGAGGCCACGTCCTAAAAATTGATCCAAGGGCTAAGATGAAATCAAAGAAGCACATTTTGATCCAAAGGCTATAAGGGGATGTAAAGAAGCACAAAAGAGTCGTGGATTGCCAGCATGGATAATCACCTCAACTCCTCACTCCTCAGCTATATATAGGTCTTCATTCTAGCTAGTTAGTGTGTAGTTTTAGTGTAAAGTTACTCTGTCAAATTTTATTTTGAATTGTAATCTAGTGTAGTTGATGTAATTTCACTTTTGATTTCTAATAAAAGTACTTCTTTCAATAATTCTCAGCTTATTTTTCATCTTAAATTTGCTTATTCTGTTTCAATATCTTTGTATTCTGCTTATTCTAGTTAAATTTAGCTCAAACCATTACTTTTACCTAGTTTTTATAAATCATTTACATAAAAAGAAAAATAAAAAAAATCAGAAAAATATAAAAAAAAATAAAAATGTTTACAAATAGTGTATTAAGGCTTGCAGATGAGCTTATTTTTCTTTTATATACTCCATTTGAGCTTTTTAGCTCTTAGTGGAGTAATTTGAGTCATAAATCATCATAAACCTAAGTCAGTATTCAGATCCTGTTTTCCTGAGGTATAGTGGATAAGCTAGGACAGACAGGGAAGGTCTTGGCCTATCTTAAAGATAGGCTTGCTTAGTGAGCCCCCTCTGTTCTAGCTGAGGGGGATTTCTTTGGTAAAATCTCATTTGAATTCCTAAATAGTAGAATCTGATTTGTATTGTGAGTTAGCTTTAGTGTACTGTTACATTGATGCATTCTGATTGTTTGTGGATATAATAGTTTCTGAGTATCTGAGTTTGTTTGATCTATTGCATATCAGTCTTGGTTATAGCTTAGTTCAGATTGTTCATTTTGATGTATTAGTAGATTTGATAAACCTGAGTTTGAGTTGTTATCTGTGGTAGTTAATTGTTCATTTGGTCTCTGTCTATGAGTAGATAATTGAAGTGATCATTGTTCTGTGGTTCATTAGACTATATCAGTTAGGTATAGTGCACATTGATAGGAATAGGAGTGTTTGGCTAGATAATGTTTGCTGTGATTTAGTGATTTGTGTAGAATAATATTGGTTTAAATAGTTCAATTTAGATATTAGTAGGTTAGTTAGCCATTAAAATCAGTTAGTATTTCACAAAGAGTCAAAGTTAGCATTTAAACTAATTAACAGTTAAGTAAATAAGAATATAGTTAGTATAATCAAGGTAGTAGTTGCATAATAATATATAGTAGCCTAATCTAGCTTAAGTTTAGCTTAATACTTCATTTAGTAGTAGATTTGATCATTTGAAGTTGAATTAAGTCAAAGGTATATTGTAATTCAATAGTCAAAAGGCTGCAGTCCATATGAGTTTTTCATTGCTGAACATTGCTTAAATCAGATCTCAATTAGCTTGTTACTCATAGGTTTTTTTCATATTTCTGAGTTGTCTGCTAGGTAGTATAGTTTTTGCCCCAATCAGCTGTTGAGTTTGAGCTTATTAAAAGTGCTTATTGCATCTGTGATTTTGTGCTATTGAATCAGTTGACTGTTTGTTCATCTAGGCCTGCATTTGAGTTTCTGAGCTTGCATCTGTAATATTTTGATTGTTTCTGAATCATTGGTGGTTAATTAGTGTTGTACATTAATTTTGTGCCTCTGGATAAGTCTGTGCTTATTCTGTGTTAGCATTGAGCTTTTTCACTTGAGCTTATTACTTGCTTCTTTTGAATCTGTGGTTGGATGTGTCTTAATCTGTAACAATTCGCAATTTCAGATTAACTTTTATTCCCGAAAAATTTCACTATTCACTTTTTACTATTCACTTTTCACTATTCATCTCAGAAATTTTTATTTCATATTCTCGTAAGTTAAACTATTTTAACGATAATCCGAGAGTTTGACGCTCGTCGGATCATTTCTGCAAAAATCACAAAGCCGTGTCCGAGATTTACTTTTAGGTTTAAACGTCATTCTAGCATCCCGATATGTCCATAAAACATTATAAACAATAGAAATATGATTTTCTCTCATTTTAGGACAATTCCAAAAGTTTCGGAATTTTACGTTTTTCAGTTCAGCGTTTTACGCGAATTACGCGTTTTAGACCCGTGTTTCCAGTTTTTAGCAGGGTTTTAGCACCCGATAGAACCTACCACTCATTTTATATTTTATTATGGAGTATATTGACATGTTTAACCATATTTATAAGTTTCATATTTTTAGGATACCCAGTTTTACGTTTCATGGCTTAATAACTTACGGTTAGCAATTTACGGGTCCAAAACTAGCTACATACTTAGGATATTATCATCCAAAGACCATGACTACTCATCTAGTCACCCTTATCCTTATGGAACCGACTTAGGGGGGTAGGAGTCACCATTTTGTGGCTTGATCTTGACCATTGATCTCTAGGATGTTTACAAGTGTCTAAATTAACCATGGTTAAATTCTAACCCAATATATGGTTAACTATTCTTCCTACCCTATAAATACCAAGCTAAAACACATAGAAAACTTGCACCACACCTTCTTATAACCTTCAAGTCCTAAAACCTAAGGCACTTTTCTTATATTTTGTAAGAAAGTTAACTAGTTTTTGAAAGAAAACTAGTGTTTGATCTTCAATCTTGGAAATTTTCTAAGAAAAGTTGTTATAACTTTAAAGTCTCCAAAAAGACGTCGTTATAATCTTCAAATAGCTTTGGACTTCAAGAAGGCGTCGTTATAATCTTCAAATAACCTCGGTTTATCATAGATAGCAAGGGTGAAGCTTAAGTCTATCAAAGTCCGTACCTTACTAGTTACTTACCTTTCTTAAGAGAAAGCCAAAAATTGTAAGCAAACCCTAACATACTCCTTGCTTAATTATCATTTTCATGCTCTTTGTGTTCCTTTCATGCTATATATGTTCTTGTTATTGTGTTCATGATGTTTAAAAATGGATAAAACAAGTATTGGTATACATATGTTAACTTATGACAAGCAAACAAGCAAACTAGTGATTTTTATGGAAAACCACGACCACAATAGTATAACTTTGATATTTGACACTTAATTACTGTTAAAGAGGACTTAACAAGGAAAACATAGCAATTTGAATCACCCAAAACGAGTACACGAGTCAAAAGTTATGACCATTTGAAGTTAGCGAAACCAAAACGGCAAAACTGCCTAAATAGCATTCTGATCAAATTTTGATTTTGAAAGTCCCACTTCTGGTCCGATTCATCAAAAAGTTAAAACACGAAAGTTGTCCGGAACGCCGTTTTCGTTCAGGAACAAAGAAGCTTGAGCCCTGAAAACTCTTTCCGAGTGATAATTTCTTCAAATTCTTAACAGCCCATTTTTAGACCAAAGTCACTATATAATAGTTATGATTTACTAAGACCAAGAGGTCTAATGACCTAAAGCCAAGACCACAACCATGGCTAAAGCCAAGGTTGAGTCTCAAGACCATGGTAACAATGACCAAGGTCACGGCAAAGCCACGGCTAAAGACCATGTAACTTTTAAAGATCAAAACTTATATATATGTTATCAAATACTACAATAGTAGGGAGCCTCATGTGAGGAGTTCATTGAGTAAGCCGTCGAGACGAGTTGTGGATTTACGAGTTAAAGTGTCCTGGCTCCTCGAACGTTTACTCCATGACTTCTAAATTATGTCGGCCCGAACGGTAGTAAGAGATTTACAACCTATACATGTTTCATAGACCACTTATATTCAACGACTTACACATTATACTAAAGTACTACATCATGAACATTATGCAAGACATATATAGGCAATTCGTCGTATTCTTAGACGTTACTCCAAACCTAAGTCGCAACGTTCTATTATAGGCTGCTCTTAGAGACTTTCGCGATTCGACTACCATTATCATTTCTCATTACATAAGCTTAAGGTGAGTCATAGCCCCTACTCTTTTCGTACTTGTTTTAACTCTTGGGGGGGATACATGCTCAACTACTTGCTTACTTGTACAAATACTCAAAACATTTATACTTGATTGTTTTATACTTGATTGTCTTATACTTGATGGCATTATACTTGATTTCATACATACATGACTGTCTTATATCTTTGGGAAGTGGCTCCCAGTAAACTTATATCTTTGGGAAGTGGCTCCCAGTTTTCTTTGGGAAGTGGCTCCCAGTTGTCCTTGGGAATTGGCTCCCAAAGTGAGGTCTTCGGAGATGAAGAGTAGACTCACGACTAATTGCTTAATTGTTTTGATGAACTTATACATGTCTTAGTCATACTATATTGTAGCAGTGGGTTGTGAACACACAGGTTACAAGTCTCTTATGGCGGGACTTGTAACTGAGTGGATTCACGATGCCTTTGCTGTGTGAACATTCTTTTAAGGCTTTTCAACTATTTTAAGACAAACTCTATGAACTCACCAACCATTGTGTTGACACTTTAGCATGTTTATCTCAGGTTAGTAAGGCGATAGCTAGTGCGAGGAACTTAGAGTCAAGCTGCATATTCTGAAGACTTACGCTTTTATCATTTACCATTCAAAACATTTTGTATACATTTATGTATCATACTTTGGAATCTCATGTTTGTAACTTTGAATTCATTAATCGAATGGTAACTTTTCAAAACGTCTCATTTAGAGTTCGTTTTCTATAACTTGTACTTTGTATTATGAAGTAGCACCCCTGTGACACAGTCTTCCGCTGCGGTATTTTGGGGGTGTTACAGATTGCTACCAGAGCCTTGGTTATAGAGAACTAGGTTGCATTTAGTGCCTAGACTATAACTGCTATATACGTTGGGACCTTCCTCTTTATTTGCCTTACACACAATACATACACATATGCTTTTTGGTTAGAGGTTTGCTTAGTTCCACGCTGTTAGATGATGTGACTTTAGTATTATAAGGAGCCCCAGAGATTCGTCGAGTCATTAAAAACATGGAGCTCAGTAATAACTAATTAGTTAACTTGATCTTGTGACAGTTCTTGTTTGATTAGACATAAGATTTGAGTTAAATAATATTATTGCTTAGCTTTAGGGATTTGATGACTTTATTATCTTACTATCGGCCTCAGAAGGCGGATTTTGTGTCAGAAATTCTTAAGTAGGATGATTTAGAATCTCCTTATTTAAATGGATTGGGACGCCTCTTCAGTTAAATAAAGAAATTGTAAATCACCGAACCATAAGTTTATGAGACCTTACATACATAAATTTGGACGCTTCTTTATGTAAGTAATGTGTTATAAATAAGTGGGCTTATTCACATCCGATACAACTCCTTAACCAGAACCTTAGACGAATCAGAGTGAACACCACTATATTAGAGATCCCGAATTCTCTTAGACACACCGTAAGTAGTTAACATCAACTGAACTTCGGGACGAAGTTCTCCTTAAGGGGTAGAGACTGTAACAATTCGCAATTTCAGGTTAACTTTTATTCCCGAAAAATTTCACTATTCACTTTTTACTATTCACTTTTCACTATTCATCTCAGAAATTTTTATTTCATATTCTCGTAAGTTAAACTATTTTAACGATAATCCGAGAGTTTGACGCTCGTCGGATCATTTCTGCAAAAATCACAAAGCCGTGTCCGAGATTTACTTTTAGGTTTAAACGTCATTCTAGCATCCCGATATGTCCATAAAACATTATAAACAATAGAAATATGATTTTCTCTCATTTTAGGACAATTCCAAAAGTTTCGGAATTTTATGTTTTTCAGTTCAGCGTTTTACGCGAATTACGCATTTTAGACCCGTGTTTCCAGTTTTTAGCAGGGTTTTAGCACCCGATAGAACCTACCACTCATTTTATATTTTATTATGGAGTATATTGACATGTTTAACCATATTTATAAGTTTCATATTTTTAGGATACCCGGTTTTACGTTTCATGGCTTAATAACTTACGGTTAGCAATTTATGGGTCCAAAACTAGCTACATACTTAGGATATTATCATCCAAAGACCATGACTACTCATCTAGTCACCCTTATCCTTATGGAACCGACTTAGGGGGGTAGGAGTCACCATTTTGTGGCTTGATCTTGATCATTGATCTCTAGGATGTTTACAAGTGTCTAAATTAACCATGGTTAAATTCTAACCCAATATATGGTTAACTATTCTTCCTACCCTATAAATACAAAGCTAAAACACATAGAAAACTTGCACCACACCTTCTTATAACCTTCAAGTCCTAAAACCTAAGGCACTTTTCTTATATTTTGTAAGAAAGTTAACTAGTTTTTGAAAGAAAACTAGTGTTTGATCTTCAATCTTGGAAATTTTCTAAGAAAAGTTGTTATAACTTTAAAGTCTCCAAAAAGACGTCGTTATAATCTTCAAATAGCTTTGGACTTCAAGAAGGCGTCGTTATAATCTTCAAATAACCTCGGTTTATCATAGATAGCAAGGGTGAAGCTTAAGTCTATCAAAGTCCGTACCTTACTAGTTACTTACCTTTCTTAAGAGAAAGCCAAAAGTTGTAAGCAAACCCTAACATACTCCTTGCTTAATTATCATTTTCATGCTCTTTGTGTTCCTTTCATGCTATATATGTTCTTGTTATTGTGTTCATGATGTTTAAAAATGGATAAAACAAGTATTGGTATACATATGTTAACTTATGACAAGCAAACAAGCAAACTAGTGATTTTTATGGAAAACCACGACCACAATAGTATAACTTTGATATTTGACACTTACTTACTGTTAAAGAGGACTTAACAAGGAAAACATAGCAATTTGAATCACCCAAAACGAGTACACGAGTCAAAAGTTATGACCAGTTGAAGTTAGCGAAACCAAAACGGCAAAACTGCCTAAATAGCATTCTGATCAAATTTTGATTTTGAAAGTCCCACTTCTGTTCCGATTCATCAAAAAGTTAAAACACGAAAGTTGTCCGGAACGCCGTTTTCGTTCAGGAACAAAGAAGCTCGAGCCCTGAAAACTCTTTCCGAGTGATAATTTCTTCAAATTCTTAACAGCCCATTTTTAGACCAAAGTCACTATATAATAGTTATGATTTACTAAGACCAAGAGGTCTAATGACCTAAAGCCAAGACCACAACCATGGCTAAAGCCAAGGTTGAGTCTCAAGACCATGGTAACAATGACCAAGGTCACGGCAAAGCCACGGCTAAAGACCATGTAACTTTTAAAGATCAAAACTTATATATATGTTATCAAATACTACAATAGTAGAGAGCCTCATGTGAGGAGTTCATTGAGTAAGCCGTCGAGACGAGTTGTGGATTTACGAGTTAAAGTGTCCTAGCTCCTCGAACGTTTACTCCATGACTTCTGAATTATGTCGGCCCGAACGGTAGTAAGAGATTTACAACCTATACATGTTTCATAGACCACTTATATTCAACGACTTACACATTATACTAAAGTACTACATCATGAACATTATGCAAGACATATATAGGCAATTCGTCGTATTCTTAGACGTTACTCCAAACCTAAGTCGCAACGTTCTATTATAGGCTGCTCTTAGAGACTTTCGCGATTCGACTACCATTATCATTTCTCATTACATAAGCTTAAGGTGAGTCATAGCCCCTACTCTTTTCGTACTTGTTTTAACTCTTGGGGGGGATACATGCTCAACTACTTGCTTACTTGTACAAATACTCAAAACATTTATACTTGATTGTTTTATACTTGATTGTCTTATACTTGATGGCATTATACTTGATTTCATACATACATGACTGTCTTATATCTTTGGGAAGTGGCTCCCGGTAAACTTATATCTTTGGGAAGTGGCTCCCAGTTTTCTTTGGGAAGTGGCTCCCAGTTGTCCTTAGGAATTGGCTCCCAAAGTGAGGTCTTCGGAGATGAAGAGTAGACTCACGACTAATTGCTTAATTGTTTTGATGAACTTATACATGTCTTAGTCATACTATATTGTAGCAGTGGGTTGTGAACACACAGGTTACAAGTCTCTTATGGCGGGACTTGTAACTGAGTGGATTCACGATGCCTTTGTTGTGTGAACATTCTTTTAAGGCTTTTCAACTATTTTAAGACAAACTCTATGAACTCACCAACCATTGTGTTGACACTTTAGCATGTTTATCTCAGGTTAGTAAGGCGATAGCTAGTGCGAGGAACTTAGAGTCAAGCTGCATATTCTGAAGACTTACGCTTTTATCATTTACCATTCAAAACATTTTGTATACATTTATGTATCATACTTTGGAATCTCATGTTTGTAACTTTGAATTCATTAATCGAATGGTAACTTTTCAAAACGTCTCATTTAGAGTTCGTTTTCTATAACTTGTACTTTGTATTATGAAGTAGCACCCCTGTGACACAGTCTTCCGCTGCGGTATTTTGGGGGTGTTACATAATCTGTTCCATCTTGGCATTTTTGTGCTTATTATAGCATCTATGATATGTGTTTAGAGTTTCAATCAAATTGGATCACAAGTGCTTAAAAATAAGCACTTGTGATAAGCAGTTTTACTCTAATAAGCACTTTTTCAGCTTATTTTTATTTCAAAATTTTTCTCTGAGTTTCTTTTATTATTTTTGATTTTCTGGAATTTTTCCAAGCATTTTAACTATTTTTCTTAATTTCTTTTTGATTTTATTCATTTTTAAATAGTTTTTAAATACCAAAAATCCATAAAAATTCAGAAAAAGTTGTGAAAAATACAAAAATATTTTTAGAAATTCTTTTATAATATTTTAGAATTTTCAGAATTTAATTTTCATTTTTCCACCTTATTTTTCTATTTTCTTCAATTTTTAATCCATTTAAAATTACAAAAAGCAAAATAAATTCATAGAAAATAATAGAAAAGTCAAAAAAATATTTTTCTTTTTTCTGGAAATTCATTTTATTAGTTTAAGATTTTTAGAAAATATTTTCACGTTTGTAGGATCATTTTTAAATAAAAGTTGCGTTTTAAATAACGCGGTTGCATTTCCGTTTTTACGTTTTAGACTTTTGTGCATTAATTGCTTGTACTCTTTGCATATTTCATCTTTGTTTGTGAATACTTGAAGTACTTGTTTGCTATTTTCATTTTTTCACTTCTCAATTCACGGTTTCACGAATCAATATTCTTGATTCCATTCGCCTTCACTTGGATACGACTCGGGTGATCCGTATTTTACGCGGATCATTTCGATATACTACTATATATTATATAAGTTGATTTTGACACAATCAATTTTGGGTGCCGCTGCCGGGGAAGGTCGAAGTGAGTTTTGGAATATCGTTTTGGAAAATCGTGTTTTGTTAAGCCTTCCTCTACTTTGTGTATATATTTCTATAAAAATTGAAAAATTCAAAACACTTTTCCTAAAGTGTTTACAAAAATACCAAAAAAAAAAAAAAAATTTACAGCCTCGACTCTCCCGTGGAAGGGAAGGCGTTGTAAACCAAAAATAATTTCACAATATAACAAAAACGTGAAATTAGTTGATTATCAGATTATTTAAATTACTACAACCGATTAAGCGGGAAATACGGAAGCTAAGACATTAAATTGCTAGCTGAAGAGAGAAACACTCTTCTTTCCCGTTCCGTCGCGCGTGGTTTTGAAAGAAACGGTTTTCGATTAACGTAACGTTTTAATAAAAAGAAAAACAAAAACAAAATAAAATAAATAAAAGTTTTTGCAATAAAAAAATAAAAACAAAAAGATTTTTCTTTTCTTTTTCATTTTCTTTTTGATTTTGCTTTTGGTGTATGCACACCCGCTCTTCTTTTGAGTCTTATATCACCTTTGTCAAATCCCAAAAGGGTAATTCGACACACACACCGTGTCCATTTCCTTAACGTTAAGGAAATGGATCCGAATAATCAACACCCTCCGGTGGGTGGTGATGAAAACCAACACATGCCGGCTCCCAATCTCCGAACGATGGAGGAGCTGTGCCAACCCATGATGCATGGTAGAGGTGGCCCGATTGCCCCTCTAAATATTGAGGCTACGGATTTTGGACTTAAGCACCACATGATACAACAAGTCCAAAATTCGTGCCAATTTCACGGATTACCGGGTGACGATGCAAATAAGCATCTCGATAAATTCTTAACCGTCACCCAAAATATGAAGCAAAACGGGGTCTCCGATGACGCCCTCCGTCTCTCTCTCTTCCCCTATTCTCTAACGCATCATGCCACCGCTTGGTTTGATCGCCTTCCCAGGAACTCGATTCATACTTTCAATGAAATGGTTTCTAAGTTCCTGGCGAAGTATTTTCCACCATCGATGGTGACGAAGTTGAGGAACGATATTAGCAATTTTCGAAAACTTCCCGATGAGTCTTTATTTGAGGCTTGGGAACGATACAAGCTTTCCATTGATCGTTGTCCAAACCATAACATGCTTCTCATCACAATAATTGATACGTTTTATAATGGTTTGACTTTACGACATCGGGACATGATCAATGCTGCAGCTGGTGGTACTTTCATGAAACGTTGTCCTGAGGATTGTTACGAGCTAATCGAGAATATGATGGACCATTACAACTATTGGGATTCCTCAGCCGAGAGGAATGAGCCAATAAGATCGACTGCGACTCTAAACTCTTCTTCTTCTAATCCCGAGTTAGCCGTCATGAATAAGAAACTTGATGATTTGTCGACGGCTATGTTAAGAATGTACCAAATGATGCCGAATCAAGTCAATAACACACAAGTTAATATGGTCAATACCGTTTGTGAAACTTGTGGTGGTCCCCATTCATATCTTGAGTGCCAAGCCTCCGGTGGCTTTGCTCAAGAGAACGTGTATGCTGCAAATATGGGTGGCAACGGTTACCCACAACCTCAAGGAGACCGTAATCTCCTCAGCTACCGTTCCAGCAATTACCTTGGACCACCCGAGTTTAATCAACCAAATCAAGTGAATCAGAATAACAATGTGCAAAACCGTAATCATCAATTCAATAACAATCAGAATCACAACCGCGGAAATAATGGTTTTCAAGGACAAAATCAGAATTTTCAACAAAATCAAAACCGGGGAAATTACCACCAAGGCCCGTCTCAAGGGAACAATTTTCAAAACAATGGGAATTTTCAGAATAACAATCATGGAAATCAGAACAATGGCAATTTTCAAAACCGTGGGCAGAATTTCAATAATCAAAATCAAAATGTTATTCCAAATACGTCGCCCACGGATGAGTTGATTAAGCAATTGATTCAAAGTCAACAAGCTTTAATTGCTAAACAAGAGGAAACAACGAAGTTATTTGCAACTCAAATCAATGACCTTAACAAGCGTTAAAATGATCGACCCTCGGGCTCTGGAACGTTGCCAAGCAACACGATCGCTAACCGGAGGGGCGATGCAAAAGCGATCATAACAAGGAGTGGTGTTATTTATGATGGACCGACGGCTCCGACTACCTCTTCTTTTATACCTCCCAAGGTAGTCGTCCGTGAACCCGAGGTGACAACAGATACGGAAGTTCCTATTAATAATGGAAGGACCGAAGACATCCAACCTCCGGTGGTCCCGACGTCTAAAGGAAAGGAAAAAGTTGTTAATGAAAATGAAAAGGAAACACTGGTTAAAACAAAATTGCCATATCCGTCATGCTTAAATGAACAAAAGCACCGCGAGAAGGATAAAAACCAAATGGAAAAGTTCTATCAGATTTTTCAAGAGTTACACTTTGATATAAGTCTCGCGGATGCTATACTTTTGATGCCAAAATTTGCTTCGATGCTAAAAGGTCTTTTAAATAATAAGGAAAAGCTTTTTGAAATGTCAAGGACTCAAATGAATGAGAATTGCTCAGCGGTTCTTCTTAAAAAGCTACTCGAAAAGCTTGAAGACCCTGGCAAGTTTCTTATACCGTGCAATTTTCCGGGTATGGTTCAATGCTTCGCCTTGGCCGATCTTGGTGCTAGCATTAACCTAATTCCATTGTCGATATGGAAAAAGTTATCTCTTCCTAACTTGATACCGACGCTTATGACCTTCGAGCTTGCCGACCGTTCTATGTCTCGTCCAATTGGCATAGCTGAGGATATTTTTGTCAATGTTGGGAAATTCCATTTCCCTGCAGATTTTGTGGTTGTTGATATCGATGCCGATTCACGGGTTCCTCTCATTTTCGGGAGAGGATTCCTAAGGACCGGTCATGCTTTAATTGATGTTTACGATGTGGAGATTACTTTACGTGTGGGAAATGAAGCCGTTACTTTCAATCTTAACCAAACCACGAGATACTCCTCCGATTACGATGTTTCTTCCGTCAACCGTATCGATGTTATTGATGAAGCTACGGAGGAGTATTCTCAAGAACTTCTTGGTTTCACCGACAAAGCTTCGAGTGGCAATCCCACTCCTTCTTTTGAACCAATCGTCTCTGATTCTTCCCCTTCCCTCACTCCGTTTGAGGGAAGTGATCTCGCTTGGGAAGAAATTAATGCTTGTTTTTCAAATGAATCATTTTCACCAGAAATTGATAATAATAACTTTGATCCGGAGGGGGACATTTTATTAATTGAGAAATTGTTAAATGAAAACCCGATTGTTTCTTCCCCTCCGATGGACCTAAAAATGGCAGACGTAAAAGAAGTTAAGCCGTCTATCGAGAATCCTCCAGAGCTCGAGCTCAAGGATTTACCTCCTCATCTCGAATACGCATACTTGGAAAAAAATGATAAATTACCGGTTATAATATCAAAAGGCGTTAAAGATGAGGAGAAGACACGACTCTTAGATGTGCTTCGGAAGCATAAAAGTGTGATTGCATGGCAAATTTCCGACATTAAGGGAATCGATCCTCGATTTTGTACTCATAAGATTCTACTTGAAGATAATCACAAAGCTTCCGTCCAACAATGACGACGGGTTAACCCACAAATCCACGAAGTGATAAAAAAGTAAGTTATCAAACTCCTTGACGCTGGAATGATTTATCCGATCTCGGATAGTTCATGGGTTTGCCCGGTTCATTGTGTTCCAAAGAAAGGTGGAATCACTGTTGTGAAGAATGATAATAATGAGCTTATACTGACTCGACTTGTGACCGGATAGAGAGTTTGTATCGACTACCGCAAGTTGAATGATGCGACACGTAAAGACCATTTCCCACTCCCTTTTATGGACCAAATGCTTGAACGTTTAGCGGGAAATGAGTTCTATTGTTTTCTGGATGGCTTTTCTGGGTACTTTCAAATTCCCATTGATCCCCAGGATCAAGAAAAGACCACTTTTACTTGCCCGTATGGAACGTTTGCCTATCGTAGAATGCCCTTTGGCTTATGTAACGCTCCAGGCATGTTTCAACGGTGTATGATGGCCATTTTCTCCGATATGATTGAAAAACCCATGGAAGTGTTCATGGATGACTTCTCCGTCTATGGAAATTCTTTCGACTCTTGCCTCTCCCATTTGGAAAGTATGCTAATTCGGTGTGAAAACACTAATTTAGTTCTAAATTGGGAGAAGTGCCACTTCATGGTTAAAGAGGGTATAGTCCTCGGCCATAAGATATCCAAATCTGGGATTGAGGTGGATCGTGCAAAAGTCGATGTTATTGCTAAGCTACCTCATCCTACGACCGTAAAAGGAATCCGAAGTTTCCTTGGTCATGCTGGCTTTTACCGACGTTTTATTCAAGACTTCTCCAAAATAGCCCGGCCTCTGACCCACCTTTTAGAAAAGGATGCTCCGTTTAACTTCACAAATGAATGCGTTGATGCGTTTAATGTCTTAATGAAGAAGTTAACGGAGGCACCAATCTTAGTTGCCCCCGATTGGGACTTACCATTTGAGCTAATGTGTGATGCAAGTGATTATGCCATTGGTGCAGTTCTGGGGCAACGTAAGAACAAGTATTTTCAACCGATACACTATGCAAGTAAGACCATGAATGACGCCCAACATCACTACACAACTACCGAAAAGGAAATGTTAGCGGTTGCCTATGCTTTTGAAAAATTTAGGTCCTACTTACTCCTTAAGAAATGCATAGTGTATACGGACCACTCAGCCCTAAAGTACTTAATGGCGAAACAAGATGCTAAGCCACGTTTAATGCGGTGGGTTCTTTTGCTCCAAGAATTTAATGTCGAAATACGAGACAAAAAAGGAGCTGAGAACCTTGCTGCTGATCACCTTTCACGACTTGAGAACCCCCATCAAAGTGTTCTTGAGAACAAGGAAATCAACGATGCATTTCCTCTCGAGACACTTGGGAGTGTGACTAAACTTGACCAAAGTACCCCATGGTTCGCCGATTTTGCGAATTACCATGCGGGGAAATTCATTAGGAAAGGGATGTCGTCCCAACAAAAGAAGAAATTCTTTAAAGATGTCCAACATTATTTTTAGGACGACCCCTATTTGTTCAAAGTCTGTGCGGATCAAGTGATCCGGCGGTGTGTTCACGGTACGGAAGCCGTTGAAATTCTTATGGCATGCCATAGTGGACCCACGGGGGGACATCATGGTGCCAACTTCACCGCAAAGAAAGTGTTCGATTCCGGCTTCTATTGGCCGACGATATATCGGGATGCCCATGAATTGGTGAAAACATGTGATTCTTGCCAACGTCAAGGGAAAATTTCTCAAAAAGATGAAATGCCGCAAAATGCGATTCAAGTTTGTGAAATTTTTGACGTTTGGGGCATCGATTTCATGGGGCCATTCCCGTAATCTAGAGGAAACAAGTACATTCTCGTGGCTGTCGATTATTTGTATAAATGGGTTGAAGCGAAGGCGCTCCCCACCAATGACGCCCGAGTTGTTGTTAAGTTCTTAAAGAGTCTCTTTGCCCGATTTGGTGCACCTCGAGCCATTATAAGCGATCGTGGGACCCATTTTTGCAATGATCAATTTGCCAAAGTTATGCTTAAATATGGTGTCACACATCGTCTTTCCACGGCTTATCATCCACAAACGAGTGGTCAAGTTGAGGACTCAAATCGTGGTTTAAAACGTATATTAGAAAGGACAGTAGGAGAGCACCATGCCTCTTGGGCCGACAAATTAGAAGATGCATTATGGGCTTTCCGGACGGCTTACAAAACTCCCATTGGGTGTACACCATATAAGCTGGTTTACGGGAAAGCTTGTCATTTGCCCATCGAACTTGAGTACAAGGCCTACTGGGCCTTAAAACATGCAAACTTTGACTTGAAAACCGCGGGTGATCACCAAAAAGTTCAATTGAATGAGTTAGTCGAACACCGTGATCAAGCTTACGAGAATTCTTTGATATATAAAGAGAAAACAAAAAGAATCCATGATGCCAAGATCAAAGACCGCGTTTTTAACGTTGGTGATCAAGTGCTACTTTTTAACTCTCGTTTAAAGATATTCTCGGGTAAGCTTAAAACCCGTTGGTCTGGACCATTCACAATAACCCAAGTTTTCCCTTATGGTACCATTGAGGTAGCTCAACCCGATGGTCCCAATTTTAAGGTGAATGGTCACCGTTTAAAACATTACTTTGGAGGGGATGTACCAACCATGGTAGTCCCGGATCTCCAGACTTTCCCCAAGGACAATTGAATTCGGGGATCGAGTCAAGCTACGTGACTCGGAAATCAAAAAAAAAGCGCTTTGTGGGTGGCAACCCATGCTTATCCAATTTCATCTTCTTATTTTCGATTTTCTAACGAATAACGTGACGAGGGGGTGCCTCTTATACTCTTGTGTTCCGTGGTTGTTGGTGATGTTTGTTTAGGATTGTCCGCGATTTATGATGACTCTCGTGCTCGTTATCTTCTCTCCGCTCGAGTTTCATTCATCGGTGCTATTGGAAATCCTATATCCGTGAATCTTATCGGCTAACGTTTTCTTTGCATAATTAATAAACGGCCTAGAATTTTGTTAGGATTACCTTAACCCGTAAAACATTGAGGACAATGTTTCATTCTAGTCTGGGGGAGGGTGAATCTTCGATTCGATTTAACCTTGCATTTTTCACAATGTCGTGCACTCTTGCAACTCCGTTTTCCACAAAAAATTTTAAATTTTTGTCACCTCTTTATAGTTAAAAAAAAATGGTATATGATATAATAATAAGACTTGACACCTTGTTTTGACTTTCCTACTGGCGAGAGTAGAAATAAATGTTTTGACTTGACCGGGCATGTTGAGCCCTAGCTCGTCTCCCTTAACCAAAATAATCAAAAGATTATGGCTAAGCATCCGCGGATCTCATTACTTGGGATTTTAAATTTGCGGAGATCGAGGAATGATAGAGTTTATTTAGAAGTTTTGTGCTAAACATGGAGTAGTTGGATCTCTTTAGAGCCCACGAAAGGTACTTGTGGTCTCCTTGTTCCCACAAGCTTGCACACCAATAAAAATAGATCTCTAGGATTAATTAAGTGTATGGGGTTTGGGCAATACTTAGTTTTTTTCTCGTTCCCAACAAAATCTCTGCATATAGGGGTTTGGTGCATATAGGGGTACTGCCAGTGTTACGGTGAAATAGACTATTGCATCTTGCCGGTTCGTTGCCGATGTTGTGATCTTAGTAAAGAACGTAGGACTCGGGTTTTGGCATATGATTATGAATATCAATAATAATAGTCCAAAGCCAAATAAAAAGGCAGAGGAATCCAAAGCTATAAAAAAGCAGCGGATAAAAATCCAAGGTCATAATAAAGCTCTTACATCTTGGCGGCCCATAAACCGTTGATTGTAAAAGAAATAAAGGACTAAGGACCAAGTATTATTAAAGTGCTTATGATTATGCAAAAATGCCAAGCTTCGACTCCGGGGGTTTCCTTAAATAAAAAGCTTCCATTTCGGGTATCAAACATGGTATGTCTCGGTCGTAAATAAAAAGGGGGGCCTCCACAAATCGTGTTAAATCAGAGACCTTCATGTGGACCCGATTTCTGTATGTAGGGATTTTCGAAAGAAAGTTTGGAAACTATTTAGTGTTCAAATTGTGTGCTCCTATCGGACTAACAAATATCAAAACGAGAAAATATGAAGCAATTCATTTCTCACAAATTAAAATCTTGAGATACAAAACTTAGGAATTGGGAACAAGAGGTAATGACACAAGTAACTTTTGTGGGTAGTGTTAGCACCTAACTTGTGGATAAACAATGATCTCGATTTTACGCTTAGTTTGGGAGCTTGTGAAAAATCAAGGATGACGATTTTTATCCGAATGGTCTCTTCTCTGTGAGAAGTGTTTCTACTCGTTGACCCTGAAAGTTATCAACAGATAAGAATTGATAATGAAAGTCAAGGCAAACCGTCACAAAAATAAATGAAAAAAGTACAAAAAAGAGTAGTTGTAGTTATTATTCATGAAAATCGGAAAACGGAGCGTTTTCGGGAATAAATGATTTTATTACTTCTTTCGAACATCCTTGCTACTTTACAAAGTTAGTAGGAAGAGTTTTGAAATTATTTATCTCAAAAGCGTGAATTGATCACATTGCGTGAGGACACGACAATACCTTAGTCTGGGGGATTTTGGTATGTGTTAATTCACATACCATTTTATGGCCAAATACCGACCCAATTAGACTATTTTGCTAACCAAATGCCAAAGAAATATGTGTTTTTATGTTGTGAACATGCAGGTACAGATTTTATCACAAAAAGACAAAAATTAAGCAAAAACCGGAAAAACGAGCACGAGAGTGGGAGATTGTCAAAAAGTCAAAGCTGGGATCCAAAAGTCAACTTAAGTCCTTCAATTATTCAAGATTGGCAGAATTAGTCCTTGCACTATACTTTTGAAGATTGGCAGAAATAGCCCTTGGATTTTTGAGAATTACAAATTTGGTCCTTGTGTTTTATTATTCTCAATTCTGAAATTACCAAACCAAAGTATCAAAGCCCAAATAAAAAATTCAAAGCCCAAAAATCCTATCTACCCAAGCCCACCCAAAACACGGTCAAAAGGGTCAAAACATGGTCAAACGGTCAAAAGAATAAAAATATATTTACCCCGCTTCCCTTTTTCCCCAAATCCCACTTTACCCAGGAACCATATGAACCCTAGTTCATCACCAAGATCAAATTGGTCAACATCAATCAAATTAACCATGATTAGTTAATCATTAGGACTTCTAGAAAGTATATCACGTGTCAGGCAGATGTCAGAGAGAATGTTTTGAGTAATAAGGACACTTGGCAGAATTGGATTGGGAGAAACGCGTCACGTACTCATCTTTGGATACCGCTTCTAGATGGTCTGACACGGACAGAGAGTGATGTATTCATTTGGGATAGGTGTCAGAGTTGGATTGGTGAGGCCACGTCCTAAAAATTGATCCAAGGGCTAAGATGAAATCAAAGAAGCACATTTTGATCCAAAGGCTATAAGGGGATGTAAAGAAGCACAAAAGAGTCGTGGATTGCCAGCATGGATAATCACCTCAACTCCTCACTCCTCAGCTATATATAGGTCTTCATTCTAGCTAGTTAGTGTGTAGTTTTAGTGTAAAGTTACTCTGTCAAATTTTATTTTGAATTGTAATCTAGTGTAGTTGATATAATTTCACTTTTGATTTCTAATAAAAGTACTTCTTTCAATAATTCTCAGCTTATTTTTCATCTTAAATTTGCTTATTCTGTTTCAATATCTTTGTATTCTGCTTATTCTAGTTAAATTTAGCTCAAACCATTACTTTTATCTAGTTTTTATAAATCATTTACATAAAAATAAAAATATAAAAAATCAGAAAAATATAAAAAAAATAAAAATGTTTACAAATAGTGTATTAAGGCTTGCAGATGAGCTTATTTTTCTTTTATATACTCCATTTGAGCTTTTTAGCTCTTAGTGGAGTAATTTGAGTCATAAATCATCATAAACCTAAGTCAGTATTCAGATCCTGTTTTCCTGAGGTATAGTGGATAAGCTAGGACAGACACGGAAGGTCTTGGCCTATCTTAAAGATAGGCTTGCTTAGTGAGCCCCCTCTGTTCTAGCTGAGGGGGATTTCTTTGGTAAAATCTCATTTGAATTCCTAAATAGTAGAATCTGATTTGTATTGTGAGTTAGCTTTAGTGTACTGTTACATTGATGCATTCTGATTGTTTGTGGATATAATAGTTTCTAAGTATCTGAGTTTGTTTGATCTATTGCATATCAGTCTTGGTTATAGCTTAGTTCAGATTGTTCATTTTGATGTATTAGTAGATTTGATAAACTTGAGTTTGAGTTGTTATCTGTGGTAGTTAATTGTTCATTTGGTCTCTGTCTATGAGTAGATAATTGAAGTGATCATTGTTCTATGGTTAATTGGACTAGATCAGTTAGGTATAGTGCACTTTGATAGGAATAGGAGTGTTTGGCTAGATAATGTTTGCTGTGACTTAGTGATTTGTGTAGAATAATATTGGTTTAAATAGTTCAATTTAGATATTAGTAGGTTAGTTAGCCATTAAAATCAGTTAGTATTTCACAAAGAGTCAAAATTAGCATTTAAACTAATTAACAGTTAAGTAAATAAGAATATAGTTAGTATAATCAAGGTAGTAGTTGCAGAATAATATATAGTAGCCTAATCTAGCTTAAGTTTAGCTTAATACTTCATTTAGTAGTAGATTTGATCATTTGAAGTTGAATTAAGTCAAAGGTATATTGTAATTCAATAGTCAAAAGGCTGCAGTCCATATGAGTTTTTCATTGCTGAACATTGCTTAAATCAGATCTCAATTAGCTTGTTACTCATAGGTTTTTCTCATATTTCTGAGTTGTCTGCTAGGTAGTATAGTTTTTGTCCCAATCAGCTGTTGAGTTTGAGCTTATTAGAAGTGCTTATTGCATCTGTGATTTGGTGCTATTGAATCAGTTGACTGTTTGTTCATCTAGGCCTGCATTTGAGTTTCTGAGCTTGCATCTGTAATATTTTGATTGTTTCTGAATCATTGGTAGTTAATTAGTGTTGTACATCAATTTTGTGCCTCTGGATAAGTCTGTGCTTATTCTGTGTTAGCATTGAGCTTTTTCACTTGAGCTTATTACTTGCTTCTTTTGAATCTGTGGTTGGATGTGTCTTAATCTGTTCCATCTTGGCATTTTTGAGCTTATTATAGCATCTATCATCTGTGTTTAGAGTTTCAATCAGATTGGATCACAAGTGCTTAAAAATAAGCACTTGTGATAAGCAGTTTTACTCTAATAAGCACTTTTTCAGCTTATTTTTATTTCAAAATTTTTCTCTGAATTTCTTTTATTATTTTTGATTTTCAGGAATTTTTCCAAGCATTTTTACTATTTTTCTTAATTTCTTTTTGATTTTATTCATTTTTAAATAGTTTTTAAATACCAAAAATCCATAAAAATTCAGAAAAAGTTGTGAAAAATACAAAAATATTTTTAGAAATTCTTTTATAATATTTTAGAATTTTCAGAATTTAATTTCCATTTTTCCACCTTATTTTTCTATTTTCTTCAATTTTTAATCCATTTAAAATTACAAAAAGCAAAATAAATTCATAGAAAATAATAGAAAAGTCAAAAAAATATTTTTCTTTTTTCTCGAAATTCATTTTATCAGTTTAAGATTTTTAGAAAATATTTTCACGTTTATAGGATCATTTTTAAATAAAAGTTGCGTTTTAAATAACGCGGTTGCATTTCCGTTTTTACGTTTTAGACTTTTGTGCATTAATTGCTTGTACTCTTTGCATATTTCATCTTTGTTTGTGAATACTTGAAGTACTTGTTTGCTATTTTCACTTTTTCACTTCTCAATTCACAGTTTCACGAATCAATATTCTTGATTCCATTGGCCTTCACTTGGATACGACTCGGGTGATCCGTATTTTACGCGGATCATTTCGATATACTACTATATATTATATAAGTTGATTTTGACACAATCAGAAACCAACTGTTAAAGTTGGGACAAAATAAGCGTACACCAGCTAATACCATTACTCCATAACTTTCTTCTTTCCCTTGTTCTTTGGATCATTATTTGCATCAGCAGCTTGTTTTCTTGAGGATCTTGTATTGGCAGATGGTGAATCTCTTATGACAATACCTTGAGATGGTCTTGCAGGTGGTGAATGTGGAGCAGTCTGAGTACTTGTTTGTTGGTCTTTCCCTGCAGTTGGTTTTGATGCCTTTCCCTGAGCTTGTTTCTTTGCAGATGTATTCCTTTTCTTGTTTGTTGCAGCTGGTGTTGGTCCTATTTTTTGACCTTTGCATGACCTTTTATTGTGAACTAGTTCTTTGCATAACATACACCTAACTGTCTTACCAGCCCTACTTAACTTCCCACCTTGCTTAACCATTTCTTCAACTTCAATTACACTCTTCCTCCTCTTTTTTGGTGGCCTCCCTATTTGTGGATGATGAACAGGTGGAAGCAATTTATTGGAGCTTGATAATTAGTCCAATGCTCAGGTCCATTGACACAAGAAATTTTGAAGCTATACATCTTTTGCCATGTTTTGAGCCAATAGGAAGAGTGAACAAATGTCTCTGGAATATCCACCACCATTCCATTGCTCCCCATGTCATTAATAGCAGCAACAGCATGCCTGCAAGGCATGCCTGTTAACTCCCATCTTCTGCATGCACAAGTTTTATTCCTCATGTGGACCACACACTGATCTCCCCAATGTCCAGTGACCTGATATTGATCATCTCCATTCCAAACAACCTAATGTACAATGCATAAATAGTTACATGAATTACTGATATAATTACTACATGAACACTGATATAATAGATACATAAAAAATGCATATACATTACCCTATATTTAGTAGATTCTTCCTTGATTTTGTTAAATAGCTTGGTTGCATTGGGCGTGAGAGGTCCATCACACTTAGCAATCACCTTCTGGACATTCACAATCTTCTTCTTCAGGTATTCCCTTATGTACTCCAAGCAAGTGATTATTGGCTTATCCCTTGCATCAAGCAGTTGCCTATTTAGTACCTCACACATGTTGTTCAATAGCACATCACAATGTGCTCTCCCTGTAGTTAGAGTCATATTGTTGTTAAAATGAACTCAGTATTCTAAATAAATTTAAAACTTTAAATAATCTTAACATTTAAAATTACCTGAGAAGTGAGACCTAGACCAATGCTCTGGTGGAATTTTATTCAACCATATATAAGCTTCATTTTCTATCCCCTTCAGCTCTTCCATACACCTTTTAAAATATGGAATTGTTGTTGCAGTAGCAAATTTCCATAAAGCATCTTTATATTTTTGACAGCCCTAGATTGAAGACAAGTGTGGTTATCCACTAAAGTCTTAACCCTCCATGTCTCATCTTGGGTTTCCTTGGACACAAGTAAAGTCCATGGACAAGATTGTACATCTTGGACTTTTGGCCCATCATCAGGCCCAATTGCATTTGTCCCAACCTCAGGCCCACTTACACTTGCACTTGTCCCAACCTCAGGCACATTTACACTTGCACTTGTCCCAACCTCACGCCCTATTGACTGTGCACTATCTGTAAAGACAGGTGTTTGACCCCTGCATATAACTCTCACCCTGCACTTGTCATTTTTTTTTAACATACAATTGTCTTCATTGCTCCACAGCTAATTTTGCAACCATGTCTAATACAACCCACTTATCACCAAATTTCCTTCCAACATAGAAACCATCCTTTGAAATCTCAGATAATGACTGCTGTTTTGCTAACTTTCTCAATGCACTATTTCTAGCTCCTTCAACATCACCATCATCTTGGTCTGATTCACTTTCGAAGTCATCTAAGTCAAAATGGTTATCATGTTGGTCTGTTTCTTTGTGTGATTCATTAGAAAGGTTCCTCTTAAAAGGTTCCATATCAACCTCAACATCATCTATCAAGTGTTCCTCATCCTCTAATACCTGATCAACAACTTCATTATTTGGGATATCCTTTTTCTTAAACTTAGTAGGCTCAATTATTGCTGGTTCAACTATAGTCTCATCATCACCTATATTCAACCCACTAGATTGACCCCCCTCAGTATTCACATTGTTAGGGAAAAAAAAAGGATCAAAATCCTCCATATCAATCTCATTTGGCACAACATTATCCTGACCATGTTCTTTCTTAGTTGGCTCAACATTATCCTGACCATCTTCCATATCAATGTGATCACTACCAGGCCATTCTTCAAACTCTAGTATTTTCTGTGCAAGTTCTTTCTTAGTAAGTTTCTTAACAAACTTCTTCTTAGGTTTTTGTTTAGGTTTTTTCTTAGTAGGCAAAGGGTTTGACATAGTGACCGGTACTTCCACCTCACACACATTTATCTTACTTTCAGGTTGTGACATGGGATGATCTATAACTGTCAACCAAAGTTCAGTGAACACCTCAATCACTCTCAAAGAACCTATATGCTTAACCATCTCTATAATATCACTGTCTGATACTAAGGGTTTAAGCCCTTCATCTAAACTAGTGTTAGGAATTTTATAATGATAAAACTTAATTTCATTCTTATATCCTAACAAGCCTAGTATATCACTAAGTTCAATGATAGACCATTCATCAGCATCAACCCAATCAAACCAGCTAACCTTACCATTCAAATACCTTCTTCCAGTTCCCATTGTAAAAAACCCTTCGTGGTTTACCTTCAATGTGAAAATACTAGGGTTCTTGGTTCCTGTTAAAATGTACAAACATATAACCTTAAATCAATAATCCCTTCTATAAATGATAGCAAACACAAAAAAGTAAATAAAATCATAAAAACCATACTAACACATACCATATTCTTTAGCTGGATCAAAAGCTTTTCTTGGTGGTCGCAGACCATATTTGTTTGAATCCACCATTAGATTACTTGTTATTTATGTGTTAATTTTGGATCATGAAACGGTTTTTTTAATTAGATATAGATTAGATTAGGGTAAATTATTTGTGATAGAAAAACAGGGTGTGGGGGGGTTTAAGTGGTATGGGTAATCGAGATGTATTTAAGAGGGAAAAGAAAGAAATTACATTTTAAGTCCTCACTTTTCCATCCATGTCAATTCACGTCCTTTTTTAACACTAGTTAGGACTTGGGTCGTAAATTGGATAGGATCCGTAACTTTCAGAAAGTACGAGGACCAAACCTGCATAAAAAAAAATAGGGACAAGATCCGTAAAAAATACCAAACCACAAGGACCATTTATATAATGAAAAAAACAGCTTCCTAGTAAGTCACTAGGAAACCAAGAGCACAAATGTTAATTACAAAGAGTGTTAAAAGGGTTATTGAACCAATTCATCCAACTTAGTTGAGCCTTTCTACGCCTACAAGAAATCCAATTAAATGAAGAGAACTTAATTTCGTTGAGGATCAACTCCTTAGAAGGGCGCTTCTGGAAAAAATACATCTCGTTCCTAAATCTCCAAATACACCAAAGGGTAGTTTGAACAACTGCGTCAAAAGGGACTCTACGATTAGCCGTTAAGGGGACGTTATCAGCTAAGTTAATAGCATCAGTGAGAGGAGATTGAGATGTTATGAATATTCCACCATGACAAACCTTGGACCATATATCTTTAGCAATTGCACACGAAGTAAATAGGTGTTCTTCCGTCTCGATATAATCATCACAAATGGGGCAAAAAATAGTGTTCAAGTCAATACCTCTACGGTCAAGGTTGGAGCGTGTTGGAAGTCTTCCATGGAGGATTCGCCAGTTGATTTTATTCCATCTATAGGGTTGCGGGTCAAGGGGTGGAGGAGATTGGTTATATGTGCTCGCATACATTTAACTGTGAAGTTCCTGTCAACACTAATTGTACATTCCCATATATCCGAGACATTAGAGAGGCGAAGATCGGATAAAAGGGAGACTAAATCTTGATATTCTTGAGGTTCTGATGTTGTATGTAGAGGTCTTGACCACTCCCAAGCGAATGACACGCCCCTGGGCATTGGAAGATTCGGATTGGCAGAAACCTCAATGGCAGATGGACTTGTTGCTCGATGGCCCAAGGTAAAGACACGAAGTGAATCAGGGGCATCAATATTAGCAGAGGCTGGAACATTGAGAGGTGCCCTTTCACATACTAAACACTCAATGTTTTTATCTAAACGATAGAGCCTTGGGAAAACATTGCAAATGGGTGGACCACCTATCCACGAGTCAGGTCAAAACTTAGTGTTGAGACCATTGCCAATCTTTCGTTTGAACAAAGAAGGGAGAGATATACCACACGATAGAAGATCACCCTTCAACTTCATTATTTGATACCAAGGTCCAGATTAAGATGAAATAGAACCTGTTGCGAGGCCTCCATGGGGACCATGGATAGAGACAATGACTTTTCTCCATAACGCATTTTCTTCTTGTAAAAAATGCCACCACCATTTTGCTAACATCGCTTGATTAAGTACTTTGAGGCTCCCAATATTGAAACCACCTTGAGCAAGAGGAGAAATAACTTTATCCCAAGCAATCCAAGCTATCTTTCTTTCTTCCGAATTACCACCCCTAAAGAAATTCTTACGGATACTTTCAAGCTTGTTTATGATTGTTGTAGGGGCCTTGTAAGTAGAAAAGTAGTAGGTACCTAAGCTACCGAGGACGGACTTGATGAGGGTTAGGCGACCCCACAAGAAAGAGTTTTGCATTTCCACTTAGAGAGCCATTTATTGAAGAGCTCAATCAAAGGAGACCAATTAGAACATCTTGACATATTAGCACCAATAGGTAAGCCTAAGTAAGTACAAGGGAGTTGAGATGATTGACACCCAATGGAGTTAGCCATCAAATTGAGCTCATGAGTGTGTACTCCAATTCCAAAGAGCTTACTTTTGTTGAAGTTAACCTTAAGCCCAAATGCAAGATGAAAACATGTAAGAATTCTAGACATATTTTTTGCATTGAGGAGCGACCGTTGCCCAATAAAGAGTGCATCATCCAAAAATTGTGAAAGAGAAATGGGGACTTTATCTTTGCCAACTTCGACACCAATGAAGATATTCTTGTTTCTAGCTTCTAAAAAAGCAACATTCAAAGCTTCAACTGCTAAGATAAACAAGAAAGGGGAGAGAGGGTCACCTTTCCTAAGCCCTCTTTCAATCTTAAATTCCTTTGTTGGAGACCCGTTGACGAGGACCGAGGCATAAGCCGAGTTAAGACAAACTTGAATCCAAGATCTCCATTTTACACCAAATCCCATTTGAGACATGATAGTGTCCAAGAAAGACCAATTTAAAGTGTCAAACACCTTTTCGAAGTCTACTTTGAAAAGAAAAGCTTTTTCTTGTGTTTCTTAGCCCAAGAAATAATTTCGTTAACCACAAGCGGTCCATCGGTAATTTGGCGACCTTTTAGAAAGGCCATTTGCACTTCACCAATAATCGAAGGGATCACAATTGCAAGGCGATTTGCAAGAATTTTAGCAATGATTTTATATTGGCACCCAATACCCAATTAGGTTAATTGGTCTAAAATCACCAATGGTAAGAGGGTCTTCAACTTTCAGGACAAGGGTGATGAATAAAGAGTTGTAACCTCGCGGTATGTGAGATGAAAAATGGAAATCGTTGACATAGTTAATAATGTCGCAGCCAAGAATGTCCCAATGGTAAGAGGGTCTTCATTGACCGAGTTTTGGACTAACTGATCATCCTTTGATTCAAGAGTGACTTGTTCCAATTGATCTGTGATGACGTCATTCAAATCCTTATTTTTTATATCAATTGGAACAGATTCATCATCATCAACAACTTCAGTCTCGTAACCTTTCTGCTGTTTCCAGGTTGATCGGCGGTGATCGGAGATGCAGTGTTTCCGGCGGTTGAATTTGATGTTTTTGGTTCGGGGTCAGTGGTTGAAGGAACCGGTTCAAGTACCACCATTTTTACCTTCAAATTTTGAAGGAAATTTTGGAAGATTGTGTGAGACCTTTTCGTTTTGTTTTGGGTTGCAGGATTCTGGTGGTTCCAGAAAAGAAATCATTTGGGTTTTACATTTTCACATCATTGGCAGTAGATGGAGTACCAACAATTGTTTAAGATACATAGATTATTCAACTGCTTATAAAATGAACAATGGAGAATGTGAAACTACTACATTTTTCTAACTTCAACATTATAGTCTTATCATTAGTGGAGAGTAGAAACATGGCACCATTTTCTCTTCATTTTCCAAACGCTTTAGATAGTCGAACTGGAACATAAACATAAATCAATGAAGAGTCGAACTGGATCTTGAGGATATGAAATAATGTTAACTGCAAACAGAGCATAAAAACAAATTACAGTTATAGTCTTGCATGAAAGGAAATGACGGTCGTTGTAATGTAACTGATTGCCTGTAGTCTTGGGGGACAACGCAGTTATATATTGCGGTGTCTCAGCTTCTGGATTTAGTGGATCATTTTCACTGGACAACAGCTTGGGTTTGTTGCTTGGTAATAATGTCACTGCTTTACATTGCAAACCGATAACGACACGGACATTCCAGTTTTGAGTAACTTGCTGTTCCTCAACAATATATGGGGTTGTTATTTTGGTAGAATCACATTTAGCTCATGCCCACATTAATAACTTATTATATGTGTCACGAATATTAGCACGTAAAACAACATAACCCATCTGAACTAAAATTTTGGTAATTATTCACACACCTTCGGGTAAAGTTTTCTGGCCTTTATTATCAGTTGATATTTCCCCTTTCTTTCTGGCAGACTTAATCACGGGACTTTACAGTTCAACTGCTTTTTCTCGCTTACCCTTGCTTGCTTTCATGATCTCCTTTATTCACAAACACAGCCATTTCCATCTTGAAATTTCCGGATTAGTTTCACTATAAGAAACAACAAAAAAGTAATGTGTTCATTCAATTTATATAATTTAATTATAAAAAACATGGACCGGTACTAATTAGGCTGGATAGTTATCCTTATTTTCTATAGTAAAACCCAACATGGGACGACCTTTAGATAATAATCGTTATCTACTTGAAAGTTAAAAAGAGAACGATCAAACGGGTTAAAAGACAGTAAATGTACGTCTACTTTGGGTGCATACGAAAGTTTAAGGAGTAAAAAAAGATAGTTTAGTAGTTCAAGATGAGCTGTCTGCTTTAAGGAGTAAAAAAGGAACAGGGACTAATAATCCATTGTAGAAACCACGGTGTGCTGACTTAAGAAAATTTCCAATGATTTTTAGTTTAGCAATTGAGAAACAAAACTAAAGTTTACTAACAAAAAATATATCATCATTTAGATTTCTTAGATGCATTGAAAGCTTATTTCATGTGCCTCGTAATCAAGACTAAAACAACATTACAGTCTTCATGTACACCACACTTAAATTTCAAACGAAATATAGCCTACATTGGCCTGTACTACACCCCCAGCAGTAGCTTTTGAAGCATGATATCTTATCGTAAAGGTTCATGTTTGTTCACTTCAGCAAGCCATGATACCTTAACATCATCAAGTATGTTGCAATTCTATGTAAAGCCATTTTAGTAAACAACTTCCGTGCATCATATTGTTATACAATTTACCACACAGCGTAGGGAAATGGCCACCCGTGGTGTTAGTGGCAATTTTATTAATAACTGTGACTAAAAACCATTGCCAAATACAAGTAAACATGAAATTACAATACTAAGGAGATGAAAAAAAAACACATAAAAAACATATACAACTACGCATGTGAAACCCTTCGCCATTTTGCCATAAACATCGCCACCTTAACATACATCCAATCTTTCAAGCTATCTTGACACTGAGAAAAAGCATGTCTCGCACGGCGGTTAAGAAGTAAAGTGCCAAATACTATCCCAAATGTAGTAACAAAACCAGTTGCCCCTCCAATATAAAACCATCTCTTAAGTTCATCTATGGCTTCGCCATCCCTCTTACTTTCACCAACTACAGGTGTCACTTCAAGCTCTTTATCTCCGGGACAATACTTGGTCAGGGGAGGTCCGCATAGTCCAGCATTTCCAATGTACCTTGATGGTTCAAAGGACTGGAGTTGAGTGCTAGATGGAATCCTCCCAGACAAGTTATTATGTGACACATCAAGATAATTTAAAAAATTCATCTCAGACATGCTTGATGGCAACCCTCCTGAGAAACTATTTTTGGATAAATCCAAACTTTGAAGTTCTTTCATTTGACCAAGGTCTTTTGGAATCTCTCCAAGTAGAGCGTTGTTTGACAAGTTTAGTATTACTAATCCCTTCAGATTGGTAATTTCATACGGAATTTGTCCTGTGAGACTATTGGTTGATAAATCAATTGTCTTCACCAATCCCAGATTTCTACCAAACTCATTTACCTTTCCTTGCCATTGAATAAACAGATGGTCAATATAGCTGTTTCCATAAAAGCAAATCGTGTTTCCGAAAGTATAAGTATCACGATAATTATGTACATTTTGTTCGGTAAACAATCCTTTTTGAACCATAGAAGTAAGATTATGAACACACGATGGGATTGTTCCATGGAGATTGTTAATCGACAAGTCTAAGATTTGAAGACTTACTAATTGACATATTTGTGAAGGGATGGCTCCAGAAAAGCCGTTTGAATTTAGGCTAAGGGCATACAACCTTGAAAAGTTTGTACCAATCCAAACAGGAATATTACCATATAATTTGTTGGCCCCCAAGTCCAAAAGGCTTAGCTTGGTGCAATTCTTCAAAGACAATGGCAATTTTCCAGAGAAGCTGTTGTTGGATAAACGTAACGTCTCGAGTTCACCCAAACATCCTATATAGGGAGGAATATATCCTGATAGAGTGTTGTGGCCTAAATTTAGAACTTTTAGATGCGTCAAATTCTTCAAGCAGTCAGGAAGTTGCCCGGTCAATGAGTTACGTGAGAGATCAAGATATTCAAAGTTTTCATAGATTTGGCACAAGAAAGAGATTCCTCCTTGGAATTTGTTTGTGGACAGATCTAAAAATTTTAAACGTGCCGGAAAAGTAGGTATTGGACCATAAAAGTTGTTGGAACTCAAATCTACTTGATTAAGGTCAGGACTTGACTCTAGGAATTCAAATCTACTTGGTAATTTCCCACTTATGTTGTTGAAAGAGAAATCCAAATAATATAATTGATAAGGGCGCCATTGGTTCCAGAACTCTGTAGGAATTGTGTCTGAAATGCTATTGTGAGAAAGATCAACATGCCTAAGTTTTTTCATTTTTTGTATTGATATGGGGAAACGAGGTCCTAGCTTGTTAGAGCTGAAATCAATATGCTCTATACTTGTAGAAAGGTTTGACACGTCATCAGACAATGACCCTGTTAATAGGTTATTTGAAGCATTCAAGAAATATAACATATTTAAGGATGTGCATCGAGACAAGTCGTTCAGAAAATCCGAAAGTTTCCCATCAAATGAGTTGCCAGAAACAAAAAAAATCTTAAGCCTATTGCCAACTAATGGGCACAACCACGGATAAACTGATGAGTTGAGATTGTTGTTATTGAGATAAAGGGTATCAATAGATGAAGAAGAGTTGACAAGTGAAGAATATGGATGCATGACTTTTGAGAGGTCACATCGGTTTAACCTTAAATCTTTTAGGCTTTGGAGACCTATAATTACATTTACCCAGTTATTTGCTTTGGCCAGAGAAGTTCCATCCATATAAAGGCGACTTAAAGAAGATAGAGAAGACAACCAATCTAAATTTTCACCCGTACAACTACCGAGGGAGCTCAGTTCTAGAGCTAGCAAATTGGTGAGGTTTCCAAATTCTTGAGGAATGTTTCCATGGAGAGAGTTCTCTGAAAGGTAAAGTTCTTCTAATTTGGTCAAAGAACCAACGGATCTCGGAATGATTCCACTGAAATTATTCCAACTAAGGTTTATGGTTGTTAAATTTGTCATATAACCAATGGAAATCGGAATGGTTCCAACAAAATGATTCGCTTCAAGAGAAAGAAAAGTTAAACCGGTCAAGGAACCTATTGACTTGGGAAAGGTGCCGGTAAACTGATTGAAAGAAAGGTCGAGAGAAATTAACTGGGTCATGTTACGAATGAACATGGGGATGGTTCCAATAAACTCATTTTGAGAAAGGTTAAGATAAGTTAAACTAGTCATGGAGCCTATGAACGGGGGGATCGTTCCATGGAAAGAACACGAGGACATATCTAGATGATTCAAGTAGGTTAAGTTAAGCAATGAAAGGCTAATCTCACCTCCAACACCATAGTCGAACAGGTCAAGCATCGTGACATGACCTGTTTGGTTGTCGCATGTGACTCCACTCCATTTACAACAATCATCTTCTGGTCTCCAGGTAGAGAGCAGGTCATCGGGGTCTAGAAGGCGAGCTTTGAAAACAAGAAGAGCTTGTTTCTCATTATCGATGCACGTGTTAGTAGCTCCTCCTGCTGCTACAACAGGTTTGTGGTCAAGGGAAGTGGTTGTCGAGGTATAAAACCATAATAGAACAAGTGACAAAATAAAGAAAACATGAGTCTGCATAAAGTAGAAGCAAATATTTTCTCTCATAATGTATATATGTTTGTATATAATTTGTAATGATTCATGTTATTTTACAGTAGCTGATAAATATAGACTTAGAAAAAGAAAAATTGTGTGGTGCAGAAAAGACTTTGATAAGTCTTTGCAATTTGTACACATATTTGGTCAAGGATCGGAGCTTCCTTAGGACAGGAAGGGGTGCTGGCCCCCTCAAGATTTTGTCTTCTAGAGACTAGTGTTTGGTAGTACCATGAAATTAACAAAAACAATATACATTCTAACAAACCATCAAACTTCAAGAGAGTCAAATTTAAAATAATACCTAGTAACCCATGGCATGTGTGTATTTTTTCCTTTGAAGATATATATTCTATTAAGTTTGCTGTTTAATAAAAGAGTGTGCACTCAATAATTTTTTCTAAAATAGTTTCGGCACCCCTATCAAACCGCTCAAGCTCCGTCCCTGTAATTTGGTTAAGGTATTAGGTGTAAAGTGCAAAACAATATTTTGTTAATCAATATTTTATTTAAACGCTTTCATTATAATTTTTTAAGAAAGTAAAAATAAATACTTTTACATGTTAACTTCACTTTATATCTAGCTAACTTATAACACATTGTTTTAGCTAACCTTTTACATCTTGACAAACTGATGATGCTGCTATTTACGTTACAGAAAAAACAATCAAGAAATGGAAGGGGATCGAGCATGTCTAGCTAGTTAGACAATTATGAAATCTTACTCTTTTATACCAAGAGAAACTCTTATTTAAGCTATCATACATGTTATTAGGACTAAGAACCTCATAGTAACATGTAACACCGAGTGTAAGCAAACATAGTTTTTTTTTTTTTTTTTTTTTTTTTTTTTTTTTTTTTGAAGAAAAAAAACAAAAAAATAATTGTGACTTCAGTTTGTCAAGTCATGTGGATAAATAACAATTACAATAAGATGTCAGGCAAGCGAGCAACAAGTTGCGCCGCAACCCCCTTTCAGTTATACCATTACTCTCTAATCATCTTCCTTGCCATCTTTATTAATCAAATTAAAACATGAAAGAAAAATCTCAAACCTTTAAGCCATTGAAAGAGTTTTTGTTCCTCCACAAGCATGCTGCACCTACACCATCCTCATCTCCTAATGTGTCTTGGTCGAACACCGCGTGATCAATGGTTATGACTGCTTTGGTTGTTGTTGCTTTATGACTTTTGTTTTTAATCTTCTCAGCAGGAAGAGGATGAGGAGCGTGTTTTGTTTTATGTACTTTTGGTTTTTCATACATAATGATGGTTAACACTTCCTCATGCTTTTGTGATTGCTAGTGCAAGTCCAAGTGGTCAAGAGTTCTTAATGCATTTGTGATTGGTGGATTTTACTCCATAAGGGGATTTTATATTTCTACATAGGGTAATGCTTGGCTTTTGTTGGTGTTTGGTTTGCATTTTATTTGGTGAGTTAGTCAATAGCTCATGATATTACACCATGCGGTAAGGTAAAGCAGCCACCTGCGTTAACTCTTAACGCACCACCTTAACATGGTGCGTTACCTTACCGGCCCTGAAAGTCAAGTGGTGCGTTAACTCGCTCGGGCAAGCACTTAACGTGCGTTAACAAGGTGTATATATATATATACATTTAAGCCTTCAACGGCTAGTTAAAAAAAAAAAAAAAAAAAAAAAAAAAAAAAAAAAAAAAAACTTTCATTTCCACCCCCTATATTATTTGACCGTTTGTAACGGTTAGTAGTGTTAAAAAAAAAAAAAAAAAAAAAAAAAAAAAAAAAAAAAAAAAAAAAACTTTTTTCAAACCCATTTTATTACAACTATAAATACTCCTTCACCCTCACAATATTTTTTCACACTTTCACAACTATTTTCATCTACAATACTCTTCTATTAGCAAAAAAAAAAAAAAATGGTGGCAACAACAACTCGTTTACGAATCTTCTCGGTGGTGGGTGGAATCACCCATACGCGGGTTCTTCCTCAAATCCAAACGACGGTTCGGCACCACCAATGTGGGGTAACCCACAAGATTCCCAATATTGGACCGCAAGTCAACAAAGCGACTTAAATTACAATTTCCAAAATCTTCAATTCTCCCAAAACTCACAACATTCCCAAACGGAAACATATGAAGTTCCGGAAACACCAACCTCTCCTCAAAAACCAAAAAGTCGTGGAAAACGTAAGGCAAAAAAATCCAAAGAACCCGTTGAAGACGAGGATGCAGGTGCTGGAAAATCGAAGGTGGAACGTTGGACACCAAGTGAGGAAAAGTTGCTTGCCGAGTGTTGGGTTGCGTGTTCAGAGGATTCGAGGTTGGGGATTTCACAAACCAAGGATACGTTATGGCAACGTAGAAGAGGCGAGTTCAATAGATTAAGTCCAAAAGACCGCAACAAAGATATGCTACAATCTAAGTGGAAAACGTTGAACCGTGATTGTAATAAGTTCAACGCTTTTTACAAAAAGGCGCAACGCGAGATAAAGAGTGGGGAAAGTGAAGTGGATGTCCTAACACGTGCTCACCAACTCTATCGTCAAGAAAACCCGTTGTTCACCAATGAAGAAGCTTGGAAGGTGTTGCGCAAACATCGAAAATGGGACGCGCCGGAAGCGGTTGATTTAACCGGCGACGTCCCAAGCCAAACAAACGAGTCTTCGTTTAGTCATGACGAAGAACCACGGCCCATTGGCAAAAAAAGGGCCGCCAAGAAACAAAAATCCGAGGCCACGACAAGCACCGGAGCCACGGCTAGCACCGGTGGGTCCATTTCTTCGTTAGCTTTTGCTGATATGTTGCGCGAAGAGTTAAGGTCGAAACGTGAAGAGGCGAGTAGGGCGTATCAGGCGACAGCCGAAAATCAAGCCGCACAACAAAGGTTGAAAGAGCTAGAATTTTTGAAGCTCGACACCACCGGCAAAGATTCACATTGGGTGGCATTCGTTAATGCGGAAAAGGATCGAATCGCCATGAAACTTGGGTTGCCTCCGCGTCAATTATGAATAATTATGTGATGTAGTGTTTTATTGATTTCGTTTTTTTTTTTTTAGTATCGTTATTTTTTTTTTTAAATTTCGTAATGTAATGTAATGTTGTGTTTTAATTAATGTTACGTTTTAAATAAATGAAGTGCTTGTTAAAATTTGGGGTTGAAATTGAAAATATTTGGGGTGGAGGTGAGTTATAGGTGAGTTATGTTACCGGGGTGGAAAGTCAAGAGTTAAAGTTAAAAGGGAAAAGCTGACGTGGCGCTGAGGTGGCAGTGTGTTAACTCTTAACCTTGTGTTACCTTACCACATGCTCTTATGTTATTTTCTATATTTTGTTTTGTTTTTATCTTGGGTCTCATCATTTTTTAATTATCTTGTTAATTGGGTGAGATGCCTTTATTTTTTTATTTACTTTTTTTAAGCATAAAAATGTTTATTTACTTATTTATTTATTGCCAAATGAGGAAATGGTTAGACTTTTTTAATTCAAAAATCTTTAAAAATACTATAACAAAATTCAATTATTACCAAATAAGAAAATAATTTTTTTTTTCGAAATAAAAAAATCCTCACTTGAGATTTTTCTTTATTATATAAAAGATGGGACGATGACAAATCACAAATATTAAGCTTCTACATATTCGACTAAAAATGTAAATGCATTGATATGGAGATGTAAGATATGTCTAAACTTGCAAGACAACATTTTCTTACAACTAAGAGAATTCACGTTATCACAAGCTAAAACTACAATAAAGACGCACATCTTTAAACATCCAATCACTTCTATGCGCATCATTTCCCTTCAAATCTAACTAGGGTTAAGTGATTAACAATCACTAGGCATAACAAAAGTTAAAATCACTCGTAATTGATATACATGTTACTTTTCCAAGATTAAAATTTGGGCTTGTTGATTAACCATAGTTGGCCCATAACGTATGTTAGAGTCGGGTCGGGTTGTTCGGGTTTGGGTCAATTTTGGTTTAGGCTAAAAAAACATACCTTAATTAAATCCTAGTTAGAACTCGGGTTAGCTTGGTTCGGGTCAATTCGGGTCGGGTCCAATTGGGGTGAGTCAATATGTTTACATAGATAATCTTTAAAAAAAGTATCTAAAAAGATTCTTAATTTGGTAGACCCGAACCCGAGTTAGCCAAACATTTTTAACTTGATACCCAACCTTATTTAATATTTGGGTTCCTCGGGTCGACCCGAATAAAATCCTTGACCCGAGTAACCAACCCGAATAAGCTTAATCGGGTTCGGGTCGGGTCTAGTCAACTTTTTTGACACATCTAAATATATATATATATATATATATATATATATATATATATATATATATATATATATATATATATATATATATATATAATTTTTCCTTAATTAAGATAACTTGGAACACTTCTTCTTAGGAAGTCTAGTTTCCAAACCCGACCGGTAAAAAAAGAGTTGAAAACTATCACAAGAATACGGGATACTTGAGTTATACGACATATATTTAAGTAATGTTGCAAAAATCGTGAATTGGTAGTTGGGCGGTCGTCCCCCTTTGTAGCTTGTAATCGGTCTAAGTGAGGTTAATCGGTGATTAATCGGATTGACATTTTTGACAAGTTTTGGATATCTACGGCTAGTTTTGGGTATTACTGACAAGATTTTGCTTAAAAAAACATTTTGTAATGGATATAAACACGAGTGATTTAAAACTAGTTTACAACAAGTTTTTGGTTTTTCCATCAAGATTTGCATATTTCCTGTAAATTTGATCATCGTTAATAGTCGTCGACCGCCGCTTACTTTTTACGCAACATTGTATTTAAGTAACAGATTCGCACTTCTCAACTAAAAAAAAAAAAAAAAAAAAAAATCACTTCATCCATTTACCCGTTTGGTTGACATAATAAACAATATAGCAATGATATTTAGGCCTAACAAAGAGACCTAAAATTAGACCTAAACCATTCATTTCGTTGACTTCTTTTTAAAATGCACCAATCAAATCTTTAGGTATAAATTTAGGTCTATATTTTATGCATACAAATCATTTTTATAAACAATATAAAACCTCAATTTTACAATCTCAATACACCTTTGCTTCAAACTTAATCAACTTTACTTCAAACTGACTTCTTATTTTCTTGGATCCTTAAACCCCAAAACACACACTGATCACACACTCAAAAACACACACACACACACACATTACCCCGTGATCATCTACCTGTTAGTTAACTTTAACTCCCCATTTTCACACACTAAAAAACACACACACACAAACACTTCACCAATGTCTTCAACACTTCCACTATCTTCTGTACTTACATTAAAAAACCACCACCAACAACAACCTAAAACCTTAAAAACAAAACTACTTTTTAAACCATTTTCATTCAAACTTTTTATTAATAGAAATGTAGTTAAGAAAACATTAACACAAGCTTCTTCTAGTAGTAGTAGTAGTAGTACTATTTCATCAGTAACATTAGACAAAAATGCATCAAATGGTGACACTGTTTTTGTACTTAAGGTTCAAGAAAATAAAATGGGGTTGCTTCAAATGATCACAAAAGTACTTAAAGATTATAAATTTGAAATACCCTTTATCCAATTTGATGAAAAAAGTAATCTTTTTGTTATAAAGATTGTTGTAAGTGAAAAAAATGGTGATCAGGTTAAAGATAATGAGAGGTTGTTGAAGATGTTAAGTGGAGTGGTGGTTATGAGGGAAGTTGGGTATGATGGAGGGAGTAAAAATGGAGGGACTAAAATGTTTGATTTGATGGATGGGTTTTTGAGGAATGATCCAATGAGTTTGCAGAAAGATGTGTTGCATCATGTTGAGTATACTGTTGCTAGATCAAGGTTTAGTTTTGATGATTTTGAAGCTTATCAGGTACTACTTATGAATTATGATTTTGTGGTTTTTGATGGATTAATGTTGGTCGATTATCTGATTATTTGATTATTGCGTTTGCTGACGAGAATGATTAGTTTAAGGGGGTGTTGCTTTATGGCTTATTTGGTTTTTGGCGTATGTTTCATACGCTTACTTTTTTTTGGCTTATTTTGAAACTTTTAGGCTTATATAAGTTTAGCCACAAAAAGTGTGCTTATGAAACATAAGCCCAAAACCAAATAAGCTATAAGCCGACTGTATAAACCGAAACAAACACCCCCTAAGTGAAAGTGGTTATATGGTTATTTAGGGGTAAAATGGGTAAACGGGGAAGTGAGAGTGGGTCAAGAGACCCAGATGTAGCCTAATCGGGGTATCTCTGTGACAGTTTCCGAACCCTTTCCCTAGCTACCCCCAAGATGTTTACCTAGGGAGATTCGAACCTCACAATTCATGTGAGGACATCAGGACGCCCTTACCACTAGGTCAGCGCCCACCTTGGTGGTGGTTACTTAGGGGTAAAAAGGTAAAGTATTATGTTTAGGAGTAACTTTAACAAAACTGATTTGTTTTGCATGTAATTATTTAAATAATGAGAATTAGCTAAACACTCATGCAACTAATCATCTGATCATCATTACTTTAAAGAGCACAAATAGATCCAAACAGTACTTCGAAAATGACCAAAGGGCCTTTGTCCTAGTGGTATAGGTTGTCGGTTGAAGCCTCAATTGAGACAATGAGACATATTTGAGGTTTAGGTGGTAAAGTTGGTGCGTGAATATTTGCACTTCTAATAAAAGATGGGTAAAATGGTAAAGTAATCACTTTAGGAATAGCAGCTACAAAACTGATTCTGATTATATCTTACAAGGATGATGTGAATTTTTAGACAATTGGAGCTTGTTAAACATGTATGCAACTAATTATCTGATCATCATGGCTTCACAAAACACAAATACGTTTTAACTCTATCTCGCGCAACCCGTTTTGTTACATGTGATATTGTTCCATATCACATAATCACTTTCAAAAGCTTATGCCAAACAACCCTTGAAACATACTTTATATCTTTATGACTTTATATTACTGTTTTTTAGGCATTGTCACATAGTGTTAGGGACCGATTGATTGAGCGTTGGCATGACACTCAGCAACATTTCAAAAAGAAGGATCCTAAGCGTTTATACTTCCTCTCACTCGAATTTCTAATGGGCAAGTAATTTCCTCTTTCGTTTTTCTATGGCATCAACTTAGTTATCAGCTATAAATTCATCCGTTTTGTAAAGCTGTTTTATGTATTCATTTTTCAGGTCGTTCGTTGTCAAATAGTGTTATTAATCTTGGCATACGGGATCAATGTGCTGAAGCTGTAAATCAGCTTGGATTTGAGTATGAAGTTCTGGCAGAACAGGTTAGCTAATTTCATCCTGATACTTATAATAAGCAAATCTTGAAATTTGACTCTAAGTGACAAAATGGCTGGTAATATGGGTTGGGTCATAGATTGAAAGGAACAACTTGTATGTACGGGTCAAAACGAGACAGGTCGGATTGGGTCGATCTGCCAACGCATTTTGATCCTTTTTTATATTTTGTATAGAAAAGTACACCTATAAAATAATAGTTTAGTTGCTCTTAAATAGAATTTATTAGTACACTCTAACGTTTTTACATAATTCGTTTGACCCGGTTATCTATCAAATAAAACCTGAATTGACCCGTTTCCATATATACAAGTGAAACTTGCCACCTCTACTTTCTGATGTGTAACTACAATTGCATAATCCATTCATTGTATTTAAGGAAGGAGACGCGGCCCTTGGGAATGGTGGTTTGGCCCGCCTTTCTGCTTGCCAAATGGATTCTTTAGCAACATTAGATTATCCGGCATGGGGGTAATATTTCGTTCTTCATATATCTCTGTTCCAGTGTTGGTGTATAGAATAAAAACAATAGTTTCTTTGATTTTCAGATATGGATTGCGATACCAGTATGGACTATTTAGGCAGATAATTTTGGATGGTTTTCAGCATGAACAACCCGATTATTGGTTGAACTTTGGGAATCCTTGGGAAATAGAACGGGTCCATGTATCATATCCTGTGAAGGTTTGAATATATGTACTTCTTTATTTGCTCATTTACTCATATATCTTCGCACTTTCGCAGTAATTCTAAATTTATGCTACTTGTCACCATAACAGTTTTACGGAACAGTGAAAGACGAAGATGTCAATGGAAAGAAATGTAAAGTTTGGATTCCCAAAGAAACAGTGAGTTATTTCCATTTTACAAAAATAATTTCACGTTCTTATGAATGGTTGCACACTCGCAATGTACTTTTTCCACTTAGAAAAGAAAATGATTTTCTTTTTATCACCGTTCTTTGTAGGTTGAAGCGGTTGCTTATGACAATCCTATACCTGGTTATGGAACAAGAAATACAATTAATCTCCGTTTGTGGGCTGCTAAACCGAGTGATGCAAATGATATAGTAAGTTTGCTTTATATGCACCAATTTATATCTAGATACTTGTATTAATCTAACGTAATTAAGTTTATTTTTGTAGCAAGAGTCGTATAACACTGGAGATTATATCAATGCTATTGTAAACAGACAAAAGGCGGAAATAATAAGCAATGTTTTATACCCTGATGACCGTTCTTATCAGGTACACAAGGTTATATCTATATTGTTTATTCAGAATCTTGTAAAAGTTTATATTTAAACAACACTACGCTTTTATTTTCAGGGGAAGGAATTACGGTTAAAGCAACAATATTTCTTTGTGTCAGCATCATTGCAAGACATTGTCAGAAGGTTTAAAGATGTGCATGGAAACTTTGATGAATTCCCAGATAAGGTTCTTTATTTCGTAATATACATGGAGTTTAGGTATCGAACTTTTAGTGTAAATTATAACTGTAATAATTAATATAAGCTCCATATATATGCAGGTTGCTTTGCAATTGAACGATACTCATCCATCTATTTCAATAGCCGAGCTCATGAGGGTGCTTCTTGATGAAGAGCATTTGGGTTGGAAACGATCATGGAATATCGTTAGAAAAGTGTTTTCTTTTACTACACACACGGTATTACCTGAAGCATTGGAAAAAGTTCCTGCAGACTTATTTGAAAATGTTTTACCCCGTCATTTACAAGTGAGTAGTAACTTCCTAAATTGTTCTTTTATTCTTTCTACTTTGAAAATCTTGAAATATGTACCTTTTTACAGATTATATATGAGATAAACCATGCATTTATGGAAGAGTTAAAAAAGAAAATAGGACAGGATTATGCCCGTCTCTCTCGGATGTCAATCGTTGAAGAAGGTGCTGTCAAGGTATACTAAGAACCTTAATGATGTTCTTTTTAATATGATGTAAAGATAATAATTCTTTGTTGAGTTTGCAGAATATTCGAGTGGCAAACCTTTCTGTTTATTGTTCTCACACCGTTAATGGAGTCTCGAGAGCTCATTCCGAATTAATAAAAACACGAGTATTCACGGTAATCTTTATCAAGATTATTTATGTTTTGATTTGTATACTCTGGAATACTTTTTCAAATAACTGACTTAACCAGGGTTTATTTGCAGGATTTTTTTGAACTATGGCCTGAGAAATTTCAGTACAAGACAAATGGAGTAACTCAGGTAATGGTTTTCATTATTTTATATGTTGACATAAATCAAATGGCTAATCTTTTTTTTTTTTTTTTTTTTTTTTTTGACTTTAGCGTCGTTGGATTGTAGTAAGCAATCCTTCGCTTTGTAGTCTTATCACAAAGTGGCTTGGAACAGAATCTTGGATCCGTAATATTGACCTTTTAGCTCGTCTCAGAGATTATGCTACAAACTCTGACCTACAACAAGAATGGAGGATGGTAATTTGTCGTTGAATTCCTGATATTTCATGTTACACTATTTGGGAGGTTTGATACCTTGAATTTGTACTTTTGGTGACTATCTACCTATTTGACACGCTAGAGATTAATGGCTAATGTTTCTCGTGTTCTTTTATTGGATGTTGCTAAACAGAATTGTTTGATGGTCTAGGTAAAGAAGATCAATAAAATGAGGCTTGCAGAATATATTGAAACAATGAGTGGAGTGAAGGTCTTACGTTACTTCTTTTTTCAATTTAGGAAGATAGCAACATTTTCCTACGTCATTTTATATGTGCTTATATCAGGTAATTTTGGCCATGAAACATGTAAAATTCTGATATAGCTGAATGGTCTTCAAAATCTGCAGGTTAGTGTGGATGCAATGTTTGATGTTCAGATAAAGAGAATACACGCTTATAAAAGACAGTTACTTAATATACTAGGTGTCATTCACCGATATGACTGCATAAAGGTATCCATTTGTGTTGCATATGATTTAATTACTCGGTAAATCACTTATAGAGAAAATATTATTTCCTTCATTTTTAATAATTTCCCAACTTATTGTACTTTTAAGAATATGGATGAAAATGAAAGAAAGAATGTTGTACCTCGTGTCTGCATTATTGGCGGGAAAGCTCCTCCAGGCTATGAGATTGCAAAGAAGATCATCAAGCTTTGTCATGCTGTTGCAGAAACAATTAACAATGACAGTGATGTCGGGGACCTCCTTAAACTGGTAAATTCTCGTAAAATTTTGGTATTTCTTTTATTCTTCTAGTGGGACGTACATGATATTGTTTTTTCAGGTTTTCATTCCCGATTACAATGTTTCGGTTGCTGAATTAGTTATTCCCGGAAGTGACCTTTCACAACACATCAGGTACATATCGATATATTGTTTATATATAATATATTTTGGAGGCCATTGACGATCTGTGTAATTTACGCTTTAAAATATCATTGTTTGTATGCAGCACTGCAGGCCATGAGGCTTCAGGGACCGGAAGCATGAAGTTTCTTATGAACGGATGTTTATTACTTGCCACAGACGATGGATCTACAAATGAAATTATTGAAGAGATAGGTGCAGAAAACATGGTAATTGCAAACTTATTACAAAATCCCATTTTTAGTTTGCTTTTGTTGTATAGAGCATTACACACGCGTTTGTCTGTCCAAGAAACCATCTGATAAGTCTTTTTGATTTTTCATCTTTAGTTTATATTTGGGGCAAAGATAAATGAAGTTCCGGCATTGCGTGAGAAAGATTCCAACGTTAAAGCTCCCTTTCAGTTTGCACGTGTAGTAAGGTAGAATGACTTCACATTCAGTACGAGTATAAGTCAAATGTCTACATACTCACCCATAAATAAAGAACAAAATAAGGCATCATACAATGGGCAAATAAGTACTTTTAGCATATAATTCGTCACAGTGTAGCTAATTTTCATCAACTTTTGCAGGATGGTAAGGGATGGATATTTTGGATACAAAGACTACTTCAACTCATTATGCGACACTGTAGAAAATGGCAAAGACTTCTATCTCGTGGGATCGGACTTTGCTAGCTATCTAGAGGCTCAGGTAAGCATATTATTTACATAGTATAACGATTTTAGCGATTCTTGATTTTGAGCCTAAAAATCTAATCTCTCACTCCAATATGTGCAAGTGCAGGCTGCTGCAGACAAAGCATATGTTGATAAGGATAAGTGGACCGAGATGAGCATACTTTGTACTGCTGGATCTGGTAGATTTAGTAGTGACCGAACAATAGAAGATTATGCTGCGCAAACATGGGGAATAGAACCTTGTAAATGCCCATTCTAGCAGTTTACTTTTGTGTTGTAATAGCAGTTTATATGTTGTTCAGTAAAACTACTTTTGGTATATTTATAATTGGCACTATATGATTCTTATTTTAGCCGTGATCTTAAGAAATAAAGGTGAAATAAAAGTCACGTCGAACTTCTGTAGACGGATGCAAGTACACTAGTACATTGAGGTTGATCTCGTGTCATTTTTATTATTTTCACATAACTAATAAGGACAATTGTCTCGACCTACCCAGTTAAAGACGTCGTTCACCAAGATTATATTAGGATGCCGAAAAAATCTACATAGTTATAGCCTTTGAGATATCATGAGATTAAAATGTAAGGATCTAAATACCACATTCTAATTATCTTCTTGAAATGAACTGAAAGCATGTAGAACATTTCTTATAAATATGTAGATCATAAGATTTTGAGAGAACGGATTTGTAGCAATTAAATTAGATAGATCTTATTCGTTCATTTGAAAGACAAATTCCTATATAGTGTTTCATACACTCGCAACTGAATACAAGTTTTCAACAATTTTATATTTATTTCACATGAAGCTTAGAACTTACAACGCCTTCAAGTCTCGTTAGAGACACGCTTGAAATAAATATTGTGAGATAGGTGGTGTAAAATGTGAAAAGTGAGTACGTTTCGAAAGGTCATTTTTTTAATAAGTAAATGTGTTATGGATATCTGCTGCCCATCACTTGCGCCCACCGGCTCTTTTTACACCACTAACCTCAACTCGTCACCCATAGGTAGTTTCAAACTACAAAGTATCAAAAGCGCTTATTGTCGATACATCCATACAAGTAGTTTCAAACATGCCAAAAAGAGTTTTTTTCACCACACTTGAAATCCGATCCCCAGAACTCACGGCTTCGCACTAGGGGGAAAACAAGGATTTTTTGTCTCTTGCGAGACTTGAACCCTGGGTAAAACCTCCCCCAAGCTCCAGAATAAGCCTAGGAGGCCAACTGAGCTAAGTCAGGTTTGCCAAAAACAGTTAATATCAAGTCCATGCAAGAGTTTGTTGCAATACATAGTTTCTTACAGTTGAGAAAGTGAAATTTTGAGTATGCTAATACAAATAACTTTGGGTTCATTTCGAGTGAGCTCATACAAATCCAACACAGCTTATACATATGCTAACTTTGCGCAAATTAGTATTTAATCAATACCATCGATAAAAATGTAACAAGTTGAAAGTAAGTAGTTTTGCTTGAGTATTTGCCGATGTAGAAATGGTTACCACCAACTTATGACATCCAATCTAGATTTCTCAGTACCATTAACATCCAATCTAGATTTCTCAGCACCAACACTTTTGCATGTGTAGTCTGCTAAAAGTTCTGATGGAATTTACAAAGTTCTCCCTAATATCAACGGATAAAAGTTATACAATCTTCAAGAAGTCAAACTGAGCTTCTTTCCTGCAACAAAGAGATATGAAAATAGAAAATCAACATACAAGCACCAAAGAAAAAAGTATTCACAAACATATTTTTTGAAATCTAAATATGACCCATAGTAGAAAACGTCACCCATTATTATCCAAGCGCAAGATGTGTAAGATCCAAGAGAGTGTGCTTCATCGAACTGCTAAAATATAAAGTAATCTAAACAAGAGAGACACGTAAGTCACTAGAAGCTCCAAAGTTATGTTATCACACGCAACGGCGTAGCTTCTACAACTATATTCTCCATTTGGTGATCATATCAATATCATATGGCATTTATGATTTTAGATGCAATAATACCTTAAATGGATGTCAAACTGATACCTTTAATATGAAACTACAAAGATCTCGAAACATTTGTGTAACATACATATGATTAAAGAGAAACACTACGCCTATAAAGTATCACATCGTCACTACGAGCACGACTTTTTGAGACTCCAAGTTAGCAAACAATTTTGCGGTTTCATAGAGGAAATGGTCTTACAGGCGTGTATATTAGCCGACTGTGACTATCTTTCTAGTCTACCAGGCGTTGGCCTCAAAGCAGCCATTGCCGCCCTGAAAGACCGCAAGGAACCGATGACATCTCCAACTGATTATCTACAGGTTCTTAAATCCTTGAAACCAAACAAAGTGAATGAAGAACACATATTGGATTATGTTAGAAGATTTATTAAGGTTATGAAGACATACAAACACCAGCGTGTCTATGACCCGACGAGCAAAACTAGAGTATGTTTAACCCTTTTTCCAAATGAGAAAGAATATGACCAACAGCGGTACATAGGGCCTCGGGTGTTGCTTACATCACCCGATACCTATGAAGATTATGCTATCGGGAGAATCCATCCCACCACCAAAGAGATAATGACTTAGATATTTATATTATTTATGTTTAGAAAAAAGTTAGTCTTTTTTCTAGATGTAATTTGGATTATTTTACGTTTTTGTTTAATGTCATTTTAAACAATTTCTAGGATAACTTAGATAACTTGTTAGTTTTTTCTTGATGTTAAATAGTTTTAAGGCACGGGGTTTAGACAGGTAGACGTTATATTTTTAAATAAAATTGTATTATTGTTTTTGAGTTTCAAAGTGTTGAACCAAAATAGTAGTGTCTTTCATAACATCTGCAGAAGATATTTTGTATCCATTGCATCCGGATCAAAAGTCTAATTTATCATCTTTGCAACTATATACTTTTAGAGTGAGGATCAAATAAGAAATAAAAGTAAAATGAGAAGAATGAGAAATAACCACACCCCTACATTTCAGATGCACCTTAAAACAGATGTATTTCTCATGAATTTCTCCCTCTTCATTTGAAATATGTGGCTAATCAGCATAAGATGTTTTTTTTAATGTCGCTATGATATTTGCTTTAAGGAATCATAACAAACTTGGATTTATTAATGAAACCTGTAAAAGAGATAATTCTAATCCTGGTCTTGCTAATCAATGGGACACTTTTAATTCTATTGTTGTGATTTGGATTTTAAATTCTTTAAGTCCTGAGTTATTTGCTGTTGCTGTATATTCTAAGACTACTTATGAGATGTGGAATGATCTCAGAGATACATATGATAAAGTTGATGGTTCTACAGTCTTTAATATACATAAAAACATTAATTCTTTGAATTAGAATGGGTCATCTCTTACTGATTATTACAATAATCTTAACTCTCTATGGAAACAGTTTGATTCAATGATCAGTCTTCCTACTTGTTCTTGTGATGTTGCAAAACATTTTTTGAAAAACATAATCAGCTAGGGCTGTAAACGAACTGAATGTTCAGCGAACATTTCATGAACCGTTCGATAAAAAGTTCGTTCATGTTCGTTCGTTTATTAAATGAACGAACATGAACAATATTTTACGTTTGTTTAGTTAAATTAACGAACATGAACAAAAATCTCGTCCGTTCATTTATGTTCGTGAACGTCCGATTATGCGTTCGTTAAAGTTCGTTTATATTTATTTATCTATTTATGTTCATATATCATATCTTTTAATTTTATAATTTTAAAAATTAGTTTGTTTAAACAAAACAACATTTGTAAAACAGTATGTTGTGAAGAATTCAATAAAGTTTATATTTATTTGTCTATTTTCATTTGTGTTCGATCATTTATGTTCGTTTATCATTCGTTTAGTGTCTTAATGAACGGACATAAACGAACATGAACAACTCATTTTCTTAATAAACGATCATGAACAAGAAAATTCGTCCGTTTAAGCGTCCGTGTCCGTTTATTTGTTCAGTTAAAATTAAATGAACAAACATGAACATGGCTCCGTTCGTGTTCGTCCGGTTCGTTTACAGCCCTATAATCAGCTAATCAAGTTAATGCAGTTTCTTATGGGTCTTGATGACACCTATGTGTCTATCAGAAGTAATATTTTAACCAGAGATGCTTTAACATCTTTTAAAACTGCTTTTTGTGTTGTCTCAGGAGAAGAATCCCATATGAATTTTTCTTCTGGGACACGTTCTGTTAAACCTATTACTTATGCTTTTGCATCAAAATTTTTTGGTAACAAGAAAAGGTTTAATAATAATAACTATAACAATAAAGGTTCAAGTTCAACTTCAAGTAATAATCCTAACAACAAAGGACCTAATCTAAACTTGAAATGCGCTAATTGTAATAAAATTAGTCATACTGTTTATAGATGTTATGAACTTGTTGGTTATCCTGCTGGTTATGTTAAAAGGAACTTTAATGCTATTACTAAGCCTGTTACCAGTAACAATGCTTCTACTTATGTTAATGATGTTAATCATGCTACTGATAATAATGCTAGTAACTCTCCTGTCTCTATGTCTAATGAACAGCTTGTCAGACTTATGAATCTTCTTAATGACAAATTTGTGTCTTCTGCTAATGCCAATATGGCAGGTAAATGTATTTCAGAAACTTTTTTTAATTGAAGTGTAAAATTTAATCTGAATTTCATTTTTTTTAATGGAAATACAAATTTTTTAATTGAGAATATCAGTCTTGGTTGGATTGTTGATTCTAGTGCAAATCTACATATGACTGTGTCTACAAAATTAAATCAATGTGGTTGACATTTCAAAACTTGGTCTCACAGTTGGTCAACCAAATGGTACTCAGGCCTTAATTACTAAAATTGGTGATTTGAAAATCAATAATGACATTACTTTGTGTGATGTTTTAGTTGTGCCTTAGAGACAGTAAGTTGTTTGTTGGTTTTAATGAATCTAAATGCTATATTCATGATTTAACAACAAAAAATATTGTAAAGATAGGTAATCAATGAAATGGTTTATACATGTTTGATGTTGATTCTGCATGTAAGATAGTTTCTAATAACTGCATTTCTTATTGTTTTGTGTCTAGAGCACTTTGGCATCAAAGACTTGGTCATCCTTCTAACCAAGTCTTACATGTTCTTAAACCCAGTCTTAAACTTGATAGTCCAACTGATTCTGATCATCTCTGTAATACTTGTAATAAAGCTAAACAAGCTAGATAATCATTTCCTTTAAGTGAACATAAATCAACTAAAATTGGCCAACTTTTGCACTTAGATGTATGGGGTCCTTATAAAGTCACTCGCAGAGATGGTTACAAATATTTCTTAAGTATTGTTGATGGCTATATAAGGGCAGTTTGGGTTTATATGCGTAAAGGGAAAGATGATGTCTATGATTCCATTGTTAATTTTTTCTCAAATGTTGTCTAATCAGTTCGAAAGTAATGTAAAAGTGTTTAGAAGTGATAATGGAACAGAATTTGTTAATAACCGACTTCAACAGTTTTTTCATAATAAATGAATATTACATCAAACTTCTTGTGTATACACACCAAAACAAAATGGAGTTGCAGAAAGGAAATATATGCATCTTCTTAATGTTGCTAGATCCCTTATGTTTCAGGGGGAATTACCTCTCTATTTGTGGCCTAAATGTATTCTCACTGCTGTATATATTATTAACATACTACCTTCTTTTGTGTTGTCTGGCAACTCTCATTTCTTCTTTGTGTATGGGCATGACCCTTTACTCTCCCATATTAGGGTTTGTTGTTGCTTGTGTTATGCTACTATTCTTCACAATTCTGATAAGTTTAGTAGCAGGTCTGAAAAATGTGTCTTTACTGGTTATTCTAATGAGAAAAAAGTTATAAATTTTATAAATCTGGAAACAAAAAGTTTTTTTTATTCAAGAGATGTCAAATTTATGAAACAATTTTTCCTTTTAAAATGAAAAATAATTTACAAAATAAAACAAGTTTTTGAAACTAGTGTGCCAAATGATTTAAATCACAAAAACTTTTTTGATGTTGCTAACCCTAAAAGACCCAATGATGAAGGGGGAGTGGCTTCCTATGATGATGGCACTGAGTTGAATTCTCTTAATGAGGATGGTAACTCTGTTGCAACTTTCGTAGAAGAAAATACACACCCTGAGGGCACTGTTTCTCTTGAAATAGATTCTGTTGGTACAAATTCTGATCTTGACTCTGATTTTGTTGAGTCCAATTCTAAACAAGAAGGCTTGCCAGCCATTACAACAAGAAGGTCAACCAAACCTACTAGAATGCTTAAAAACCTTAATGATTTTCTAGTTGAAGGAAAAGTTAGTTATGTTATGAAAGAGTTGTTAACTACTCTAAGCTTGATTTTGATTGTTTCTGTTTTACCTCTAGTCTTAATAAAAGTGTTGAACCTACTTGTCATCAAGAGGCTATTCTTGATCCCAATTGGGTAGATGCTATGAATTCTGAAATTGAGGCTTTAAATAGAATTAATTCTTGGGTTATTACTGAATTGCCTGCTAATAGAACACCCATTCGTTATAAATGGATCTGGAAGATTAAATATAAATCAATTGGTGAAATTGAAAGATATAAAGCAAGATTAGTTGCTAAAGGTTTTAACCAAAGAGAAGGCTTAGATTATAATGAAACTTTTTTTTTCCTATTGTGAAAATGTCTACTGTTAGATTGCTTATAGCTTTATCTGTTAAAAATAAGTGGCCTCTTTTCCAACTTGACGTGAATAATGTTTTTTTCTATGGTGATTTGGATGAGGATATTTATATGACTATCCCTAAAGGTTTTTTTTTTTTTTTTTTTTTTTTTTTTTTTTTTTTTTTTGATGAAAAGAACAAAAGCATGGTTTACAAACTTACAAAATCTCTTTATGACCTTAAGCAAGAACCAAGAAAATGGAATGAAAAACTTGTCAGTGTTCTTAAAGAACATGGTTTTGTTCAATATGTTAATGATCATTCTCTGTTTACAAAAACCAAAAATGATAATTTTATTGCATTACTTGTCTATGTTGATGACATTGTTCTTATAGGAAATTGTATTAATGAAATTGAACAGTTTAAAGTTTTCCTTAAGACAAATTTAACATAAAAGACTTGGGATCACTTAAATATTTGTTGGGAATTGAAGTGATTAAAACTGGTAATGATCTTTGTCTAAAGAAAGTATTGTCTTGAACTTCTTAGAGAGTTTAGGTTACTTGGGTGTAAACTTGTGTTTACTCCCATGGAACCAAACTCTGTTCTTTCTTTTAAACCCACTGTTGATGATCCCTTGTTAGATAATATTACTGGATATCAAAAACTTCTTGGGAAGATTATATACCTGACTCATATTAGACCTGATATTGCATATTCAGTTCATTGTCTTGCTCAATATATGCATTCACCTTTAAAGTCACATTTGACTTCTTCTCTCAATGTCTTTAGATATCTGAAAGGTGCTCCAGGTAAAGGTATAAGGTATAGTTATATTGCTAATGATAATGTGTTGGAGGGATACAGTGATGCATATTGGGCTAAGTGTTTAAAAACCAGAAAATCTGTAACTGGATATTGTATCTTTTTCAACAAGTGTCTAATTTCATGGAAAAGTAAAAAAACATAACATTCTTTCTAAATCTTCACAGAAGCGCAGAATATAGATCTATGTCTTCTATTGCTTGTGAAATTATCTGGATTCAAAAATTATTAGCAGACTTGAACACAAAAATCACTCTTCCTGTAAAACTTTTCTGTGATAACAAGTATGCCTTACAGCTAACTGTGAATCCAGTTTTTCATTGAAAGAACAAAACATTTTGAAATTGATGTTCATTTTATCAAAGAAAAAATTGCAAAAGACATATTGAGTACCAAAAAGATTGGTTCTTAGAAACAAATTGAAGACATTCTTTCAAAACACTTACTTGTTTATCAACATAAATACTTATGTGATAAATTGAAAATGTATTATATGTTTAGCAATGAGATTAAGGGGGAATGTTCAAATAATTAGATTATATCTGCTTCTAATCTGTATTGCTTACTTATGACTTATTCTCTTTTCTAGTTTTGCTTATTTTGTATGTAGTAAATAAGGTTGAGGGACTCATTCTAGACAAAAAGAAACTTATTATTACTTGGGGTGAAGAATGGACTAATTATAGAAGAAGTGTCAAAGATCAAGGACTAAATGTGATAATTTGTAGCTATATAAGGATCACCCTCTGCTAGGGTTTGATTAACTTTTATTCTACGCTTTCTCTCTCAAAAGCTTTGTCTCTCTAAAACTCTTTCAATCATGTAACTGATCATCTTGATCTGTCTTTGTCTTTGTAATCATTAGATTATTATCTCTTTGATAGTAATCTGATCTTGTATTGTTTTGGTTGTAATAAGTTGGTATTCTTTACCAACAGTTGGATTATTTATTGAATAAAGTGTTATTTGAGGTTTAGTTATATCTTTGATACCAATGTACAGTGTACTAGCTCCGATGCAGGCACTGTTCCGTCATTATGCTTCCTAAGCAGACACTCCTTCGTCACTATGCCTCCTGAGTAGGCATTGCTCTGTCACTATGCTTCTTGAGCAGGCACTGTTCCGTCACTATGCTTTCTGAGCAAGCACTGCTCCGTCGTAGAGTGGATTTGCCTTAGAAATATTAATAACTAATTGATCTCCCTCAAAGTATCCGGAAGAGACCATACCTCATCAACTAATAAAATTACAAGTATTGAATTCGGGTATGTCAGTTGTAACCGAAACGGGTACGAATTTGGTTATCGACTCGGTTCGGTTATTAGTTAGTAAATAAATTCGTGAACTGATCAAACCAAACAAAATAAACTGAAAAACCTGAAAAACCAAACCAATCACACTCGCATAAATTCTGAATGTGATGGATTGATGGGTCAATGGTACTAAATGATGGCTGATGGGCTAAGTGCTAAATCGTGGTGGGCTAGTGCAAATTATTGATACTTGGTATATTTGTGGAGTTAGGACAGAGTGAGAAATAAATTTAAAATGACATGGGTAGGATTAGAGGAGCACATTTCGGTTTTTCTTTTTAAAACCAAACCGGTTTAAAACCCGGTTTCGGTTTTAGTCAAATAGTTAAAACCCGGTTTTGTGTAAAACCGGTTCGGTTTGAAACCGGTTTTGGGAGAGAAAATGTCCGGTTCAAACCAATAACCGGTTCGGTTTAAACACGGTTTTACCCATAACCGGTTCGGTTTAAACAGGTTTTACCCAAAACCGGTTCGGTTTAAACCGGTTCTCAAACCGTTTGACAACAAATAATGCAAACCAGTTTCTAAACCGGCGGTTCGGTTTTCTCTAAACCGGTTTTCCAAAAACCGGTGTTTTGAGAAAACCGGTTTCGGTTTTTTCCCCGGTTTGGTTCACGAACCAGTTTTTTTTTGCATCTCTAGGTAGGATGAAACTATAATTACATATTTTGAATGCATTTTTTAAAAGCACTACCATGTCTCTTAATTTATGATTTCATTTAAAAAACACTATAAACATATACAAAATCTCAATTCCTATTTTAGTTTATAAATTTAAACTGACACCATATAAAGTTGTGACCATTTCACGCAAAATATGAACATCTTTTAGACTCTACGTAATGGTTTTAGGTACCACAAGTGGTGGGCTGAGGTGGCACCACCATCACTCGTGGTCACCACAACACATCTCCTAAGGCCACTTGTGAAAGGAGAAAAATGCACTACGTTTGGGGCTGCCGACCACCAAACATGGTTGGTTGGTTTGTTTGTGTGTGGGTGGTGGGGGATATTGTGTAATATGTTTGTATTTACGTACGATTTGTTTATGTGTTTTGCTTGGTGGCCACCACTTTGCCTGTGCGATAGCTGGTTTGATGAATAAAATAAATGTTGAGACGATAGTGGTGTGTAAGATGACCATTACACGGTTACACCCAATCTTAATTTTTGTCCAATAGTAATTCGATTTGTGTTGTTGTATTGTTGTTTAAAGTCAAACCATGTGTGGTTACCTCATCTTGGAAAAATTGACAAAGTTAAGCCTTAAATTAGACTAAAAAGTAAATATTTCCTAAAAAACAAAAATTATCCCAAAACATACGTGAGTGTTATGTCTAAGTACCCTTCGACTAAAATCCGAAACATTCACTAGTGGTAGCTAGTTACCACAACTATTGTTTGAATTATTTGCAAAAGTTATTTCGTTTAAAGGCATCTTGGGGCCCATTTTATTTTTTTGAACGGACTTAGGGACCCAATTGTCTCGACCAACCTAGTTAAAGATGTCGTTCACCAGGTTATGTTAGGTCGTTAGGATGCCGAAGAAAACTACGTAGTTATAGTGATACGCCTGGGCCTGAGCCCCATGACCTATTTAGGTCTTGGGTTTTACCTTACTTTGTCTTATAAATACTCCTTGTAGTCATTTATTATAATCAATCAAAGTTTTAAGATTAATAATTCTCTAGTTCTTATTATAATCAATCAAAGTTTTAAGATTAATAATTCTTTAGTTCTTCTCTTCTATTTCTTAAGGAGCTCGCACACGCTAAAAGTGGTGCCTTATCCCGATACCACCTCTAACCGGGTCGTATCAATTGGTGCTTTCATTGAGAGCTCTCGTTGAGAGGGCTTTTGATTAGGGATCCAATATTAAAAAAAAAAAAAAAAAAAAAAAAAAAAAATTGTTCATCGAGCACTGTTCATCGGTACTGTTCATTAGCACTATTCATCCCGAAGTACTGTTCATCGATCACTATTCACGGCTACCGTTCACGAGTTACTGTTCATCAGAAAAAAAATTCTTCTTCGAGATATTGTTCATGGCATCGGGACGCACTATCTAAGCTCTTGCAAATGGGTACCGTGGCTGAATATCAGAGTGAGTTTGTGGTACTTGCAAATCGAGTAACAGGGATCTCTGAATCTTTACTTATATCGTTTTATATCTCCGGACTTAAACTGGATCTACAATGTTTACTCTTACGGTCAAATCCCAAAACTCTAGACGAAGCTTTTTCCTTGACCCATGCGGCGGAAACACGCTTCGCGAACCTAGATATTTGAGAATTTTTGAGGTCCAATCCTTTAACTTAGGGGGAAGACTTCTTCAAAACTCGTATCACCGAGGTTCATTTTGAGACAATTGCAAGGGAAGAGAAAGAGCATATCGTTGAAAAGAAAATAGATGTCTTTCTACCACTAAAGGGTGAATTTGCTTCACCTAAATTCAAGGGTCATTGAATGCTGATAAGTATATTGGAGTTGAAGACGATGGAGGTGGTGAATTTGATGGTCGTTTTGATGAAATAAATTTGGATTTAAGCGAGGAATTAACAGACTCTCAATCTGCAGATTCTTTGTATCACCTTGAGGGCAAGATGAGTTTTGAAGGAATGGGGAGTGTTATGGCATGGGTAGCGGAAGACGAAAGAATGGTGTTGTGTTATGTCCAAGGAAAAGGAATACGAAGGAAGGAAATGACGAAGGCTGCGATTCAAAGAAGATTATGGGATCCCGGATTACAATGTTGCAGGAGGACGGACTGCCCAAATGACTCAAGAAGTCCAAACGTATGGCATAAAGATTATGTCATATAATCTATCTTTATTTACGTGTCTTTGTTTAGGACTGTTTTTATGTTTATTTAGAAAAGTCAATAAAGAATGTTTTAAGACAACACCTTGAGGGCAAGGTGGTTTTGAAGGAGTGAGGAATGATACGCCTGGGCCCGAGCCCATGGCCTATTTAGGTCTTAGGGTTTTACCCTACTTTGTCTTATAAATACTCCTTGTAGTCATTTATTATAATCAATCAAAGTTTTAAGATTAATAATTCTCTGGTTCTTCTCTTCTATTTCTTAAGGAGCTCGCACACGCTAAAAGTGGTGCCTTATCCCGATACCACCCCTAACCGGCTCGTATCATATAGCATTCGAGATATCACGAGAATAAAATGTAAGGATCTTAATACGACATTCTAATTATCATCTTGAAATGATTGAATGCAAGTAGTACATGCCTTGTAAATATTTAGATCATAAGATTTTGAGAGAATGGATTTGTAGCAATTAAATTAGATGGATCTTATTCATTCATTTGAAAGACAAATTTCTATATAGTGTTTCATACACTCGCAACTGAATACAAGTTTTCAACCATTTTATATTTATTTCACATGAAGCTTAGAACTTACAACGCCTTCAAGTCTCACTAGAGACACGCGTGAAATAAATATTGTGAGATAGGTGGTGTAAAATGTGAAAAGCGAGTATATTTCTAAAGGTCATTTTTTTCGAATAAGTAACTGGAAATGTGTTTATGGATATCTGTTGTCCATCACTTACGCCCACCGGCTCTTTTTACCCCACTAACCTCAGCTCGTCACCCATAGGTTATACATCTAGCAACGAAGTATCAAAAGCGCTTATTGTCGATATATCCATACAAGTAGTTTCAAACATGCCAAAAACAGTTAATATCAAGTCCATGCAAGAGTTTGTTGCGATATATAGTTTCTTACAGTTACAACAATACCTAACAACAACAATATATAGTTTCTTACAGTTGACAAAGTGAAAATTTGAGTACGCTAGTACAATTAACTTTGGGTTCATTTCGAGTGAGCTCATACAAATCCAACACAGCTTATACATATGCTACTTCACGAAAGTTAGCATTTAATCAATACCATTGATGAGTGTGTAAATACTCATCATTTTTATCGAATCTGAACTGCCAAAACATCCAAAAACACTCAAATACGCATCAAAATACTGAAAATATCCCAGGGTTGTGTTTTATATGTTTCTGATGCAAAATGTTTAAAAACAAATGAAAAACGAACAAAGTTTGCATAATTGGCAGTTTCAGTCCCTCAAGTTTCAAAAATTGACAAAACTAGTCCCTGAAAGTTTGAAATAAAAGAAAAGTCAACCCAAGTCCTTTAGAATTCAAAAATTGTCAAAACAAGTCCTTGGGTGAAAAGTTTGAGAAAATTACATGTTTGGTCCCTGCAGTTTGAAATTTGGCAAAAATGGTCCCTGGGTTTAAAATATTGGAAATTTACAACTTTGGTCCTTTGGTTATTATTATATGGCAGGTTTAGTCCTTGGTTACCATTTTGGAAAAGTTTCATTTCAGACCCTGGATTTTAGAATATTACATAAGTGGTCCTTGTGCTAAAATTTCATTCAAACCAAACGTACCCCTTAATACTACTACTCCCTAATCCAATACCACCCCAATCCATTACCCTCCCAAGCCCACTCATAAACCTTGGCCCAAATCCAACAAACAACCCACACCCTTGGTATTATTTAGAACGGTCAAACATGACCGTTTGACCTTTCCACCTCCCCAAAAAAAACACCCCGTGAACCCCTGCTACAAACACCATCATCACCTTCACACCTCTGCCTTAACCTAACCACACTCCATCATCATAATACCTACACCCCTCCAAATACTACACTCCAAACCCACCCTTCTGGCATCAATAAATCAAAGGAAAAAGCCAAAGAGGAATTGGGCGCCAAAAGTGTTTGAACGGACTAGATTGAATTGGGTAATCCTGTGGTCAAGAAACAAGTGGGGAAGTGCTCTGAAGGTCTCCTAAACCCTAATGGAGGAGTATAAAAAGGAAGCTGCAGCAGAGAAGAAAAGTGTGTAGCTTTTTAGTAAAATTTCTAGTTTAATCAAGTTATTGTAATTCTCAATTTTCTGTATTGTACTTTGTTCCTTTTAATTAATACTACCTCCGTCCCATATTAAGTGTCCACTTTCATAATGCACAAAGTTTTAGGAGAGATTCCACTAACTAAACTTTCCACCAATCAAATATTACTTTTACCCACTAAACTCTTATCTTATTGGTTGAAAAGTACAAGTGGACACTTAATTTGGGACATTCAAAGATTCCATTGTGGACACTTAATATGGGACGGAGGGAGTATAAGTCTTTGTTTCAGAAATATTAAGTTTCATTGCATTTTCGTTCCAATTTCAAATTCATAAAAATAAACAAGAAAAATATAAAAAAGAAAAAAGAAAATAACAATCAAAGAAGTTGAGATGAAGAAAAAGGGAGAATGGGGAATAGAGACTCATGGGAGTCATATAAGTGGGTACTTTGTTCTTGGTGATTCAGCAGGAAAGCACATTGTGAGCAATTCTCTTAATTTCATGTTTCACTTTTCAATAGCTTAATCTACTGCTTATTGTTGCTTTTATTGTTGTCATTAGTTGTTAGTGTAAGATTAAATTAAGTCTTAGATTCATTAAACCTCTATGTATTTAAGTTAGTAATCTGACTGTCAAATTAGTATAAATTGCATATTTGAGTATTAGTATTCTGAGCCTATATTTCTGAGTTCACATAAGCTCTTTGGAATATAGCAAGCTAGTTAGAAGCTTTTTCTTCAATCATAGTACCTGTTTGTGCAACAAATCATCAAGGAAGTTAGATAGAGGGGTGTTTGGATTTGTATGTTACTGAAGGTGTTTGTGGTTACTAGTGGGTGAAGTCAGCTAGGTTAACTCACATTAGGATCAAATAGATTAAATTGACCATAAAAACATTAGTTTATTCAGAAAAAAAGTCAAGATAGCATTTGATCCCTCATATTCTGTCAACTGTTAGGATTTATAGATCAATTTCTTGTCTAATCAGTGCATAAGTAGTTTCTTTAACTTAATTTCATCTCATTTTAATTTAGTAAATCATAATCAGTTCAATAATTAGGATCAAATCTCACTTAAGTAAATCTTTTGCAAAAATCTCAAAAGTCAAAATTGTTTATTGTTGCAGAAAACTCAATTTTGGGTGATTTTTCTAGAATTTTGGAGTGGGAATCAGGTTTTGAAATTTCTTGTGCTAAGAGTATACCACCTAAACTACAAAATCCAGCAATCAACTTATTTTTTTGATATTTATCTGAGCTGATCTGATTGCTTAAAACACCCTGCAGGGGAAGCAATCTCCCCTGTTCATCAGAGTTGACCCTAGTTTTGTGGTACCATAGTTTGTCTATCAATTGATCTTATGACTTGAACCTGGGTGTTTTAGGAAGTCTGCTAGGGGTATTTGTTTGGTGTAAACTTAGTTTGGCATCATATGCTTATTGTCTAGCTTAATATGCACTCTTTACTTGCTTCATGCTCACTAATTTTGCTGATACAATCAGTGAGTATAGCTTGTTGGTTCCACTCTTCTATTTTGAACTTTTTGTTGTTGGATTGTTGTTACAAGTTGATACAAGGGTACTAATGATTATGCTTGAGTAAAATGTAGTTTGGTATATGCTTATTTGGAAATTGAGCTTAGCTGCTTATTCATCATAAGCTTACTTAAAACTCAAACCTCACCACTGTGAGATCCTTGCTTGTTCATTGCTGTGTCTTTGTGTTTTTTTAGCTTGAATTAGGTTGCTTGAGGATAAATTAGTTTGTGCTTAGCTTAGATTCCACTAGTGTGCTTATTTGTGCAACTGCTTATCACTTTATGCATCAGCCTACTGAGCCAGTTTCCCAAGACCACAACAACCTCAAACCCTGAGTTTAATCCTTGGTCTTGGGCATTTTGAGAAGCCCTCCTAGCAGCTTTTTAAGTTCCAAGCTTATTTTGTACCCTGGGTTACCCCTGTGGGCCCCACCAAGGGCTGCAACTCACCCGTTTGGCCTGTTTAGTCCTGAGCTTATTTGGTTGTCACAGCTCATTGGTGATTCAAATTGCATGGTTTAGTTTGTTTATAGTATAAGTAAGTTAGTTATAGCTCGTTCAAGCTTTTGTTCAGTCATGTTAGCTTATCCATAGCTTATTGAGCCTAAAAAGCTCACTGATTGGCTTAATTGCTTGCACATAGCTTATTTCTGAGTTTAAGCTAAAGTCCATTCACAAAAGTATCTTATTTTAAGGTTTGTAAAAGAAAAATTTAGAAAAAACCAAAAATAAATAAAGTGATAGCTTCTATTTAAGCCATTTGGCTTATTTTTCTGCTTATTTATAAGCACTTCTCATTTTTAAATTTTTCTTAGGCTTATTATAACTTAAAATAATTTTAGGAATTTTATCAAATTTTTCATTGGTCATTTAGTATTTTTTTTATAATTTATTTTAGTTTAAATCAATTAAATAATTAGTTTTAATTAATATTAAATAATTAAAAAGTAGAAAAAATAGGTTTTCTGTTTTAAAATTAGTTTTATAATATTTTAGATTTTTCTAAATTTAATTTTCATTTTTCTAGTTAATTTTCATAATTAATTAATAATTAGGGTAATTTAGTTAATTAAAAAGTAATTATTAATTAGTAATTAATTAATAGTAATTAATTAAATAGTGTAAAAATTATTTTTCTTTTTCTAAAAATTTTCTTAAGTCATTAGGATTGTAAAAATATAATTTTCACGTTCGTAGGACTTTATTTGCTCACGTTTCACTTTTTATTTTGCGCGTTCGCGTTTATTTTAAATCCAAACGCGCGTTTTACGTTTAACTTACGTTTCTAGGTTACCTGATCATCAGTAATTGTTCCAATAGTGTTTCTAAGTTATTTTCAATCATAATCTCATAGTATAATCACTCAAATCAAATTCCTGATCCTCCTGTTAAATCACCCGATCACTTTAAACGTTTTTTAGTACAATTGCTTACCTCGCTGGGACATAACGACCCGGGAATACATTGTACTCCTTGGTTAGTTGGTTTTAGATGTTTGACTTGGTTGACCATCACCTGGTAAACTTAGTTGACCGTTTGGGACCAACCAAAATTTGGTGCCGCTGCCGGGGAGGTAGCTGCGTAATCAAAACGTTTTTTAGAGATTAGTGGTTTTTCATTCATCACTGTATAAATTCCACCACTTTTTTGTAAATCTTAATCATAAAACAAAAACGTCATTAACACTTTTCCTAAAGTGTTAACAACACCAAAAAAAAATCAAAAACAAACAAAACAAATCGTTACGTTTTCTAAATCAGATTTCTTTTAAGGTGATTCTTAAAGAGATACGATTTTGGTAAACGAAACAATATCAAAAATATTGTCCAAAAGTTTTTTATCCCATACACAAAAACCCAAAAACATTCGTCTTTTCTTGTGAATAATAAACTACATAAAAACAAACCGTCGCAAACCAAGGCAGAACACCTACCAACTGGGGGTGTGGACATAATAAGTTCCCAAAACCAAAGATAAAAATTTGCCTTTGTATCCTTGTGAGTGGTGTACCTTTCTTAAAGAAGCCACTCATTTGTGATTATTGGTTTAAGTTCACTGTTGATTTGTCTCGATCTTGTTTTATTGAAATTTTGTGTTAGTGCATGCGCACTCGTTCACAAACGAAATGAAATCGTCAATTGAAAAACGTAACTGATTTACGTCCTATTGTTGAGGATCCAGTTCCGAAAATGGACGGTAATCAAGACCCACCCATCATAGATGATGCAGCTCCTGATCTCCGAACGATGGAGGAGTTGTGTCAACCCACAATGCTCGGAAGAGGCGGGCCCATTGCCCCTCTTAACATTGCTGCCACTGATTTTGGACTTAAGCATCACATGATACAACAAGTCCAGAATTCGTGCCAATTTCATGGTTTACCGGGTGACGATGCAAACAAGCATCTTGATAAATTTCTTACCGTCACCCAAAACATGAAGCAGAATGGTGTCTCCGATGATGCCCTTCGTCTATCTCTTTTCCCCTATTCTCTAACCCATCATGCCACTGCATGGTTTGATCACCTTCCTAAGAATTCAATTCACACTTTCAAAGAAATGGTGACAAAATTTTTAGCCAAATACTTTCCACCATCCATGGTTTCCAAGTTACGAAATGACATTAGTAACTTTCGTCAGCATCCCGAAGAGTCTCTATTTGAGGCATGGGAACGTTATAAGCTCTCAATTGATCGGTGTCCTAACCATAACATGTTACTCGTTACCCAAATAGATACTTTCTATAATGGGTTGACCTTGAGACACCGTGATATTCTCAATGCTGCTGCTGGTGGGACCTTTATGAAAAGGCGCCCTGAAGAGTGCTATGATCTCATTGAGAACATGACTGCCCACCATAATTTCTGGGATTCCTCAGCTGAGAGGGAAGAGTCATGTAAGTCTGTCACTCCAGCATCTTCTGAAATAGCGGTCCTAACTAAAAAGATGGATGATTTCTCTACGGCTATGTTGAGGATGAACCAAAGTACTCAAAATCAACAAGTCCAAAATCAACAAGCCAAAGCCGTTAATCAAAGTTGTGAAACTTGTGGAGGTCCACATTCATATTCCGAGTGTCCAACCACTAGTGGTTACACTCATGAGGACGTATATGCTGCTCAAGGTTCCTATAATTCGGGAGGTAATAACTACCAACCGCAAGGGGACCGCAATCTTCTAAGCTATCGTTCTAACAATTTCCTTGGACCTCCCGGATTCAATAAAAACCCTAATGTCCAAAACCGTAACCCGAACCAAAATCAGAATCGAATGAACCAAGGTTACCAAAACCAAGGAAATGTCAATCAAAACCATAACCAAGGTTTCCATCATAACCAAAACCAAGGTTTCCAAAATCAAGGAAACTACAATCGAAACCAAGGTCAAAACAACTATCAGGGAAACAATTCTCATGGACATGGCAACCAACATCAGGGAAATTTTCAAAACCACGGTTCTCATCAAAATAACCGGGCTCAAAGTTTTCCCAATCAAAATCAAGCCATCACTCCAACTACTCAGAATTACCCTAACCAAGCTCCTCCTAACCATACTCAAGCGATTGTTCCAACGGGCCCATCATCTGATGAGTTGTTGAGACAATTCATGAAATCTCAGGAGGAAATGAATAGGGTAATGATGACTCAGATCGCAGACCTTAAGAAGTCTTTAAATGATCGACCCTCGGGCTCAGGTATTACTTTACCTAGCAACACGATCGCTAATCTGAGGGGCGATGTTAAAGCGATCACAACGAGAAGTGGTGTTTCCTATGATGGACCCAAAGCTCCTACTACCTCTTCTTCTCCTCCCAAGGTAGTAGAGAGTGAGCCTGAGGTGACAAAGGACAAGGTGCAATTTACTAGCCCACGAAGTACCGCACACGTCCATCCTCAGGTTGTACCAGAAACCATGTCAAAACCAGGAGTTGTCTTTGAACCACCAACAACTCCTGAAGAGAACCCTAAATCCAAACCTTCACTACCATATCCATCTCGGTTACAAGACCAGAAGCTCCGCGAAAAAGCAAATCATCAAATGGAAAATTTTTTCAAATTTTCCGAGATATTCATTTTGATATCAGTTTCGCGAATGCTCTCCTTTTGATGCCTAAATTTGCATCGACAATCAAAAATCTGTTGAACAATAAAGAGAAACTATTCGAAATGGCACGAACTCCACTCAATGAAAACTGCTCTGCAGTTCTTTTGAAACAGCTTCCCGAGAAGCTAGGATATCCGGGAAAATTTCACATTCCATGTGTTTTTCCCGGAATGGTTGAGTGCTTCGCCTTGGCCGATCTAGGTGCAAGCATCAACTTGATGCCTTATTCAATATGGAAAAAGCTCTCTCTTCCGGAACTTACCACCACCTGCATGACTCTAGAGCTTGCAGACCGCTCCACATCTCGTCCCCTCGGCATTGCCGAGGATGTATTTGTTAAGGTGGGGAACTTCCACTTTCCGGCAGATTTTGTGATTGTTGATTTCGATGCTGACCCACGAGTTCCTCTCATTCTTGGAAGAGGATTCTTAAGGACGGGTCGTGCGTTAATCGATGTGCACGAAGAGGAAATAACTCTTCGTGTTGGTAATGAAGCAGTAACGTTTAACCTCAATCAAACTTCGAGGTACTCCTCTAATTATGACGCCGAATCGGTAAACCGAATTGATGTCATTGATTTTGCGTCTGAGGAGTACTCTCAAGAACTTCTTGGTTACCTTCCGAGTAGCAGTCCCACTCCAGCTTCTGAACCTATCATATCCGACTCTTCCCCTTCTCTCACTCCTTTTGAGGGAAGTGACTTCCTTTTGGAAGAGGTCGAGGCTTTTCCAAGATAGTTCAATTTCGGGTAAATTTGATGAGGACTATCTTGATCCTGAGGGGGATATTCTTTTGCTAGAAAAACTGTTAAACGAAGATCCATCTCCCCCTCTTCCTCCAAAAATACTTCATAAAGAAGAAGTAAAAAATGTTGAAATAACTGATAACTTTCCTGTGGTTGAGCTTAAGGACTTGCCGCCTCATCTTGAATACGCATTTCTGGAGGGTGATGATAAATTACCCGTCATAATTGCTAAAAATTTAAGTGTTGAGGAAAAGGCTGCTCTCATAAAGGTTTTGAAGTCACATAAACAAGCAATTGCTTGGAGACTCTCCGACATCAAGGGCATTGACCCTGAATTTTGTACTCACAAGATTTTAATGGAGGATGACTTCAAACTAGCAGTCCAACACCAAAGAAGGGTGAATCCAAAAATTCATGAGGTCATTAAACAAGAAGTTTTAAAACTTCTTGATGCCGGATTGATTTACCCTATCTCGGACAGTCCTTGGGTTAGCCCAATACATTGTGTTCCAAAAAAGGGTGGCATTACTGTTGTCACAAACGAGGAAAATGAGTTGATTCCAACTCGATTTGTTACGGGTTGGCGTGTCTGCATTGACTATCGCAAGTTAAATGACGCCACCCGCAAAGATCATTTTCCTCTGCCCTTTATGGATCAGATGCTCGAGAGATTAGCGAGTACTATTGCTTCCTCGATGGTTTCTCGGGTTACTTTCAGATTCCCATTGATCCGCAAGATCAGGAAAAGACCACTTTCACGTGCCACAATGGAACTTTAGCTTATAAGCGTATGCCATTTGGTTTATGTAATGCTCCGAGCACGTTTCAAAGATGTATGATGTCCATATTTTCCCACATGATCGGGAAAACTATGGAAGTCTTCATGGACGATTTTTCGGTCATTGGGGATTCATTTCAATCATGTCTCTCCCATTTAGACAACATGCTCAAACGTTGTGAAGACACAAAGTTAAGTCTAAATTGGGAGAAGAGTCACTTTATGGTCAAAGAGGGCATTGTCCTCGGCCATAAAATTTCAAAGAATGGGATTGAGGTTGACAAATCCAAAATTGATGTCATTGCAAAATTACCTCATCCCACTACCATCAAAGGTATTAGGAGCTTTTTGGGTCATGCCGGTTTCTATCGTACGTTTATTCAAGATTTTTCTAAAATCGCCCGGCCTATGACCCATCTCCTCGAAAAGGATGCTCCTTTTATCTTCTCACCTGAGTGCATAGAAGCTTTTGAAACTCTTAAGAAAAAGCTTACTGAGGCACCTATTCTTGTTGCCCCCGATTGGGACTTGCCCTTTGAACTTATGTGTGATGCTAGTGATTATGCTATAGGGGCAGTCTTGGGGCAACACAGGTCTAAACACTTTCAGCCTATATACTATGCAAGCAAAACAATGACCGAAGCTCAAAGTCATTACACCACCACTGAAAAAGAATTATTAGCTGTGGTGTATGCCTTTGAAAAATTCCGGTCATATTTGATCTTGACCAAAAGCATAGTGTATACGGATCACTCAGCTTTGAAGTACCTTTTTGCAAAACAAGATGCAAAGCCGAGACTACTTCGTTGGGTTCTCCTCCTGCAAGAATTTGATATCATAATTCGTGATAAAAAAAAAGTAGCTGAGAACCTAGCTGCTTATCATCTCTCCCGTTTGGAGAACCCCCATCAAGATGTCTCCGAAAAAAGGGAAATTAATGAAACCTTCCCTCTCGAGACACTCAATGCGGTTGCCTTTCGTGGAGATTCTGTTACCCCATAGTTTGCCGATTTTGCAAACTACCTTGCGGGTAACTTTGTTGTGAAAGGGATGTCGTCCCAACAAAAGAACAAGTTCTTTAAAGATGTGAAACATTATTTCTGGGACGACCCCTACCTTTTCAAAATCTGTGCGGATCAAGTCATCCGGCGGTGTGTATATGGTCAAGAAGCCACTGAAATTCTTAAGGCTTGCCATGCTGGTCCCACGGGGGGCCACCACAATCCAAATTACACCGCCAAAAAGGTGTTTGATTCCGGTTTCTTTTGGCCCACGATTTATAAGGATGCCCAAGAATTAGTCAAATCCTGTGACGCTTGTCAACGTCATGGGAATATTTCACAAAAGAATGAAATGCCACAAAATGCAATCCAAGTTTGTGAAATCTTTGACGTATGGGGCATAGACTTTATGGGGCCATTTCCTTCATCTCATGGAAATAAGTACATACTCGTGGCTGTTGACTATTTGTTAAAATGGGTTGAAGCGAAAGCTTTACCCACTAATGATGCCCGAGTTGTTGTAAAGTTTTTGAAAGCTCTCTTTGCTCGATTTGGAACTCCACGTGCTATAATTAGTGATCGTGGTACGCATTTTTGCAATGACAAATTTGATAAAGTCATGCAAAAGTATGGTGTAACTCACCGTCTTTCTACTGCGTACCACCCTCAAACAAGTGGACAAGTAGAAGTTTCCAATCGAGGCATCAAGAGAATTTTGGAAAGAACCGTTGGTGAAAATCTTGCATCTTGGTCGGATAAATTAGATGATGCACTTTGGGCTTTCCGTACAGCTTACAAAACACCCATCGGGTGTACGCCTTACAAGCTTGTGTACGGGAAAGCGTGCCATCTACCGATCGAGCTTGAGCATAAAGCCTATTGGGCTCTCAAGCATGCAAATTTTGACCTAAAAACTGCGGGTGATCATCAGAAAGTTCAACTGAATGAATTAAATGAACTTCGTGATCAAGCTTACGAGAACTCTTTGATCTATAAAGAAAAGACAAAGAAGATTCATGACTCCAAAATCAAGAACCGCGTTTTTAACGTTGGTGATCGAGTCCTTCTTTTCAACTCTAGACTCAAGATCTTCTCGGGAAAGCTCAAAACCCGATGGACTGGTCCATTCACTATTGTTAAGGTTTATCCTTATGGCACCGTCGAATTATCTCAAAATGACGGTCCAAATTTCAAAGTGAATGGACATCGTTTGAAACATTACTTTGGAGAGGACATACCATCCATGGTTGTCCCGGATCTCTAAACATTCCCCAAGGACAATTAAATTCGGGGATCGAGTCAAGCTAGCGACTCGATAAACAAAAACAGTAGCAACAACATGGGTTTTCACCCGTGTCTCTGATTTCTTTCTACTTTCTAACACCCTAGTGTGGGGAGTGGCCGTCCCCTACACCTATTTGAAGTGTATATATCTTTGAAAAAAAAATGTGTGATTGTATGTACAGATAAATAAAGTGAAAAATGCAAAACGATATTTTCCGCAGTTAGTTTAGAATATTATCTCTTTACGTTCATAGATTCGGCATAATAGCCGGGACTTTTAATATTGAGGACAATATTCAATTATAAGTGTGGGGGGGGGGGGGGAAATTCTAGTGAATTTTATCACAAAATACTTTCAAGTACCCTCATTTTGGCCCAAAATTTTCAAATTTTTTTTTCACTTTATTTCAAAATTATTGTGGTTATCAGTCCGCCATGTCTAAACGACAAAAAGGATTGGCTAATCCAGGAGCAAACGGCTCTTGGTAAAGATATCTCAAACCCGTTGATGGCTTGCAATTTGCCCAAAATTGTATGGTAAATCAACTCGCCATATCCCATAAAGTGAATGAGTTGGCTAGCCCGCAAGATTATGGCTTGTGGTAAAGGCAGTGGAAAAACCGTAATTGGTAATCAGCTCACCAAGATGTTGACTATTCCATCAAGAGTTGGCTAGTCCAGAAGCAAACGGCTTTTGGTAAAGACAAATCAAATCCGTTGACAGCTGGTGGTTTGCTCAAAATCACATGGTTATCAGGTGGACCACAGTTCTTACTTGAATCGATACATCTGGCTACTCCAGAAGTGATGGCTTTTGGTAAAGAGTTTCAAATCCATTAAGTTTTTCTCAAAAATATTGCTCGGGACTAGCAATAATTTAGTGTGGGGGATTGATGAGTGTGTAAATACTCATCATTTTTATCGTATCTGAACTGCCAAAACATCCAAAAACACTCAAATACGCATCAAAATACTGAAAATATCCCAGGATTGTGTTTTATATGTTTCTGATGCAAAATGTTTAAAAACAAATGAAAAACGAACAAAGTTTGCATAATTGGCAGTTTCAGTCCCTCAAGTTCTTAAAATTGACAAAACTAGTCCCTGAAAGTTTGAAATAAAAGAAAAGTCAAGCCAAGTCCTTTAAAATTCAAAAATTGTCAAAACAAGTCCTTGGGTGAAAAGTTTGAGAAAATTACATGTTTGGTCCCTGCAGTTTGAAATTTGGCAAAAATGGTCCCTGGGTTTAAAATATTGGAAATTTACAACTTTGGTCCTTTGGTTATTATTATATGACAGGTTTAGTCCTTGGTTACCATTTTGGAAAAGTTTCATTTCAGACCCTGGATTTTAGAATATTACATAAGTGGTCCTTGTGCTAAAATTTCATTCAAACCAAACGTACCCCTTAATACTACTGCTCCCTAATCCAATACCACCCCAATCCATTACCCTCCCAAGCCCACTCATAAACCTTGGCCCAAATCCAACAAACAACCCACACCCTTGGTATTATTTAGAACGGTCAAACATGACCGTTTGACCTCTCCACCTCCCCAAAAAAACCACCCCGTGAACCCCTGCTACAAACACCATCATCACCTTCACGCCTCTGCCTTAACCTAACCACACTCCATCATCATAATACCTACACCCCTCCAAATACTACACTCCAAACACACCCTTCTGGCATCAATAAATCAAAGGAAAAAGCCAAAGAGGAATTGGGCGCCAAAAGTGTTTGAACGGACTAGATTGAATTGGGTAATCCTGTGGTCAAGAAACAAGTGGGGAAGTGCTCTGAAGGTCTCCTAAACCCTAATGGAGGAGTATAAAAAGGAAGCTGCAGCAGAGAAGAAAAGTGTGTAGCTTTTTAGTAAAATTTCTAGTTTAATCAAGTTATTGTAATTCTCAATTTTCTGTATTGTACTTTGTTCCTTTTAATTAATATAAGTCTTTGTTTCAGAAATAGTAAGTTTCATTGCCTTTTCATTCCAATTTCAAATTCATAAAAATAAACAAGAAAAATATAAAAAATAAAAAATAAATAAAAAAGAAAATAACAATCAAAGAAGTTGAGATGAAGAAGACAGAAAGGGAGAATGGGGAATAGAGACTCATGGGAGTCATATAAGTGGGTACTTTGTTCTTGGTGATTCAGCAGGAAAGCACATTGCGAGCAATTCTCTTAATTTCATGTTTCACTTTTCAATAGCTTAATCTACTGCTTATTGTTGCTTTTATTGTTGTCATTAGTTGTTAGTGTAAGATTAAATTAAGTCTTAGATTCATTAAACCTCTATGTATTTAAGTTAGTAATCTGACTGTCAAATTAGTATAAATTGCATATTTGAGTATTAGTATTATGAGCCTATATTTCTGAGTTCACATAAGCTCTTTGGAATATAGCAAGCTAGTTAGAAGCTTTTTCTTCAATCATAGTACCTGTTTGTGCAATAAATCATCAAGGAAGTTAGATAGAGGGGTGTTTGGATTTGTATGTTACTGAAGGTGTTTGTGGTAACTAGTGGGTGAAGTCAGCTAGGTTAACTCACATTAGGATTAAATAGATTAAATTGACCATAAAAACTTTAGTTTATTCAGAAAAAAAGTCAAGATAGCATTTGATCCCTCATATTCTCTCAACTGTTAGGATTTATAGATCAATTTCTTGTCTAATCAGTGCATAAGTAGTTTCTTTAACTTAATTTCATCTCATTTTAATTTAGTAAATCATAATCAGTTCAATAATTAGGATCAAATCTCACTTAAGTCAATGTTTTGCAAAAATCTCAAAAGTCAAAATTGTTTATTCTTGCAGAAAACTCAATTTTGGGTGATTTTTCTAGAATTTTGGAGTGGGAATCAGGTTTTGAAATTTCTTGTGCTAAGAGTATACCACCTAAACTACAAAATCCAGCAATCAAATTATTTTTTTGATTTTTATCTAAGCTGATCTGATTGCTTAAAACACCCTGCAGGGGAAGCAATCTCCCCTGTTCATCAGAGTTGACCCTAGTTTTGTGGTACCATAGTTTGTCTATCAATTGATCTTATGACTTGAACCTGGGTCTTTTAGGAAGTCTGCTAGGGGTATTTGTTTGGTGTAAACTTAGTTTGGCATCATATGCTTATTGTCTAGCTTAATATGCACTCTTTACTTGCTTCATGCTCACTAATTTTGCTGATACAATCAGTGAGTATAGCTTGTTGATTCCACTCTTCTATTTTGAACTTTTTGTTGTTGGATTGTTGTTACAAGTTGATACAAGGGTACTAATGATTATGCTTGAGTAAAATGTAGTTTGGTATATGCTTATTTGGAAATTGAGCTTAGCTGTTTATTCATCATAAGCTTACTTAAAACTCAAACCTCACCACTGTGAGATCCTTGCTTGTTCATTGCTGTGTCTTTGTGTTTTTTTTAGCTTGAATTAGGTTGCTTGAGGATAAATTAGTTTGTGCTTAGCTTAGATTCCACTAGTGTGCTTATTTGTGCAACTGCTTATCACTTTGTGCATCAGCCTACTGAGCCAGTTTCCCAAGACCACAACAACCTCAAACCCTGAGTTTAATCCTTGGTCTTGGGCATTTTGAGAAGCCCTCCTAGCAGCTTTTTAAGTTCCAAGCTTATTTTGTACCCTGGGTTACCCCTGTGGGCCCCACCAAGGGCTGCAACTCACCCATTTGGCCTGTTTAGTCCTGAGCTTGTTTGAAATAGCTTATTTGGTTGTCACAGCTCATTGGTGATTCAAATTGCATGGTTTAGTTTGTTTATAGTATAATTAAGTTAGTTATAGCTTGTTCAAGCTTTTGTTCAGTCCTGTTAGCTTATCCATAGCTTATTGAGCCTATAAAGCTCACTGATTGGCTTAATTATTTGCACATAGCTTATTTCTGAGTTTAAGCTAAAGTCCATTCACAAAAGTCTCTTATTTTAAGTAGTTTAACAGGTTTGTAAAAGAAAATTTAGAAAAAACCAAAAATAAATAAAGTGATAGCTTCTATTTAAGCCATTTGGCTTATTTTTCTGCTTATTTATAAGCACTTCTCATTTTTAAATTTTTCTTAGGCTTATTATAACTTAAAATAATTTTAGGAATTTTTTCAGATTTTTCCTTGGTCATTTAGTATTTTTTATAATTTATTTTAGTTTAAATCAATTAAATAATTAGTTTTAATTAATATTAAATAATTAAAAAGTAGAAAAAATAGGTTTTCTGTTTTAAAACTAGTTTTATAATATTTTAGATTTTTCTAAATTTAATTTTCATTTTTCTAGTTAATTTTCATAATTAATTAATAATTAGGGTAATTTAGTTAATTAAAAAGTAATTATTAATTAGTAATTAATTAATAGTAATTAATTAAATAGTGTAAAAATTATTTTTCTTTTTCTAAAAATTTTCTTAAGTCATTAGGATTGTAAAAATATAATTTTCACGTTCGTAAGACTTTATTTGCTCACGTTTCACTTTTTATTTTGCGCGTTTGCGTTTATTTTAAATCCAAACGCGCGTTTTAGGTTTAACTTACGTTTCTAGGTTACCTGATCATCAGTAATTGTTCCAATAGTGTTTCTAAGTTATTTTCAATCATAATCTCATAGTATAATCACTCAAATCAAATTCCTGATCCTCCTGTTAAATCACCCGATCACTTTAAACATTTTTTAGTACAATTGCTTACCTCGCTGGGACATAACGACCCGGGAATACACTGTACTCCTTGGTTAGTTGGTTTTAGACGTTTGACTTGGTTGACCATCACCTGGTAAACTTAGTTGACCGTTTGGGACCAACCACCATCAATAAAATGTAACAATTGTGATCACTACAGTTAATAAACCAAGACAAAGAACTCCTAATTCCCTTTTGCTGTAATCTTTGATACCTCGGTTTTATTCTCGAATCCAAGCCATATGTAAAATACTCCAGAAACTCGACTGGTTCTCTCAACGACCTTCCCATTTCACACACCAAAAAAGAAATAAAGAATAAAAAATAAAAAGAAAACAAAAAACAAAAAACTGGTTTATATTATACCAACTTGCAAAGCAACAACTGTGAACATTTCACAATCATCTTAGCTACATCGTCAGCCGAAATTACTTGTCCAACAAGAAAGTCAACAACTTTCATTATCACGTTTGACCAAGATTGATTACTTGAGGCATTCTATCAATCACACGCGCGAAACCTTCAAGGTCAAACTTGACGTTTAAGTTAAAAAAAATATTCTTGTGTTGACAACTTAGCTTTCAAGGGAAGGCCAAGAATTTGCGGATACTGAGCGATAATAGACACCAACACTTCTTTCCTTACCCCATAACTAACCAAACATTCAACATTGGGTTTCACCATCTCTTCAACATCATACCCAATCACATACGCTTGTTTCTCGAACATCCTCGCCAACCCTTTCTTCGGAAAACCCAAAGAAACCAAATACTCAACCAAGTATCCAACGGCTTAATCATAGTCCCAACTCTCATCCTCAAAAAATACAGATAGTGCGTCACCATTAGACCAATATCTCACGGATTCACTCCAATACTGACCAAATATGCAACCAATCACAGTCCCTTCCAACTTGAACCCCAACAGCTCCGGATACTTGAGCAACACATACCTGATATCTTGCTTCTCAACATCCAGACCCCTCAAAAACCTGATAACCGACACAAGCTCCACAATGACACTTGCGTGCAACACTTGTAGATACTTTTTTTCACAAAATCACCCATTTTCCCCTTTCAATGAGACTTTGATTTATTTTAATGGTCGTCTGTTACTCTTACCTGGTTCTAACTGAGTCTTGGCCAGAATAGCCGAGTCTTATCAGTTTCTAACTGGGTCTTAGCCAGAATAGCCGAGACTTACCTGGTTCTAACTGGGTCTCGGCCAGAATAGCCGAGTCTTACCTGGTTCTAAATGGGTCTTGGCTAAAATAGCCGAGTATTACCTGGTTCTAACTGGGTCTTGGCCAGAATAGCAGAGTCTTACTTGGTTCAAATTGGGACTTGGCCAGAATAGCCGAGTCTTACCAGTTTCTAACTGGGTCTTCGACAGAATAGCCAAGTCTTACCTGGTTCTAACTGGGTCTTGGCCGGAATAGCCGAGTCTTACCTGGTTTTAACTGGGTTATGGCCAAAATAGCCGAGTCTTACCAGTTTCTAACTGGGTCTTAGCCAGAATAGCCGAGTCTTAACTGGTTCTAACTGGGTCTTGGCCAGAATAGCCGAGTCTTACCTAGTTCTAACTGGGTCTTAGCCAGAATAGCCGAGTCTTACTTGTTCTAACTGGGTCTTAGCCAGAATAGCCGAGTCTTACCTGTTTCTAACTGGGTCTTGGCCAGAATAGCCTAGTATTACCTAGTTCTAACTGGGTCTTGGCCAGAATAACTGAGTCTTACATGTTTCTAACAGGGTCTTGGTAAGAAAAGCCGAGTCTTACCTGGTTCTAACCGGGTCTTGGCCAGAATAGCCTAGGCTTATCGAGTCTTACCTGGTTCTAATTGGGTCTTGGCCAGAATAGCCGAGTCTTACATGGTTTTAAATGGGTTTTGGCCAGAATAGCTGAGTTTTACCTGATTCTAACTGGGTCTTGACCAGAATAGGCGAGTCTTACCCGGTTCTAACCGAGTCTTGGCCAGAATAGCCTAGTCTTATCGAGTCTTACCTGGTTCTAACTGGGTCTTGGCCAGAATAGCCGAGTCTTACCTAGTTCTAACTGGGTCTTAGCCAGAATAGCCGAGTCTTACTTGTTCTAACTGGGTCTTGGCCAGAATAGCCGAGTCTTACCTTTTTCTAATTGGGTCTTGGCCAGAATAGTCGAGTATTACCTGGTTCTAACTTAGTCTTGACCAGAATAGCCGAGTCTTACCTGGTTATAACTAGGTCTTGGCCAGAATAGCCGAGTCTAACCAGTTTCTAACTGGGTCTTGGCCAGAATAGCCGAGTCTTACCTGGTTCTTACTGGGTCTTGGCCAGAATAGCCGAGTCTTACCTGGTTCTAACTGGGTCTTGGCCAGAATAGCCGAGTCTTACCTGGTTCTAACTGGGTCTTGGCCAGAATAGCCGAGTCTTACCTGGTTCTAACTGGGTCTTGGCCAAAATAGCAGAGTCTTACTTGGTTCTAATTGGGACTTGGCCAGAATAGCCGAGTCTTACCAGTTTCTAACTGGGTCTTGGCCAGAATAGCCAAGTCTTACCTGGTTCTAACTGGGTCTTGGCCGGAATAGCCGAGTCTTACCTGGTTTTAACTGGGTTTTGGCCAAAATAGCCGAGTCTTACCAGTTTCTAACTGGGTCTTAGCCAGAATAGCCGAGTCTTAACTGGTTCTAACTAGGTCTTGGCCTGAATAGCCTAGTCTTACCTGGATCTAACTGGGTCTTGGCCAGAATAGCATAGTCTTACCTGGTTCTAAGTGGGTCTTAGCCTGAATAGCCGAGTCTTACCTGTTTCTAACTGTATCTTGGCCAGAATAGCCTAGTATTACCTAGTTCTAACTGGGTCTTGGCCAGAATAACTGAGTCTTACATGTTTCTAACAGGGTCTTGGCAAGAAAAGCCGAGTCTTACCTGGTTCTAACCGGGTCTTGGCCAGAATAGCCTAGGCTTATCGAGTCTTACCTGGTTCTAATTGGGTCTTGGCTAGAATAGCCGAGTCTTACATGGTTTTAATTGGGTTTTGGCCAGAATAGCCGAGTTTTACCTGATTCTAACTGGGTCTTGTCCAGAATAGGCGAGTCTTACCTGGTTCTAACCGAGTCTTGGCCAGAATAGCCGAGTCTTACCTTTTTCTAATTGGGTCTTGGCCAGAATAGTTGAGTATTACCTGGTTCTAACTTGGTCTTGACCAGAATAGCCGCGTCTTACCTGGTTATAACTAGGTCTTGGCCAGAATAGCCGAGTCTAACCAGTTTCTAACTGGGTCTTGGCCAGAATAGCCGAGTCTTACCTGGTTCTTACTGGATCTTGGCCAGAATAGCCGAGTCTTACCTGGTTCTAACTGGGTCTTGGCCAGAATAGCCGAGTCTTACCTGGTTCTAACTGGGTCTTGGCCAGAATAGCCTAGTTTTACCTGGTTCTAACTGGGTCTTGGCCAAAATAGCAGAGTCTTACTTGGTTCTAATTGGGACTTGGCCAGAATAGCCGAGTCTTACCAGTTTCTAACTGGGTCTTGGCCAGAATAGCCAAGTGTTACCTGGTTCTAACTGGGTCTTGGCTTGAATAGCCGAGTCTTACCTGGTTTTAACTGGGTTTTGGCCAGAATAGCCGAGTTTTACCAGTTTCTAACTGGGTCTTAGCCAGAATAGCCGAGTCTTAACTGGTTCTAACTGGGTCTTGGCCAAAATAGCCTAGTCTTACCTGGATCTAACTGGGTCTTGGCCAGAATAACATAGTCTTACCTGGTTCTAAGTGGGTCTTAGCCAGAATAGTCGAGTCTTACCTGTTTCTAGATGGGTCTTGGCCAGAATAGCCTAGTATTACCTAGTTCTAACTGGGTTTTGGCCAGAATAACTCAGTCTTACATGTTTCTAACAGGGTCTTGGCAAGAAAAGCCGAGTCTTACCTGGTTCTAACCGGGTCTTGGCCAGAATAGCCTAGGCTTACCGAGTGTTACCTGGTTCTAATTAGGTCTTGGCCAGAATAGCCGAGTCTTACATGGTTTTAAATGGGTTTTGGCCAGAATAGCCGAGTTTTACCTGATTCTAAGTGGGTCTTGACCAGAATAGCCGAGTCTTACCTGGTTCTAACCGAGTCTTGGCCAGAATAGCCTAGTCTTACCGAGTCTTACCTGGTTCTAACCGTGTCTTGGCCAGAATAGCCGAGTCTTACCTAGTTCTAACTGGGTCTTAGCCAGAATAGCCGAGTCTTACCTTTTTCTAATTGGGTCTTGGCCAGAATAGTCGAGTATTACCTGGTTCTAACTTGGTATTGACCAGAATAGCCGAGTCTTACCTGGTTATAACTAGGTCTTGGCCAGAATAGCCGAGTCTAACCAGTTTCTAACTGGGTATTGGCCAGAATAGCCGAGTCTTACCTGGTTCTTACTGGGTCTTGGCCGGAATAGCCGAGTCTTACCTTTTTCTAATTGGGTCTTGGCCAGAATAGTCGAGTATTACCTGGTTCTAACTTGGTCTTGACCAAACTAGTCGAGTCTTACCTGGTTATAACTAGGTCTTGGCCAGAATAGCCGATTCTAACCAGTTTCTAACTGGGTCTTGGCCAGAATAGCCGAGTCTTACCTGGTTCTTACTGGGTCTTGGCCAGAATAGCCGAGTCTTACCTGGTTTTAACTGGGTCTTGGCCAGAATAGCCTAGTTTTACCTAGTTCTAACTGGGTCTTGGCAATAATAGCCGAGTCTTACCATGGTTCTAACTGGGTCTTGGTCAGAATAGCCGAGTCTTACCATGGTTCTAACTGGGTCTTGGCCAAAATAGTCAAGTCTTACCTGGTTCAAACTGGGTCTTAGCCAGAATAGCCGAGTTTTACCAGTTTCTAACTGGGTCTTGGCTAGAAAAAACCCACAACCCGCTGGTACCCGCCATAAATGGGTGGGTAAACGCGTCAATTTTCACCCACGGGTGGGTCGTGGGTGAAAATCTTTACCCATCAGTGGGTGGCGGGTGAGGCATACCTATCGTGGGTAAACCCATGACACCCATTTAAAATACCCACGGGTATACTCGTCAAAGTACCGTAGGTGTACCCATAAACCCACTTTAAAATAATTATATTAATTAAAATATTTATGATGTTGCAAGTATACATTTAACAGTTACCACCAAGTCTCAATAAAACACATTAATCTAAAAGTTTGTTTGAGTTTCAAGACTAAAAAGAGAGTATGAAAGATCAAATAATCAAAGCTGTATTTGGCAAATTGATTGGTTTCTTATTACGCAGTTTCATAGTTAGTTTTCATATCATCGTTTTGTAATTTTGTTGCATAACACTAACCCATGGGTTTACCCATGGGCAACAAATACCCGCGGGCAAAGGCATGGGTAGAAATTTGTACCCATTGGTGGGTGACGGGTGGGTGATGGGTGAGAAAAAAACTTCGTGGGCGGGTGACGGGTTAGAGGTACCCGTACCCATTTCCCACGGGTGCCATCTCTATCTGTTATATAGGTATGATGGTAGCTGCTGATCCACGAGCTAACATGGGAGGGTATATATGTATGCAACTTTGTTACTCTTAACATTTGCTACTTTATGTTCTTTCATTCTGATTTATTGTTCTTGCTTCTGATGAATAGTTTTCTGAAAAGAATACTGAAATATTAGCAAAGGCTCTTGCTAAAAAGCAATTAGATGATATGCATCTAAGGGTTCTGATAATCACTAAAAAGACTTGCTAGATATTAGGCTGCTCGTGCCATAGTTGCGGAATTTATAAAATTTGTAAAAGTCGGTGGAAAAGATGATGTTTTTCCACTTGAGGAAAGCGTTGATGCAGCTAGAAGAGATCTCAACGAAATAATTGTAAAGCAAGCGTTTGAGTTTAAGAGGTGTAACGCGTAGAGGAAAGAGGGTGGTTTAATATGTCTAAGAACAGTGATTGATTGTACAGTTCTTGACGATTTTTTTTTTTTTTTTTTTTTTTTTTTTTTTTTTTTTTTTTTTACAGTTCTTGGTGATTATTCTTTTTAGAGTTATTGATTTTATTTTCTTGAATTTATGTCTAAGAACAGTGATTGATATAGAATACCCGCATTCTCCAAATATAGCAAAACCGGAATCACATTCTTCTTAAAACTACACCCTAACATCAACGGATACTCGTTAATATCATCAATAGTCAACCCTATCTTTTGAAAAAAAAAACTCGACCCACTCACGCATTACCTCACCGTAGATGGCAACTCTAGCTCCCCCAACTCATCAGGAACAATCCTTAATCTTTTCAAATAATCCGATATTATAACTCTAGACACAAGCTTTTCTTTCCTACTTGAACTACACCCCATGTAACTATTGGGATTTCATATTCAGGGAACTTGGGGCCCACTAAAAAAATCAAAAAACCTACATATTTAGTGAGGAATTGAAAAATGAGACTAATGCCTAAATATTTGGTATTGACTTTTGTACCATACATGTTTTCAAATTAAAACCCAATCTAAAGTAGCATACCAAACACACCCTAGATGTCTATGAAATCTCATTTTTGTTTTTGGATGGTATAGTTATAGTCTTACTTTCAAAATTACTATATATATATATATATATATATATATATATATATATATATATATATATATATATATATATATATATATATATATATATATATATATATATATATATATATATATATAATGTAAGGACGAATCTATGGAAACGTGCCACGAAATTAAATAGTAATATTTTGCTTTGGGCCTGTATTGGGCTAACTGAGTCCATTAAATAACATCGATTTTGGGCCGGCCTGCCTTTTGGGTTTTGGTTACCAATGCAGACTTAGCTAAAAGTAAAAGTAAACAATAACAATAGGATGGACCTTTGTGGATGGTTACTATGCTCTCCGCTAACTTATCTACATAGCTATCTATGAATTAACTATGAATGGCATAAAACCATGTGTTTTCTTATTGATCTTAGCACAGCTAAAAGTAAACAATACTATTTGCAAAAATAAGCGTAACAAAATACACGAAAATTAAAGCCAATAGACGTAAACAATAATTTGTACTTTAACTCTTTAAGATAGACATTATAACGCCTCTGCTACAATAACAAACATAACGCAAGCTTCACAGTGTGAGCCTCAGCAAACATAGTCTGCAACCTTCCAAGTTTATCAACCTCAAATGCTTGAATCTCAGCATTGTTCGCAAAAAGCAGGTCACCAATCCGCTCACAATCTTCGAAAACATAAACTGCATCAGCATTGTTTGCAAAAATCCAACGCCCCGCTGCAACGCGACGGACCAACGCCCAACTCGTTTTACTATATTTACAGGCTTGTGTATATAGCTAAGGGTCTTATACATATTAGAGAATAAAGTCCGGCCCAATTGTACGGGCTTGGACCATAGAGTTTCTATATAATATGTCATTATAAATAGTTATTAATAATAATAGGGGCAATTTCATATCTCCTATACTTTTAGTTGGAAATTTCATATATACCCAAACATGCAATTAAAACATTGTATATTATGCATTCAATACTTGCACTTTGTGTGTATATGAAATTAATCATGAAAGTAGGGTGATATATGAAATTAATCTTAATAATAATGTACGTTGTAATTCCTACGGGGTTTCATCATCTAACAATACATACGCTATTGTTAATTAGTGTAAAACAATCTTTTTCGTTTTCCTTTGTAACAATCAATAGTAAATTAGTAATTATGCATATAGTAAAACCTCTATAAATTAATAGTGTTGGGACCATGATATTTTATTAATTTAACGAGATATTATTATATCGATAAATTAATAATTTATTAATTTAAAGAGGTTTACGTATGACATATAAATTTCAAGTATAATATGTACTAGTTACAATGTATACTAGTTAGAGATGAAAAAATAAATTAGAAAAACAAGTTCCAATGTATACTAGTTAGAAATGAAAAATAAATTACAACATATACTAGTTGTAGATAAAAAAAAGTTTATTAGAAAAACAAGCTACAATATATACTAGTTACAATATATGCTAGTTAGAGATGAAAAATAAATTACAATATATATTAATTATAGATGAAAAATAAATTATCACGTATATATATGGAATTTTTCAGTAATTATTAATTTATAGTTTTGTTGGGACTAATAAATATACACTGGGGTTTCAACAAAATTATTATCTTATTATTTTATCGATTGAGATCTAAATTTGTACTAGTCCCAAGTTGGGACCGGATAAATTATTAATTTTATCGAGGTTACTAATTTATCAAGTATTAATTTATAGAGTTTTACTGTATTTATTTATTTGAGCCTTATTTTGAGATCATCGATGTGGGCTACAGTTACACAATAGTTACTACCTGGTTAGTTTGGCCGATTGCGATTATATCAACACTGAATTTTTCAATGTTATTACGGGATATTTTAAACTCTTTGTAACTTCTTCTAACTTTTGGACCCGTTAGTTTCTTATTACCTTCTTGCAACACATCTCTCTAAGGCCACGTGTGAAAGAAGAAAATGCACTATGTTTAGTGGTGCATACCACCAAACGTGGTTGGTTGGTTTGTGTGATGCAACATGTTTATGTGTTTGGTTTGGTGGCCACCATTTTCATTGTGTGATGTCTAGTTTGATGAATAAAATAAGCGTTGAGATGACAGCGGTGTGCAAGATGACCATTACATCAGGTCTTATTTTTGTCCATTAGTAATTCGTTTTGTGTGGTTGCATTGATATTTAAACTCAAACCATGTTTGGTAACCTCATCTTGGAAAAATTGACAAAGGTAAGTCTTAAATTAGACTAAAAAGTAAATATCTCCTAACCAAACAAAAACTATCCCAAAACATATGTGAGTGTTATGTCAAGTACCCTTCGACTAAAACCCGAAACACTTACTAGTGGTGTTACCACAACTATTTTTGAATTATTTGCAAAAGTTATTGGGTTTAAAGGCATCTTCTTAGGGGCCCATTTGAAATGATGTAAAATGTTGGACTTTTTTCTTCTTTTTCTTTTGCTTCTCACTTACTATCTTTATCTTTTTCTTTAGTTTACCTTATGTTAAAACATTTCCCCCCTAACAACAAAATTCGATAAAATTGAACTACAGTGGTGTGAAGGAATGCTATATAGTAAAGGTGTTGGTATACTTGCGAAAAGGATGATAAATGAAAAATGATATTACAATAATGGGCCGGGAAAGGAAGATAATCAAGAAGGTTTAGACCAGGGCCGCAAGGCTCGTCAACTCGTACTAGTCTTTTAATTTCACATAGCACATATAGATTATTGTAACTAACTAACATGTCTCGAACTAATATTTTCAACGGGTGCTTTAACTAGATATAAGATCATTTGAGGACCAAACTTTTTTTACATACCAAGGGACTAATCTCCACCCTCCATCTTTATTTGATCTAATGGATGAGATTAATCACAACAATTTAAAAAACCCACTTTTATCTTTTTTTTTTTCAAATATTAATATCTTTCAAACCGTTAATCGTTAAGCGAAAAAAAATATACCGTTACGTCGGGCATTTAATTATCTTTCTATAGATAGGCACTTTGACATATTTTCGACAAAATTTTTTTTTTCGTAGCCGAAAAAATCATATATGATATTATATATCATATCATATATGATATGTGATATCATATATGATATTACATATCATATATGATATTTTTTCAGCCACGAAAAAAAAAAACGTGAAAAAAATGATTTTTTTTTTCTTTTCGAAAGTATATCAAAGTGCCCGTCTATACAAAGATAATTAAATGCCCGTTGCGATGGTGTAATTATTTTTTCTTAACGATTAACGGTTTAAGAGATATTTAAATTATAAAAAATGGGTGAAATATTAAAATGCTTTTAATCTCAACCATTGATTTCCTTTTTAGATGGATGGTGGGGATGAGTCCCTTGGTTGAGGAATGTTTGGTTTGTAGAATAACTCGACTCCTTTAACTATACCGTGGTAATAAGCTTTCACAAGACAGTTTTTCTTATACTTTTCTCTTTTGTATCTTTGGTGCCTTTAACTTGTCAAACTTTATATTTTATGTTTCGTACTTTTTGTTCCATAGTTTTACCCACTTTATTAATAGGACGAAACTACTTTTTTATAGTTTTATGTTCCTTTACTTTTGTTTTTTACTACTTTTGACTTGTCAAACTTTATATTTTATGTTTCGTACTTTCTGTTCTATAGTTTTATCCACTTTAATAGGACAAAACAATTTTTTTATGATTTCGATTCCGTATTTTTTGTGTTTTACTACTTTTAACTTGCAAACTATTTCGCAATTTAATAATAAAACAAAATTAAAAAAAAAAAAAAAAAAAAAAAAAAAAGGGTATTAGACTCACTTTTCAGAAGCATGAACAACCTCCCTCTATGTGAAAAGTGGTTTGAACTATAAACCATGACGGTCTTAACTAAGCCAACTAATAAATCATACTTCATTTGTCTCAAATTAATAGTCGACATCTTTTGTTTGGGATGTTCGAGTTTAAGTGTCCACTATTAAAAATAAATAAAGAAATTTGATCGAGTTTATCATATTATACTTAATTGAAATTAATATTATAAACACTTCAAAAACATTGGCTAATTAGTAACAACGCAGACTAACGCGGTACTGATTATAGTATCATACATTGCATATTTGCATGTATCAAACCTTTAAATAATAGTTATGCAGGATTTGTTTTGTAATCCCCAAGTTATTGAAGAAAATGGATGAAACTCGTTTCCGCAAATTGCGCAATAAATTACATCACGAAAACCGAAAGAAAAAAAATACAAATAAAAGGTGGCGCCGGGGAATAAATTAAATTGGTCAAAACATAAAAAAGTACACCACAAATCACAACACCTTCTTCTTTATTGCATTTCACTTTCGCCTTGTTTTCTTTCACCAAAAGTAGTTTACATACTTAATTCATTTCCATTTGTTTGTTTCTACTTGTATTTAGGCAATAGGACTTTTTTAAATGGAGCAAATCAGTAAAACAAGAACATGTAAAGCTTAGCTAAGTGCAACAAGGCATGAAGGGGCAGACCGAAGGCGGGTTTCTAAGGGTATAGAGGAACCTCATGAATATTTCTTGCGTAATGTAAAATCATGTCAAATATGCTGCTTTTAACATGGTCTTTAACTTTTTGGTTACGGTTTTCAATACTTTTCATAAAATAAACTTGATGACTTTTGGTCTTGTCTCCACCACTGAATGCATACTCTCCAAATGGTACAAGTGTTTTCAACAATAATGTATTTGTGGTTGATCGTCAAAGAGATCTAGTTATGGACAATAGTGTCGACTAGTAGCGATCTTGTGTAAATTCATTGTCTTGATCTAATGAGCTGTTAGAAATTGGGTTAGGATAAGATGATAATCTTAGATATTTGACTGAATCGTGTATAATTTACTTCCCGAATAAAGTATTTTGACATTTATTGCTTAGGTTACACGAAATCTCTATTGGGATAAAACAATCAAAGTACTTTGTTTCTAGGCAAAGATTACAGAGTAAAACAAAAAGAATTGTATGTTTTGTGAATGTTAAATGAGAAGGTTAAGGAGATTAATATGGGGTTTAGAGTAAGAAGATAATAGTATTAGTTTAGACATTTGCCTAAATTTGCAAACTTCTTTTCTTGGGTTTGTTGTTTCATTTGGGGTTTTGGGTTTTCTTAGGTTTGGGTAATGTGTTTGTGTGGGTGTATGTGTGTAAAACACTCTTCGTTTGAACTTTGATCAGGTTGGTTTTGATGGAAAAAACGGATAATTCATTTGGAGCACCAATTTTTACCTTGCAAGGGGGTGCAACCCTCTTAGCCCTTACGTTTTTGTTGTGTTCAAAAACATATTAACTTAAATGAGTGTGTACTTCACACTTCATTTACTCGTATCCGGGCTTAGTATTAAATCACATTGGTCTCTAGTAAATCATAGTTACTTAAAATAGCCGATGACACTAAAATCACCAACATGAGCTTCTTGCTCGTTTTTGTGTCTATTTCTATACTCTCACTTGCATATTAAAACATTGTTAGTGTTGAGAACTTAAGTTAACAATTCTAATATAACGCAACATTACACCTATTACAAAATTAAGAAACCATCTCAATGGTATGTTTAACAAAATAATAGATATAGTTAATCTAATCACTTGTTACTCGTTTAAAGTAATGGTCTATTTCGTGAAAATCCAACACACTAGTAATGTTGTTTGCCTTTAAGTACATTAACATGCACATGGATTGATTTTAAGTAACATTACCAACCCAACTAGACATTTAGTGGCATTAAAAGGGTTGTTGAAGTGGTTGTGCTAGTATTCCCAAAAGAGTGGTATTCTCTTACTTTAGCAAAAGTATCAAAAACATTTGCATACAAGCTTAACATCATTTTATCATTTGAAAATGAAAACTGATAGAGAAAGGAATTTTAAACAAATATATCACCTTATTGCATATGATACCAGATTTCAGATGGTACATACATCTTTTAAAAGAAAACATTATACGCGTTTTATTTTATCTAATACGAAATCTCACTTAAGTCACCTTTGGTGATCCGACAAGTGAACTTTCGATTTCACATATCACTTCTAAAGACCGATCTGGTAAATCACTAGTCTTCCACAATTGTAGATTATATGGCTAGGATCGGGTGACCTAAGGAGTTTGCTAGGGGATTTGTACTTAAAATCACATATCGAGAATCCCAATCGTTTACCGGTAGACTAATCCATTGAGGTTAAGAAAACATTATATTGATCATTATGTTTGTTTAGATAACAAAGCCAAAACATTGTACATGCATACAGTTAAAGTGAACAATAGTTAATATTGACCACGCTATTGTACAAACAATGGACCATTCAAGACAAAAGGGGCAAAATTTCATTCTTTAAGACACAAACTAGAATAAAAGGTTGAAATAAATACTTAGACAGTTTCGTATAAGGGGTAGCTTTAACTTGAATGGGTGCTTAAACCCATAGTTTTCACTCCTCTTTTTAGCTTCAACAGGAACCTCGCAATTACTATTGTGGATTCAAATAAGATACGTAAACCCTTTCGATCGATTGTAAACTTGAATACTAAAAATGGAAATTTGTTTGCTTTCGGTTTTAATGCGTTTATGGCCTATGGGTATCCTTGTGCATGCCCTTTTAATGTTTTGGAATTGGCTGTGTTATTAGTTATGGTAAAAAGAGGTATACACGATGGCAAGACCATTCGTGGACACCTTACAATGAAAACCATAAACGTTGCTTTAGTTTCACATTTGATCCGATTAAAACCAGTAAATAAACATGTGTAAACGATCATTCTAAGAAACATTAGGACGTTGTCCTCGACAAACCCCATTTTCTTGGCTGTCACGTCAGATGCCTTATAACATTCCTATATAACACAAAACCAAAAAACACCCTCTCTAATAGCATTCCTATAACACTCATAAAAAAAAAAAAAAAAAAAAAAAAAAAAAAAAAAAAAAAAAAACGCACTTGCTCACAAAAAATAAATAAATAAATAAATGCATAACAACCATACCTATGGCAAGAACCTATAACATATAATGGCGGTGCAGTTTGACTTGGCGTAACGGTGCCATAAGTACAAATATGCCCATACAGCACGCGGATAACCTACTGCATCACTTACTCTTAATAGGTTCCTAATGTACGTTTTTCAAATACTCCCTCCGTCTAAAAATTATTGTCAGGAGACAACATTCACATATATTAATAAAAATGGGGTCACTTTAGTTTTCAACCACGCAAAGAGAATATTCCTCTGCTATATTCTCTAGTTTTTACCTAAAAAGGAAAGTGGACAATTATTTTTAAAAATCCCAAAAAGAAATATGGACTATAATTATGAGACGGAGGGAGTAACATAAAACATTAGAGAATTCACAGAATCACACCAAACGTATAGCATGACATATGTTGTTAAACGATACCCATAGATGTGATAGCTTCGCGTTAGGGATGAGCAAAAAAACTAGAGAACCGGATCGGAACTAAGAACCAAACAAAAATTGAGAAGAACCGAACTGGATCCAGACCTGATGGTTTTAGTTCTAGTTCTTCAGTTTGAGACTTTTCGGTTTTTGAGTCGATTCGGTTCAGGTTCACCGGTTCTCGATTCTGGAACCAAATACTCAATAATGTTAAAAAAACATGTAATTTTCTTTACTTCCCATACTCAATTAAACCATTTCATGAAATACATTTGTTTCTAAAACCATGAACAAGTAATTGACACTTCTTAGTTTGATCTAACAAAATCGCAACTCAGTTTCGGTCCAGTTCTCTTGTTCTTTTGCTATTCCCTATTAAAGATGATGCGATTGTGAAAGATATAGAAGAACAACTAGAGAAACTAACCGGAAGAATTGAAGCGAAATTAACGGTGGAACAATAAACGGTTTTGGTTATGTGGTTGGACAAAGTTTGAAATTATTTTATTTTGTTTTTCGGATTGTTATATGTCATTGTTTTGATATACATTTGAACAATGTGAAATTATTAAATGATTTTTTGTTTGTGTTTATGCTTTAGTTGTTAAACGTTATTGGTTTAAACGTAAATGATTGCAAACGCTAAAAAGATTTAAATATTTTTTGTTTTTTATTGGCCAGATGAATTAGTGCATAAAGTTTTTTATTTTAATTTTTAGAAAATTGGTTCCAAGCCGGGTACACTCAAAGAACCTTAACCAAAACCGGAACCCAAAATTGTATTCTTGGTTCCTACCTTTCATGAATTCGGTTCACGTATCCATCGGTCTTGTTCCGGTTTTGGCTCCGGTTCCAACAGGTTCCGGACACGTGCTCATCCAACTTCACGGTAATTAACGTGATTGTGCACCTCTTTTTTGAAAAAGACTTGCATCCAACTATAGCATAAATTTATCAACTAGATTATACAACCATGAGTAAACAACAACCGAATTTAGGCCAAAGTAATAAATATTGAGTTGAGAGTTGAGACAAGTAAAACAAAATACTTTTTGCTCTTTCCTAAAGATGATGTGATTGTGAAAGATATGGAAAAACAATTAAAGAAACTAACCGGAAGAAATGAAGCGAAATTAACAGTGGAACAATAAACGGTTTTGGTTATGTGGTTGGACAAAGTTTGAAATTATTTAATTTTATTTTTCGGATCGTTATGTGTCGTTGTTTTGCTATACATTTGAATAATGCGAAACTATAAAATGATTGTTTAATTTTATGCTTTAGTTGTTAAAGGTTATTGTTTTAAACATAAATGATTGCAAACACTAAAAAAATCAAACTTTTTTTTTTTACTGGCATAATTCATTAGTGCATAAGTTATTTTATTTTTTAGAAAATTGGTTCCAAGCCAAGCCAGGTAGACTCAAAGAACTAAAACTAGAACCGGAACCCAAAATTATATTCAGTTCGATTCTCAGTTCATACTTTCACAAAATTCGGTTCCCAAATTCATCGGGTCTGATTCTGGTTCCGGTCGGTTCCAACTGGTTTTGACTTGTGCTCATCCTACTTCGTGGTAATTAACTTGATTGTGCAACTCTTTTTTTGAAAAAGACTTGCATCCAACAATGGCATAAATTTATCAACTAGATTATACAACCATGAGTAACTAAACAACAACCGAATTTAGGCCAAAGCAATAAATATCGAATTGGACAAGTAAAACAAAAGACCGTATAGTTGTAGGATTTAGTTTATTTCTGGTGAGAGTGGGGTAATGTTATAGGCTTTTTGAGGTATGTAGTAAGGGTTTGGTGTTGCTAATAAATGACACCATTTTTGTGTCACCTAATCTCTCTTATTTCATCCAACCAAATAATTTTGTTCGCTATTTCTTATTCGCGAGTCATAAATTCATCATAATTAATGTAAAAGAAAACTATGTTCGGCTCATGTAAAAGAAGTTACGAATGAACCCTACTAGGTAAAAAACCTAACAATTTGTCTACCTTTTTGGTGGCATATCCTAATCAGTGACGGACACAGAGTGAGGTGTTGTTTGTTTATTATGAGATTCTAAATCTGAATCTGATTCGCACATCTAAATCGCAGTAGAAAAGTCTTAATCTGATTCCCATCTTAATCGGAATAAGTGGTTAAGAAATCTGAATCTGACTCAAATAAAGTGTTTGTTTTTCTAAAAATGTCTGAATAAGTTAAACTATTAGTTTTTATGATTTAAATATAAAACATTACATTCGCACAATAAATAAATTTTATTAAAGATAAGAAACCAAATTTAATAATATAATTAATTTAAAGTTAAAAGTATTTTAAACGAAACATGCAATTTCATATTTATTTGACAAAAATAAACGTGCCATAGTTTAAATTGAACTTTTAAAATGATTAACTATATGTATCGCGTTAGAGTTGAGATATATGAGTCTGAAACCGAACCCTTCAACATGAAAAAAATATATATATTAATTGTCACATATCATTTTATACATTATTTATCTAAAAAAACATATATAGTGATTATATTTAATACTTTTAATACAAAAAATAAAGGTGAAACAAGAAAATAATAATAATAATAATAATAATAATAATAATAATAATAATAATAATAATAATAATAATAATAAAAGAAAATAAAAAAATAGATATTAAGAGGTGTTAAGGCACCCCTTCACATCTAGTTCAATAAGAGGTTTATACCTCTTACTGCCTCTTAATGGTCGTAAAAAAACAAACGCTCTTAACAAAGATTGCCTCTTACCGCCTCTTAATGACATGAAAAAAAACAAACAGTCTTAATGACCTAAATGTCTAACCACGTCTAAATGAGTTAGATTAAGATGTTATTAAGAAGCATTTTTGAACAAACACCACCTGAGTCTTGGGGGTCTCGAAACACCTATAGACTTCTGTGACATAGTGTTAATTTGTTTTTTAAAAAAAAAAAAAAAAAAAAAAAAAAAAAAAAAAAAAACGTGTTTTTTTTAAATGCATCCGGTCATTCAAACTTGTATGTAAAGTATTATTTAGTTTATTCTGAATGCGTGCATCTGGTCAGTTCATCTTATAGTTCCGTCCATTATCCTAATTTGATATGCATATGTCATTTTTTTTTTTTTTTTTTTTTTTTTTTTTTTAATTTCACAATCTATATGACATGGCACAATAAGTAACCATACATTTAACATTTTGATTTTTGCCACATTTTTGTTTCGTATACATGTGCTAGTTCTTCTTAGCATTGCTAAATGTTGGAGTTGTATTTTGACATCTACAATGAGAATATATAAAAACCACTTATGTATTTTTGTTGGATAGCATGGTGATATCTACATTGTTCTTGCTCAAGGGATATGGTATACCCAATGAAAACAACTAATAATAATATTATAACAAATTACTATATGTAATTTCCATTTATTTTGAAAGCGATACAATACATTACTGGATAATTGTTAAACGGTTGAAAGCAATTTTTGTGTATGAAAAATTCCTAGTGTCCTTAGGGTTTGGTTTGTGTGAGTCATCAATAGTATCCAAGGCAATCCGCATGCCATAATCCATGAGATATGAAATTCCAAAAGTTGATACATGCTATGAAGGATATTATTTAACTTTTATAAAGAGTTATTATCCTTACAAAATCGTATCATAGTTATATCTTCAGTTATAAAGGTTTGTTTTGATGTTGTCATAGAAATTTCGGAACCAGATTTGCTTTGACTCAAAACCGCTAAGGAAAGACACTCTTATTGAAGAACAAAAGTCTCTTGGATTATTCTTTATAGAAATAGGATAATCGATCCCATTTGGATTGAATGGCTAAATAATCTGATTTCTTCTTGTACGAATTTTTAGTTCTTTGTAAGTATATCTCTGCAGCTCATTGCTGGTTTTGTATTTGATAGAATATCGTCGTTAAAAAAATATATGGATTACATTCAAAGACACATTTACATCAAATCTTCTAAATAATTATCAAGGCTATGTTTGGCACAAAGCTTTTTGGAGCTTTTTTGGGCAATGAGCGGTGAACAATTAGCTTTTTGATTTTTAGTGTTCAATTCGTTTGCCATAAGAGCTGTGGGCTTTGCTATTTTTTAGGAAAACTCATTTTCCCAATGCTTCTTTATGAAGCTGTGAGCTTTTTTGGCTACTGCTCACAGCTACTGCTCACATCTCACTGCTACTGCTCACAGCTACTTTTGCCAAACATAGCCCAAGTAAACTTTGATTCTTTGAACAATAACTAAGCTTATATGCACTAATGCACATAATAGATATCAAGTCTTACACTTTTTTTTTTTTTTTTTTCTTTTTTTTTCCTGTTTGAAAATTACTACAATAATGCATAATAACTTAATAAGTTACTACAATATTACTTTATAAGTTACTACTATAATGCAAAACACTTAAAAGAAGTGATGGATATGAATAAGATATGTAGCTATCAACAATGGAAGAATTGAGTAGATGAGGGCATGCTCTAAACATGACTTGGTGCCATGCCTTCATGAAGCACTTAATGCTCCTTTTACATCTATGTCCCCTTTGGCCTAATTCCCCCTCCCACAATCCACGGCATGATTACACTCCTTTCCCCATTAAGCAAATGTATTTTGTAATATCTCAAAAAAAACTAGACTAAAATAATGCCAGATTTTATAAAGCAAGTATTATGGTGTTTGATACTTAAACTTTGATTTACTTCCAATGTTAAGAATTGGTCATTTATATCATGTGATATCCACATAAAATTAGAAGATATACAAATCACATATTTTTTTAAATGGTTCCATATCTTTAGTAACCATTTTCCATAAACACAAAAACAAAATGGCCCATATGGAAAGGGCTCTTTTGTCAAAGTGCTATTATGCATTAAGGGACCACAATCATTTCCTTTTCTCCCACCAATTTACACCTAACATGTTGAAATACATTAATTTTTAAAGAGAGTGATATTGGAAAAAGATTGACAACTCTTGCTATATAAACCAAGAATACATACAAACTCGAAACACAAAGACCAAAAAACACTCCAATGGCTTCCATTACATTCTTTGTTTTCCTAACCCTAGCACTCTCACTCACCACCATCCATGCAAGAGAAAGCCAATTCTTTGCTAAAGTCTCTAACAACATCCCTCAAGAATCACAACCCTTGAACACTAACCAAAACACCAACGAAAACACCAATGAACAAGACCTAAAATTTGTCCCACAAACCCGAGAAACTACTGAAGGTAGCGGTTACGGACTGTTTGGCCACGAATCTGGCCAACTTCCACCATCCGCAACCACTACCAACAATAACCTTGAAAACAACAATAATTACCTACCTTCCAACCTACCCGAAAACTACAACCCTGTGGCATACACCACACCAATTCATAGTAGTACCCAAGACATCCCTAATGAATTTAGGTATGAGCCACAAGCCTACAAGGCTGAAAACGACAAGTACAACTCTCAAAACCAAGAAGAGTTCATGCAAACAAATGATGACAATACGTTTAACTCTCAAAACCAAGAAGAGTTCATGCAAACAAATGATGACAATACGTTTAACTCTCAAAACCAAGATGAGTTCATGCAAACAAATGATGCCAATATGTACAACACTGGCAAGCAAGAGATGGGAACAAATGATGCAAACTATGAGAAGCAAGGGATGAGTGACACTAGGTTTTTGAACAATGCGAAGTACAAATATGGTGGTCGAACTTTTGATGGTGCAAGGTTTGTGGAAACACAAGAGAGTGGCAATAATATGTTCAACAACCAAAAGCAAGGTGTGAATGGTTACAACCAAGAGATGTACAATTCAAGGAACCAAGGCGTGGGTGAGAGCAAGTATACTACAACAAACAATGATAACTCATATGATAGGTACAACACTAATGGCAGGGGAGAGTATAACAATGTCAACTTGTACAACCCAGAGAGGCAGGGAATGAGTGACACCAGGTTTTTGGAGAATGGAAAGTACTTTTATGACCTTAATCTTGAAAACCAAAACTTGAACTCAAGAGGAGTTAGAAATGGCTATGAGACTTATGGTAACAATGATAACTCATATGATAGGTACAATACTAATGCCAATGGAGGGTATCAAAACCAAGAGTTCCAAGTGAACCACTATGGCCCTTGAGGGTCTTTTTGTCTTTTCAAAAATTTCTTAATTGAAGTGGAGCAATGTGCATGAAGATATGGGGTTTCTAAGATAATGATATTTGTGGGGTTTTTGTTCTTATTTTTTTTGAATGTTATAAGTGTTAATTATGTCGTGTTTTATTAGGGAAGACATACTATAAAGTCAATTAGTTTGTGTGTTGTTTTGTCATGTGTAATCATGCATGGTCAACTCATGCTTTGGATGAATTTACTTTTGGCTTTAAATGTTACAATGTCATGAACAATTCATAAGTAATACAGTAAAAATTAGGTACCTTGTCATTATCAATTCATAATTAAAGCTTATGAAGATTCTTGTTAATTCAAATTTGTTTCACTTTATGTGTATATAAGAGAGGTAGATGTTAGTTTTCGCCAAGTACTATTATCGACATTAAAGTTTTTGCCGAAAAGCACCCGAGGTCAGGTTGTCTTCAACAATTCACACATTTTTTGGATCGACATGAAAAGTTTTGGTTTAGTTTTATTTTGATATGAACACTCAAATGTTGTTATCTTAAACCAATAAAACACTATATAAGCAAAGTGACTGAGCTTGCTAGCTTCTCCTTCATTTTCTTTAGGTACTTTGAAAAATGGGGTACACGTTTAAAAGACATTTAATAAGACTTGCAGCTAGCTCATTAAGTATAGAACACAATGCAAAAAAGTTGACACAATTATCATGTACAACCAATAATGGATTATGTTACTAACATTTATGAACTACATGTGGTAGATTGAGTAAAGGATAATTATAGCCTATAAATGAGCTTGAATGATTTTAATGGACACCTTTAAAAAAGCCACTTTAAATTTCTTTGAAAAAGAAGACTACAATATAGTCTATATTCATTATGTGATGAACCAATGTTCAAATTCCGGTTTATGACACATTTTGTATGTATTCAAAATGCACTCTTTTAAAACATAGATTATTGCACCATATTTGTGTTTATAAATGATGATGTAATTATTAGTTACTATTTCATCATTGTAATTTTAGGGAGGTAAATTGAGAATTCACCTACCAAAAGGTGGAGTAGATAAGACTAAATTGGTGGAAAAGGAGTGTTCTTTTTCGGTGGTGCATTTATGGAGTGAAAGAGGGAAGGTGTGGTGAGTGTCCTTAGTGGTTGGACCCTTTGAAAGGGATTATGGACCTTGTCTCCTTAATATTCTACTGTTTCATTGGCCCAGCTTATAATGTACCTTAATAACATACTCATGGCAGCTCAATTTATAGCCAACATGTGATAAGTAAATTATGTAATAATGGGAAATGATTTGGATGCCAAAAGCAAGACCTAATAAGGCAAAGCCGACGAGTCCCCAGCCTACGTGGTTGTGGTGCGTACCATCCTGCTACACCCGGTCTCCAGGATGCGTCCCTTAGGGACGAAAATGAGATGTGAGTCAGTCAGGCGACCTTTATGTGTGCTTGTTTGTGTGTGTGGATGTTTACTATTTTTGTGGGTATGTCTTTTGTGGTGTTGGTCTTCTTGTTACACTAAGTTAGTTACAAAAGATGTAGGTCACCCGGGGTCCTTATTACACTTAGGGGTGTTTATTTTCTTTTTAATGGGGAAGAAAAATGGGCTCAAACCCTTAATGACTCTTAATAGGGAGAAGCATTAAAGCTTCTCTCCTCTCAATATGAGGCTAATTAAGAGATTTATATAGAATTACTTAATTTGGTAAACAACACCTTAGTCTACCTCATGTGCATACTATTGTGCCTAATACAATCATTATTGAACACATGTATTGCACAATTTATCCCTACTCAAACTTACAATTGATATTGTCAAGTGTATGATGCTCTTTCTTAGGCATGAAAATCACTACTTCTAATAATATCATGCCTAAAAGCTAAAAAAAAGCTCGAGATTTAGATTCATGACTTTAGGCTGGGTGTAGTGGTACCGGTAACTCACCGTTACATCGTCCTTTCACTTTACCATCGACATCACCATCAACAAGGTGTAATAAGACAAACAACTTCACCACCTAAATATATACTACATAAACACAAATATACCCCACAAAAACCAAAATCACACAGACATGTGGGTGGGGATGATATGTTTTAAGATGCATATGTAGTTGCGGGCATGCACACGTTGTTTTTGTTCCTATTACACAAAGTCTTAGTACTTTTATATTATGTTATGGACTTATGGGTGACATGTATCTGACTGCTAGACCATTCGGAATAGAGGGTCGGACGACCGAGTCCTCCCTCACTATGACTGCGGTCATCCTTGATCACCCTTATTACAACTCCCTCAGCAGGACACGTCTTGCATTAAAAAAAAAAAAAAAAAAAAAAAAAAAAAAAAAAAATGGTCGTCTGCACCACCGAGTTGTTTGACTTGTTGTGTGTGGGTGTCTTTATTAAATGGTTTTTGTGTAGTATATTTGTGTTTAAGTGAGATATGTTTTTTATGATGATTGAGATTGTCTTATTACACTAACTTGATTGTGATGAGTATATTTTGGCCTTGGATTTATAACTCTAATAGATTAGTTAATTACATGATGGAATTAGAATTAATTAATTCTCTTATAAAGTTTTGTCCTTGGATTCTTACCTAAAGTGTTTTCAAAATGAGAATATTATTTTCAATCTTTCTTGCAGAATGGAGTGCTTTTGTTTTTTGTTTTATGTTTCTATTGTCAAATTAATTCAAGTGTTTTTTGAAGCTTTTTTCTTTTTGTTTTTGTTTTGTTATATGTTTTCTGTTTTTAGTTACATGAGAATACTTGTCTGTCTTTCTTGTAGAGTGGATCACTTTAAGTTTTGTTTTATGTTTTTGGTTTTTGCCAAATAATTCAACAAATGTTTCTTTTAAAAGCTTATGGATTTTGTTTTTGTTATATGTTCTGTTTCTTGTTTTTTTCCTGGAATCAAGGTATCATGTACTCTAATTGGCATATCAGTCATGGTCAAAAGCCACTATTACATGATTTTGCCTAATAATTTAAGTGACTAAAGTTTATTAAACTAATCGAGAGATCATTCAAAGATGATTTTTGAGTAGATGTTTTATTGTGAAATTGTGATTCCTCGTCCTTCTACCTATCTTTAACATGTAAAATGTAAAAGCTAGGATCAAGGTGCAAGGTGCAGTTGCACTTTATAACTATTATATGCGTGATCATGTTAGTATGTACCCCTAACATTCTCATAACATAAACATCTTCCTCAATAAAATTTCTATACCACACCACAAAAAATACCACTCACTCAAAATAAATAAATAAAATAAAAAATCACATAATATGATGTGAACACTATGACATTAACACGTATAACACAAAGGGGTGCCATAAGTGCCAAAATAGCACCTATAACTTGTTATGTGCAACTTCACCGTGCTCTCTAAGTAAGAAGATAATTTAACGGATAATGCGTTCCTCGGTTTTATGTTGTAAATTACTAATATACGTGTTGTTTACATCATATATACGACGAAATTGTATAAGAATAATTTAGTTAATAGTAAAGTTGGTAACTCTATGTTGACAAAGGAGGGAAAAACCATGTGAGGTTTGTAACATGGTCAACAACTGGAGTGGAAAAAGAAAATATCAAGTTTTGGATTTGTGTACTGTCTCCATCAATTAATGGAAGATGGAAATCGAACAAATTTAATTCATGATAAGACTCATAGTGGAGCTATATACCACACTAACGTGATCTAAAATCGCAAGAGCTTTTGGTATGGTGGCTGAAGAACTTGGTGCCATGTCACCTGCTTCATGGCACCACAATCACATCAGAGCTCGTGTTAAACTCACCAACCCAGGCAGTGAGTTTTTTTTTTTTTTTTTTTTCTCGACATCCCTTTTATTTATGGCACCACTTTTATAAAAAGGAAAGGTGAGTGGTAGATTCTAGTTTTATAAGAAACAATGCAAAGATGGAAGCCACTTTTTAGGGGTGAGCAACGGGCCGATCCCGACCCGATACCGACAAAGCCCGAATCCCGAGATCGCCGGAAAATCAAACCAACTCCCGACCCGAAACCAGCCGGTTCGGTATCAGGACGGTCGGGATCGGTCGGATTTGTCGGTTTTCTTTGTTGTTTTCCGGTTTTCATCCCGTCCCGAATCCCGAGTTCTCCGGAAAACCAAACTGACTCCCGACCCGTTTACTAGTCGGGATCGGAATCGGGCCGGCGGGATGGTCGGAATCGGGACGGATATCGGTAGTCGGTCGGGATATGTTAGCCTTACCACTTTTTCTACGACACCATACGATACCTTGTGCTCTAAATAAAATAAAAGAATTTGAAACTAAACGCAGTTACTAGAAAACTTTAACTAAAGTTTATCAATCAAATAAACTATCTCGATTTCTTTTTATATCTTTTTTGCGTTCTAAAGCAGATACAGATGGTATGGACTAATGGACTTTTGCTACAACTAGTTTGAATTTGAATGAAATATGATAATCTTGAATTGCTTATTTGTTTTTACTTTTTTTGTGAACTTTTTATATCTTCCTACTCCAAAATTTTACTTATTTTTCATAGCCACACAACTCATTATTTTTCTTCAACTAAACTGCTAATTATAAAACGTGTCAGGATCTTGTATGTAGAAAGATAAATAGGAACGAAAAGTTATACAGAAAATATCGTTTCTCTATTTTTATACTCGTATTACTTACGACATTAATATAGATTTATATATACACGTCTTAATTTAAATCCCAAGAGGAACTATTAGCTTTGTAACAATTCGACGGTAAATTACTAATGATTATAAACTATTTTGATAAACTTAGTTAAAATGCAATTTAAAAATATGATAGAGATAAATGTCGATTGTGTTTGATGTTAGTGAGCTAGCAATCATCAATATTAGTAGCAACTAGCAAGTGGGAAGAACAGTATGGTCATGATCTATTAGTAATGCTTCTAGTTGAAGGTTGATTATGCAAAGCCCACCAATTCACATATGAAGCTTCTAAAATGATTAACATCATATTCAGCTCATAACTATAAAGTCTTCTATATTGACTAATTGAACTCATTATGTGTTCTCATCAGGGCCGTTCTCATATTTTTGGAAGCTTTGGGCAAAATCGATAATCGAGCTTTAAAGTAAATACTAAATGAAAAGTTTACATTTTTTGAAACATACAATGAGAATCAATTATCTAAAAAATGTCGTTCTATAAGCATACTTAAAAATGTCTTCGTTTTTGTTTCCTCAACCTATAATTTTATATAGCGAACATAAATTGAGGTTTCAAAAAATTGAGCCCTAAATAGTCGCACGCTTCGTCCATCCTCGAAGATGGCTTGATTACAAATTTTCACATAATTGTCAATCCATTAGGTTGCCTTCAGTAAGGCAACTCAATCCCCTCTATTTTTCATGTCACGTCAGTTTTCTATCTCTAGCGACCTGCAGACGATTGGGTGCCTCAGTAAAGACGACCAAGTTCAATTTATTTTATTTTATTTTATTTTATTTTTTACTTTAAACCGTTTGCTAATAACGGTTACAATTTAAATACACAAACAAATAACTCGATCGCCCAAGCGACCATGTTGGGGAAACAAGGGCTGACGATCGAATACCTACGACAAGAAGATCGAGTAGTGATCGATCGTGGGTGTCGATCTCGATCGATTACTGTGAGTACCTTAGGCATTGTAGTGTTTACAAGTTTTTTTAAAAAAAAGAAAACTTGAAAATTATTTATTACATTATATATCTGGTATTATTATATCAGTGCAGCATGTTCCTTTAAAAGGGGTAGGATAACCACACCCTCTTTGACTTTGACCAGCTGCTGTCGCCTGTACTGTCTGCATTAAAACTTGTACATTTTGACTAAAGTAGGTGGACCCTCCCTGGTAGGGAGGGTTAGTATAACACATCCCCTTTAAAAAATGAGCTATGCTACATCCACACAAGTTTTATACAAAAAAATCTACAAAATGATGTGACATGCCTCTTGGCCACTCAATGCTCTCACTTGGCCAACTAATGCTCTCACATGAGTAGCCAAGAGTCATGCCACATCATTTTGTGAATTTTTTTGTGTAAAACTTTTGTGGTTGTACCAAAATTCTTAAAAAATACTATAAACAGTGCATTGGCGTGAATGGTGGAAGTTGGTGACAACATACGAAGGGTCAAGTCTAGTATTAAATTTGACTTCCTATATATAATAGTCTGCACTGCACTGCACCCAGTTTGACATTGAATGATTGAAATATAGGTAGAGGGTCTAAGGTAATCTTGCAATATTGTAGAGTTTTATTTGTAATATGTTATAGCTTCACGGGCAACTAAAAGTATATATAGAGTACAAAAATTTTTAGTAACACAACAAAATTGAAGAATAAATAAACAAGATCTAATATGTGTTTTGTAAATTTTGTAGGAGTACAAAATAATTTTTAGTAACACAACAAAACTGAATACAATAATTTTTAGTAACACAACAAAATTGAAGAATAAATAAACAATATAATATGTGTTTTAAAAATTTTGTAGGAGTACAAAATAATTTTTAGTAACACAACAAAACTGAATACAATAATTTTTAGTAACACAACAAAATTGAAGAATAAATAAACAATATAATATGTGTTTTAAAAATTTTGTAGGAGTACAAAATAATTTTTAGTAACACAACAAAACTGAATACAATAATTTTTAGTAACACAACAAAATTGAAGAATAAATAAACAATATAATATGTGTTTTAAAATTTTTGTAGGAGTACAAAATAATTTTTAGTAACACAACAAAACTGAATACAATAATTTTTAGTAGCACAACAAAATTGAAGAATAAATAAACAATATAATACGTGTTTTAAAAATTTTAATGATGGACTTTAGATCATTGTCGGCAAACCATACTTTTTTTTTTATGAAAATGCTATTTCCTTTTACAAATTGTTTCTAATTATTCTTTTACTTACAGGATCTTTATAAGTGTCAGAATTGATGGTTTATATACAAAGAGAGAATGAGTGAAAAAAATACATATAATATTGTTGTGTGTAAAAGAATTAGTAAGAGAATAATGTAACAGACTTTAGCAATACTATTTTCTTTATATTCAAAGAATAGAGCATCAAAAATTTTCTTCCACCATGCTTCAAATTTGAAGAGAATTTTGACGCATGGTAATAGGTCTCGTAAGTTTGGCATGTCATTCTTATAATAGTTTTGATTTGCATAATAATTAGTGCATTCATTTATGCCTAGATTTGGGCTGAGATGTGGGATTCATTCACTTTCGTTGTATTTAATTATTTTTTGAAATAATAAATTTACCAAGGTAACCTTAAAAAAAAGGTCCTCCACAATTTTATCTTTTTATATTAACTTTTAACGAGAATTACTCAATTTGAAAAAGTTGTAACATCAAAACAAACCGAAAACCAAACAAAACCGAACCGAACCGGTCCGACAGAAACTTAACCAACCATATCCGGTTAGGTTTTCGGTTGTATAAATTTATGGTTTCCGTTTTGAGATTGACTCGTTCGGTTTGGTTCGAGCCAAAACCGAGAAAAACACACCAAAATCGTATAATCGAACTGAAGGACCGATACAAACTAAAACGAACCGAGTCACTTTGATTCGGTTCTCGGTTCACGTATTCCACAAAATCGATTTTTAGTTTGGTTTGGTTTTGATCGATCCGGGTCAATTTTCACCCGATGCTCAACATTTGGTCCAGAAAATTATAAGAATATACCCATGATCCACGTTACAAAATAAACCAACATATATGGTCCGTTTTGACCATTCCTTAATTCTAATCGATGTTTTAAGGTTGATAGTAATTCTCATTTACACGAGATTCAGCACATAATTGGAATGAAAATTCATTCCCTCATTCCTATTCCAGGATACCAAACGCACACTTAGTTCTTTATATTTTTTGTCTTTCAAGATTAGCTTAGTCTCTAATTCATTTAGACTTGGATACACTCATATCTATCTTTTACTTCATATTAAAATCATGAAAAAGAATCTATGGACTAACCAAATCTGTAATTCATTCAGCTTGACTTATATAGACTATATAGCAAGGTTGCAAAAATCGCGAATCGGTAGTCGGACGGTCGACCACCTTGTAGCTTGTAATCGGTATAGGCGGGGTTAATCGGATAGCCATTTTTGGCAAATTTTAGGTCATTTCCGCCAAGTTTTGTGTATGATAAGGCGAAAAGTGTACCGCTTTTAGGGGGTCATTTAAGCCCGAATTCGTGATTATTTGATCAATTATTGCCCTAAATCGTTCATTTTGTCATTTTAGGTACTTTTGAGAAGAAATCTGGAAAAGGAAGGATTTTGGACGTTTTAGGAGCGATTAATTGAAGAAAACGACAAAGTCTCAAAATCCTTGCTAGGAACAGTACCTGACGGCGTCAAGGCCATACCTGTGACGGCGTCAAGCTTGGCAAAAGAGGTGGATATAGAAAATACAGATGACGGCCCAGAACAATTTCAAGGCAAAAATGCCTGACGGCGTCACCAAGGCCGTCAGGATCGATTTACATGTGACGGCCCAGAGCTTATTCTCAACATGACGGCGTCAAGATTAGATCTAGGCAATACGACCTTTAATTTGGCGGCGAGTTGACGGCGTCACAAGCTATAACGTGTCGCCATCAAGGTGTAATATCTATATATGGTTTTCTAATTTTCATTCATTAAGTGTGGAACTTTTGGAGAACTTTTGTGTGCAAACCCTAGACGAATTTTCTGTAACAACAAGGGTTTCAACCCTTGTTCCATCCATGTTCAATTGAAGATAAGTTTTCCAATAATCATTCAATATGTCTATGTGTTGTTTGATTTTATCTTATGCTTGTCTTCTTTTTAACATGCTAGGCTATGTTTTTCTTGTGTTTGCTTAGATGTAATGAAACCTAGATGTTAATTATTGGTTGATAGTTTGTTTATAATTGTTGTGGATGATTGAATTCGATGTTAGGCTTAAGAAAACTGGCAGACTTCCAATTGGTAACTTGTTTGAACGTCTTAAGAAACATGATCGGAGGTGTACTACGATTTATTGGTTGTATTTAATGCGTAGGCAACTGCTAGTAATACTACGTTAGGAGCTAGTAGTCGGCTCGACCTAGAATGAAGTAGAAGCCTATAGAGTTAGGGAATATCGTACACGGCCCTACGACTAGTATTAAGGAATATAACTCGTCATCCATGCAATTGTAACAAGCTAATCAACCGGTAAAATATATCTAGGGAGTAGTGAAATCTAAGTAAACATATTTTCTCTTATTATTGTTTCCACAACAAATTAGTTTAAGTTTCATTTTATTTTGTTTTAATTGCAATTTTAGTTATTTGGGTTACTTGACTAGCAACTAATTCCACCCACTCTTCAAAACCTGAGATTTTTATTTGCTTTTATAAAAATATAAAAATACAAAAAAGAATCATCCCTCACCTTTAGACCTAGTTTAGTAGACTTTTTAATCCTAGCGAACACTATTCCTGAGTTGAACGATCAATCCCCCAGTACTTATCACTATACTATACTGCAACGATCAGGTACACTGCCTGGCGAGGATTGCAAGCTTCTCGAGATCCCTTGAGAGGTAAAACCTTTTGTGAGGCGCAATCCCGCACATCAGTGTATTTCTGGCTAGTTTTATGTATTTATAGCATGATTTTTTCTAAAAAAATGACTTGTAATATATTTAAATAGTTACTATAAGTGATCAAAATAAGTCTACGATGAGTTTTGGGTACCTCCGGCAAGATTTGTGGGTTTCCGGAAAGTTTGACCATCATTGACCGCCATTGACCACGGGTAACATATTTATTTGACCTAGTTACATAAATCGGCAAGGTTTGTGGCCCAGTAGCGCCTAGACAGCGATTAATCGGCCTTGTATACTTTTTTTTTGCAACATTGCTATATAGTAATCTTCCATCTGGGCCTAATGAGCCTATGTAACTTATGATGAGGTTTAGACCAAGAAGTTATTTAATACTTAGACTGCTCTCGGCGCTAGCCGATAAGCAGCGGCAAGGAGAGGGCTCACGCGGCAGGAGCATTGGGCTCACGGTGGCAAGGAGTGAAGTGCTCACCGAAAGGTGAGCAACTCACCACATATGGAAACGTGTAGTTGTAAGCCCTTAGTTTTTTTGTTATTTGTTTTTTTGTTTATGAGTGTGTGTTGGGTATAAAAATAAATATTTTAATAAATAAAATAACAGTTGAAAAGTGAAGTGGGGTGAGTGGTTGTGAGTGAAAAGTGAGAGGGAGTAAAAGGAGATAGAAAACTGATATGATATTCAGTTAAGGTGAAAGGTGAAGTGATGTTACAAGTAAGAGTAGTTTTATGGCAAGCCCATTTTAACTTCCTACTACTTTCACTATTACATTTAAGCCAAGTAAAACGGTCGCATAATTTATTTACTAAAATCTAGTGCATGAGCACATCAATTGATGCAAATGAGTGCCGTTTCATTCGGGTTTTTGTTGATTTGATTTATGAAAACAACGTCAATAATATTAGGAAGTCTAATCACCTAGGTACCTTAATGGTAGTTGTCACGATTTGTGTGGTGCTAAACCAAAATGGGAACAATAATATGAGTTTCATATTTGTAAACATACCCTTTAAACTTGTGTTTAAGAGCTAACACCGATAAATGTGTGGCTTGTCCACAACCGTTGATTATCCGCATGAGGTTTATCCCATAACCCTAAATGCTTACACATAATAAAATGGATCGCCTTTTTTGTACTTTCACACACTATTCACACAAAGTTGTAAAATAGCAAATATCTACTATTAAATTCTGTTTATGTGATTACACAATTAACGTTACACGTGTATTTATCAATGTTTTAAAAACTGTTTTTTTAAGTAACTCGGCCGAGCCACCGGGTCACGGTTTAACCGGCGGTTCAACCCGGTTTTTTGCTTAAAACCGCCTTCCAGCTACCCCACCGGTTCACGGTTCAACCGGCCGGGTTAACCCGGGTTTTAAAACACCGGTATTTATAGTGAAAACTTTGTTTACTGAACAAGCAATCCTAACCATGAATCTAATGAACCTCGAGCTCACAATTAGGCTTTGGCCTTAACCTATCATCTAATTCTCTCTTCCAGTTTGAACGAAAGGTTCCCGGACAATAATATATTGAAATTGCCTTTTTGCTTTACTGTCTTCTTTCTAGTTTTGCCTTTTTTTTTCTTTTAGAATCTTTCTTGCATGGAGGTTGAACGGTATTCAGCAGCAAAGCTGAATACTGCTTGACGGATTCCTCATTTTTGTAATTTTTTTTACATCATCGCTTGCTTTGCTTTTATGTAGGAGTGATAATTTTTTGATCAACTATTTTCGAATACGACAATGACCTCTAGTGTTTAAACAAAAAAGTTATGTAAAATATAGTGTAAATTTTCAAAAATATTTTGCTTTTTTCGTAATTTGCCTCCCTTATGTACCAATTTATAGTGTAGTTTCTAAATTTTATCAAAGTGTGCCCCTCGACAAAAAATTTCTAACTCCGCCCCTGCGACCGACTAACATCCCTTATTCATACGCATACGGAATTTTAGTATTGCATATTTCGCAAATATAATTTTAACTATTGACACAATTAATTTTTATAATTTTTTTATTTAATATATGTTTATACATTGATTTTAGAATTATCAATTCTGAAAAATCTTGAAATGCATTCATGTTGGCTACTTAATAACCTTTACTATGGGCCTAATGTTACCTAGATTGAGGTTCAGACCAAAGTGTTACTTACCTATGTATATTTTGAGCTTCTCAAAAGCAAGCCCATTTTAAGCTCCTGCTACTTTCATAATTGTATTCAGCCCAAGTAGAATTGTTGCATAATTTATTTACGAAAAACAAGGACATGCGTGCATGAACACATCAATTGATGCAAAGGAGTGCCGTTTCATTCGGGTTTTGTTGATGTGGTTTATGAAAACAGTGTCAATAATTACAAATTAGCTTCTAGATTCGACAACTTCTTTAATACAAGTGTAGACGTACACCATAAATTCCTTCAAGTTTTACGAGTCTTTTTATTTTAACGCATTTTTTTTCACACTCTATACCACCTATCTCACAAATGCCACCAACGAGGCTTGAACGCACAACCTCTAGGTTGGTGAGCAATTTATCTCTCGAACCCTAGAACTGGCTAGGAACCCAAGAAAGGAGAATGTTCAAAGCTTTCAGCTGACATTTGATTAGTTTTCATAATCATTCTATAATTCAGAGGCGGAACTACATATAGCCGTCCGAGTTCAACTAACTTACTTAACAAGACAACTTTTTATAACACTAGTGCAATTTTAGTAAGATTCAATATAAACCGTCGTTTTGAACCCACTGATATTGCATTGCTACCTTTAGTTTTGAACCCACTCTACTTTAAATTCTCGCTCCGCCCCAGCTAATATTCTTCATTTCTGTACTCTTATAAAATATTTTTTCTGTTTTTTTCATGATTGTAATGACTTATTATTATTTATTTTTTATTATTATTTTTTTTGAGCTGAAATCTCGGATATCTAAGAGCATCCCCAATGCTCAAACTCCTCAATAGCTTTTTAGCATTTAATGTCATTAATTTTATTAGTTTTTTAATGATCATCAACCTATTGTGTTATAATGCTCCAATGGGTAAAGCTTTTCACAAAAGCTTTTAGGAAAGAGAAGATGACATTGTATAAAGAAGTTGAATGCATAAATTGATTACAAAGTTGTGTTCGTACAAAGCTTCAACCGGTTGAGGAATTACAAGTCTTTCTAAAAAGTCATTCTAAAAGCTCTATTATGCAATGCAAGAAAGTCATTCAAAGACTTTTCAAAATAGGAAAAAGCTTTTGAAAAAGCTTTGCATAGCAGATACTCTAATAGAGCCATACTAAAAATGAATTTACATAGTGGTGGAAGGTAAGCGAGCAACAAGCTGCGCCGCTAGCCTTTTTTGAATTGCAAAACTAATCCTCTTAAAAACGACATTTGTGGATCTAGGTGTTACAACATTACTATACATAGCACGTTGAACTCTGTTGAGTAGCTCCACTGCCTCAGGTGCAAGAAAACCAAAAGTATCAAACGTGAAAGGAATAAAAACATGTTGATTTTCAATGCACGCTTTCTCGTGTTTTGCCACTTTGTACGAAGCGGCTTTCAAAGCAGCCTGTCCTACTGTAAAACCCTGGCTACTCAACCTCACAAGAGGATTATATGAAAAGTCAGTTTCTTGTAGAAAAAGGTTTACACTTCTTAATCAGTAAACTTCAACTTTATAACAATAGACTTTTCACGAATAATATAATACTTCATAGATATATACGTGTTTGTATGTTATTGGAGGTTGTTGCATGTAAAATACCAAATTTTGATGGACAAAAAGTAAGTGTCGGTAGAGAGACCCAACCAAAAATATATGAACTTGTAATAATGATGGTCGGGGAGCAAGGTTAGAAATAGCGTGAGGTGTGGCGTAGCGTCATAATCAAGCCTTAAGCCTTTGCGGCTAAGGCGAAACTTTGTGTTTATATGCTGTAATATAAGGCGACACAAAATATGAAAATATTTATACATTTATATTATAGGGAAAATTGTCCAGAAATGCATCAAACTTGCCACTTGTTCCTATTGTATGGTGCGAACTTTTTTTTCCTATTATATACACGAACTTTCCTAATCTTCCTATTTTATATATGAATCTGACGTGGCATGGAGTTAATTAAATAAATTTACATGAATCGTCCCTGTGGCTCAAAACAATTACACCATTCGTCCTTAAAACAATTGCATAAAAGGTCCCTGTAGCTCAAGAGTTAAAATATTTGCATCGTTAGTCCACCCACCACCGCCACCGCCACCTACCAACTCCCACCACCACCACCTCCACCTACCACCGCCACCACCACCTACCAAACCACCACCGGCCACCACCGCCACCCACCACCACCACCGCCCACTACCGCCACCCACCACCTCCACCCACCACCGCCACCACCACCTACTGCCACCACCACCCACCTCCACCTCCGCCACCCACCACCCACACCCACACCCACCACCACCCACCACCTACCGCCACCACCACCCACCACCTCCACCCACCACCACCACCGCCACCTACCAACATGTGACATTTCTAAAAATTTCATGCCAATTATTTTAATGGTTTATTATTTAAATAATATATTTTAATTTATTTACTTAGTCGGAAGATATCCGCGTACGTTTAAATAAATTCTATCGCGACTAGACAATGCTCAGTCTACATTTTCTATGCACCATTATTTTATTTCAATCATATTTTAAAGTCACAATCCATTTTATTTTATTTTACGTCCACTTTTTATTTTTTTATCGCGCGGTTTAATTTCGTGTTTCACGTTTTAACCTCAAATAAATCCTCCGATAATCTCATCACTCATTTATATTTCAAAAATTCATCATGAAAACTAGTTTTAATATTTTCACAAGTTTTACATTTTAATTAGTACAGTTAAATTTTATTTCTAGCAAACTCGGTACCCGGTATCCCCTAAAAGTAATAATATCTACCCTAAACTACCTAAAGTCACAAAATTCTTACACAACTCTTACACCTCTTACCAAAACCCACGCCCCCCCCCCCCCCCCCCCATCACATTCAACTTACAACTTTGACAAACCTCCTATCTCATTTAATGTTAGTACTAATTGTTGTCTAAAAAAATAATATATAGATCAAAACTAATAAGATAATTCATTTCATTCAACTAGCTTCTTTTTCTTTTCTTTCTCTTGGGGGTGGACGGCACAAACACAACAAGGAGGAGGAGGGAATCAAGATTTTACCAAGTATTATAAACCTAGTTTACTTCTTGTTCTAGTTTTGAAATAAAAACTAGGAAGTATTAGGAAACCTTGTTACCTTAAACCTCATCATTTCACTTGTAAGCGTCAAGTTATATTTTTCATCTTTTCATACTTCCATTTATTCACTATCTTGATGTATTTGAACATTATATAAGTTATAATGCTTAGTTAAGCTTGGTACTTAAGTTAGAAAACCTTAAAACCATAGAAAGGCTAAACTTGAAACTGTATTTTTTTAGATCCGTGTATAAAAGTATTAAACTGTTCTAATCAGTAGACAATGGACATAAACTAAAAATATGTAGTTGTAGCCCTATGTCTTGTGGTCATTTTGATGGGTATTTCGTCGAATAACTCCTTACGATGATTAAACTAAAATTATTTTGGTGAAACTAGTCACAATCTGAGTAACAGATTTGAAACGTGAAAAAGTCATTTTTTTTTGTATATAACCCTCTGTTACTCAAAGAATAAAAGTTTTATAGGACCTCTTAACTTAAACGTGTCCGAAAACGGGGAATAAATCGGGTTAGTAAAACTCTAGATATCGCACTTTTCGTGATACCATTGAAAATTTGAAAGCTGAATGGATTGATTGTTTGGATAAATGGACTGTTTTACTAAGGTTATGTAATTTTTGGCCAAGTGGGACCCACAAATCTCGTTAGTACAGAAGTAGACCTTTCCGGGGATATAAAGAACGAGACTTGAGGACTTACGGTTTGCAAATGGCGATTTTCTAAACATAGGCAAGTTAATAAAAAATTCCATCAGCACTAGTTATAAAAAGTATATAAGTGTTATACACTTTAAGGATTGGACCTTTTAAAACAATTTTGAACCACCTAGTATATTTTGAACCCTTAGGTCTAATGTGACCTTTTTGACCAAAAACTTGACCCATGGACTAATTTGAACCTTAGAGTTAATTTGAACCTTTACATCATAATTTAACCTAGGGTAAATATAAGTTTCATACTTATACAACATACAAGTCATACTTTTGGATAATTTGTAAGTAAGTAACTAAAACCTTGTGATGTGTCTAGGAGTATTGTACCAAGCTTAAGTAAGATCATAATTTGTATAATCAAAAGTACATCGATATCTATTTTCATAAACTAAGACAACGTATATTAATTAGGTTCATCGTAGAGCTTTTGTGGCTATTCTTTCGCTTGCTTGTTCATTGCTATTTTCCTTGCTCTCGGTGAGTTCATAGCCTCGCCTTTACTTACTTAAATGTTTTATAAACCTCGCGAGGGGGATACATGCTAGTTTTTACAAACTGAATACAAGTAGTTTTTGGTATGCTGGACCCGATTATATGATCATAGATATTGAATGCTTTTTGCCAATTAAGTCCCCTCATGAACCGTTAATTACTCGAGTAGTAAACGCTAGTATTATGGATATGCATATTAGGCTTGGCGGGCCTTGTTCGGGATACGGACACATAATAGTTAGAATTGTGGTAAAATGGCAAAAATTTACCTTTCCGGGGCATTATTAAAAATCGTCAAGGTTCGGTTACATGAACTCAATACTATAATCTTTATTACCCGACTTGTATTTGTTACATGTCAACTTAATTAAGGGCGTATAACAACGTAGCCCATCGTATTTTAAACTGATTTATGCTTGTATTCAACTTATTACTTATTAAACTCTATGAATTCACTCAACCTTTGTGTTGACTTTTAGCATGTTTTATCTCAGGTCTGTAAGTGACTTTCGGCTCGGATGGGCGGCGCAAGAGATGGATATCAAGATGACTCATGTTCTAAATAAATTTTCTTTTAAGAAAAGACCAAAACTTTTATTATTTTATGTATCTCTAAACTTTGTACTTATTTGGGACCCCTTTTGTTTAACTCAGAATGGCTTTTGTATGCAAAAGTTTTATTAAAAACATCTTCATTTTGAATTTGTTTACTATATTTGTACAATGTGACTAGTATATAACATCCTATGTCCCTTTCCGCTGCGATCCTAATATGGAGGTGTTATACAACACCCACCTACCACCACCCGCCACCACCACCCACCACCTCCCACCACCTACCACCACCACCACCTAATTCTATAGCCATGTAAATCTGTAGCAAGTTATCAAGTTCAAATTAATGGATTACTATTAACTGGGACAAACTCATAAGGTGTGGTAGGATCACACTTTATTTTAGGTTATGAAATGTAAATTTTTATTATAAAATATATTTTTTTTAACATGTGCAATCTTTTATTTTACTTAAAAAATTATTTATAAGGCAACATTAGTATTTATAATAATAATAATAATAATAATAATAATAATAATAATAATAATAATAATAATAATAATAATAATAATACAACACCTTCTCAAATATCTTAAGTCCGTCTCTTGTCTAAAAACATCATTCCTGTTACATGAAAATTGTTTTTAACACATATGAAAATGGTTAACTTTAATTCGTTGATTAATTATCAGGCATAGAATGGAAAGAAAGTTTGCTAAGTAACTTTTCATAAGATTTGGAGATAATTAACATTTGACTTGGTTTATTTACAAATTGGTATGCTAATGTTGCTAAAAAAGTAGTTTGTGGGTGGATGCGGTGGTGTTAATGACGTTGGGTGGTGGTGGCGGTAGTGGGTGGTGGTGGTGGGTGGTGGTAGGTGGCGGTGGGTGGTAGTGGTGCTGGTGGGTGGAGGTGGTGGTACATGGCTATAGAATTAGGTGGTGGTAGGTGGTGGTGGTAAGTGGTGGGTGGTGGTGGTGGGTGTTGGTAGGTGGGTGTCGGTAGGTGGCGGTGGTGGTGGTGGGTTGAGGTGGTGGGTGGTGGTGGCGGTAGGTGGTGGTGGGTGTGGGTGGTGGGTGGCGGAGGTGGAGGTGGGTGGTGGTGGCAGTAGGTGGTGGTGGCGGTGGTGGGTGGAGGTGGTGGGTAGTGGTGGTGGGTGTCAGTAGGTGGCGGTGGTAAGCGGTGGTGGTGGTGGGTGGCGGTAGTAGGCGGTGGTAGTGGTGGGTGGCGGTGGTGGCCGGTGGTGGTTTAGTAGGTGGTGGTGGCGGTGGTGGGTGGAGGTGGTGGGTGGTGGCGGTGGGTGTTGGTAGGTAGCGGTGGCGGTGGTAGGTGGACTAACGATGCAAATATTTTAACTCTTGAGCTACAAGGACCTTTTATGCAATTGTTTCAAGGACGAATGGTGTAATAGTTTTGAGCCACAGGGACGATTCATGTAAATTTATTTATTTAACTCCATGCCACGTCAGATTCATGTATACAATAGGAAGATTAAGAAAGTTCGTGTATATAATAGGAAAAAAAAAGTTCACACCATACAATAGGAACAAGTGGCAAGTTTGATGCGTTTCTGGACAATTTTCCCTATATTATATTATATATATATCGGGTTTACAAAAATGATATAGCATAAGGTGGCATAAAGCGTGGCGTGACGGCATAACCAAGTCTCACATCTTTGGGAGGCTTTTGCGCGTCTTTTAAAACCATTTTGGGGAGTGAACTTTTTGATAGGGCCCAAATATAAGTCATGCATGTTACAATTAGTTCACACTTCACAACATACAAGTACGTAAAAGCTTTATAACTTCATATCAACTCAAAGTGATTTTCTCATAAAGTGAAAGCAATTGACAAAGAAGTAATGTCGTTTGAGACAAGTAGGATGGCAAAGAGTACCATGGAAATGAATAATGAGGAATGGGTATGTAGCTTTTCGTGTCAAAATTGTATTAAAAACAAAAATTTGTTGGCATGACAGTTGATAGACAAGACTACTCACCATCTCTTTATCCATCCACCGTTATGAGTGGTTGAAAACTTGCTACATTGACAAATTTAAAGTACGTAACATAGACAAATAACAAGAATAGAACCCTTCTTTGCATTTATAGCTAATACCATTGCCTTTTTTGTAAGGTGGTGATTAGTGAATTGTATAGTTGATTTTGCCTAAACGATCATGGGTTGTCGACATGGGTGGAGACAAAAAGTTATGGTCGAAAAGACAAACTTTGATAGTTTTTTAAAAACTACGCTATAAATCGGTTCGTTACGAGGGTAAACTACAAAAATAGCGAGATATTTTTATAATATTACACTAGAATTTTTTGTTAGGTGCCCACTGAACCCCCTCCTGTCTCCGCTACTGGCCGGTTGTCGACATGTAGGTTTTAGCTTGTTACAAGACACATTTCTTATTTCCTTTCATGAAAACTACAGTGTTTCATGATACTGAAAGTTTATTGTAGTCAAAATAAGTAGAGGTGTGCTACACCCATAGACGGAATATAGTTAGGGCAAAGGGGGGTCGTGGCCCCCCCCAAATATTTTACTTTGAACTATCAACTTTGTATTTTATACGTATACTAACAATGGAAATTACAAACTGGCCCCCTTAAAATTATGATAACCAAACTTCATATGAGCACATATCGAAGTGGCAGTTTCGATTCTCTAAACCAAACAATTGCTGTGATATTACTCTCAAAGTCTCAGGTTCCTAGTTCTCAAATCAAATCTTCAATCTTCATTTCAAAATTTGAAATATACATGAAAAATATAGAATTAAAGTAATGAAGTAAAATATTTAATCACCTAAGGTATTTTTCTTTCTTCGCAATAAGATGTGAGATGACTTTCTAGCAGATAGCTTGGTGGTTTACATAGAAAAAGAAATTGCTAAAAATATCGATTATGAATCCATAATTGTGGAATTTAAAAGCCTTAAAGGTCATCGCGCCGAGTTTTAGTATCACTTATATCTTTTGCTTCTTTAAACTATATGTTGATGTATCGCTTATTGGGACTTAAATTAAACTATATTTTGATTTATCGCGTATTTCTTGTCTTTCTATTTTGGTATTTATACTTCATGCTTTTCATCTTAAACTTATGATGATTTCGCCCCCCCCCCCCCCCCCCCCCCCCCCCCCCCCCCCGGTAAAACTGCCCAAGTTCCGTCCCTGGCTACACCCACCTACACTTTACAAAATTTTTCCCACACGCTGACGTGGCGGAGTTTTGATTGGTTGGTTTTCTGTGGGCCACAGAAAACCAACCAATCAAAACTCCGTCACGTCAGCGTGTGGGAAAAATTTTGTAAAGTGTAGGTGGATCTAGTATTTTTCAAATAAGTATTTGTTGTTTGGATTAATGTCATGTGCAAATGGCTTTTTAGAAGTCATTCATTACCATTGACCTAGTGGCCGACCAAATGTAAAAGAAACTCCTGACTTGTGGTCAAGACTGTAAAATTTAAAATCCTTGAACTAGTACTGCAAAACGTGACTTGTTTAGGTTAAAAGTTGTACATTTGCACGTCCACATATAACAATGTTACGTGTTATAAAAGAGCAACATCTTGAAAACTATCGATCGACACGACACATGAGTGTCTTGACATTTTCTTTAACGAACGTAAAGAGTGGGGTACAAAGCAGTGGCGGACGCATGAATTTGTTATAGGGTATGCATTTTTTTAATAAAGTTTGAAAATATATGCATTTAGTATAAAACTCTAAAATATGTAAAGAAAATTCGATTTTACACTAGTGATGACGTTTTTAAAGTATACGCGTACATACCTTCTTTCTTAAGTGTATGTCCGCCTATGGTACAAAATGTTTTCTTTAACGAACGTAAGGTGCGTTCGCTACCTCACTTAATATACATGCATAATTTAGAAGTACCACCGTCTTCATTTAGAAAGAAAAAAGTGATGCTTAATTAGAGATATATTACGACACACACGAAACCATTTATGAGTTTGAAACCATTTGTCTTTGCTCTTTTTTTTTGGCAAAGGTTTAGTCTTTGTTATAGTTCAACAAAATTCTACACACTAGTATAAAACTAATCAATAAGTTTAGATAAATATATCATCAAACATTTTTTTTTTTTTAATTATATAAAAATACTCGTGCTTCGCATGAGATCATTAAATATTCATCACAATATTGTGTTAAAATACACATGTCTTTGTCTCTACGTGTGTGAGAAAAGGTTGACATATTTAGATGTGATTAATTTTGTTGTATTTTTTAAAAAATAAAACAATAAAGATAGAAATCATAATCAACTTATTTGAATAAAGTTGTAAACAGTTATACAATTTTAGTTTTAAGTGTATATAGCAAATTGTATAAATCAATATGTACAATACCAAAATTAGAAGCGGGCAAATAGGCGAGCAGTGATTAATAGATTTCTTAATAAGTTAATGTTTTAGAAAATCAATACTGTTGTCAATTGGCCGCAATTCTCGCTAATTAAAGCGGTGCTTAGTAGCTTGCCTTTGTACTTTTTATCTTTATTTCTGGCTCTCGCTAAATTTATACATTTGCTTGAGAAAATTCGAAGGTGCTTCTTATGAGGTTTTAAAGAAGATACTAAAGACATTTCATAGATTAGATGGGAGAGTGTTTTAGCTAGTAACGGGTAATTTGGGTATTGGAAGTCTTAATGCTAAAAATCTTAGCCTTATTAGTAAATGGAGTTGGAGATTCAATCAAGAAAGCGATGCCTTATGATGCAAAGTTGTGAAATTGTTCCATGGCCTGGATGGCGGCTTTTGATCAAATATTGATATTGGTCTGCATAAGGAAGTTTGGGCTAACATTCAAAGTGGTAACAATGCCATTGATAAAGTTGGTGTACAGTTTTCCACTTCCTTTTATCAGAAAGTTAGCAATGGGAATTCGGTACGCTTTTGGGAAGATGTTTGGAACACTGATGGCCTCCTTTGAAACATGTTTTCCCCCGTCTTTTTGCTCTTGAAATAAACAAGGAGTGCTTAGTTTCAAATCATTGAAAACTAGTGACACCGCTTGGTCAGGAAATTGGAATTTGAAGTGTGAGCCTCGTGGTCTGGCCGTTGACGAGCTAGCAGGTCTAGAACAGGTTATTAACTCATTATTGTATACTGCTTGTGACTTTGATAAATGGCAATGAACCCTTGCGACAAACGGAAAATTCGTAGTTCGGAAGCTACATTCTCTTGATGATCGGAACATTCTGGACCATTCTATATTGACTTCAATCACAACTGGAATAATTGGACTCCAATAAATGTAAACATAAACATTTTGAGGGCGACAAATAATGGGTTACCCACTCTTTCTACTCCTAATCCAATCCTTGCTTCTTTGTTGTGTCCATTATGTAATGAGACAAGAGAGACAATTAATCATGTGTCACACTCGTTTATCCTTGCTCGCTAGATATGGTTAAAATGTTGGCGTCGGTGGGGTATCGTCGCTCCTACCCACTTCTCTATAAAAGATGTTATTTTTCAATTCTTGCCTCGATAGATTTCAAATTGGTAAGGAAAGCTTTGCCATGTGTTTTCTATGTGTGGATGCGGTCAATTTGGAAGTGGAGGAATCGGGTGGTCCATGCTTCCGACAATGGAAAAGACACAATTTTAAGTGAGGACATATTCTCGCAAAGTCGGCAGTTATCTCTTATTTCGATTTCGAATGGTGTAAAAAGCTTACTTTATATTGGGGTAGAGAGGTATGACTCATAGAAGTCTTTAGTTAACATCTTTTGTATGTTTGGTGTTGGTGTGGCTTGGTTCTTTAATATTGGAAGCCGCCTTTTTCGAGTTCAACTTTCTTGCATTTTGGTATTGGTGTGGCTTGGTATCTTGCCCTATTTCTCAAAAGTATTTTAATAAAAGCATTGCTTCTCGGGTATGTTTGGCGAGACGTTGCAATAGCACTCACTAGCAATAGCAGTAAATAGTAAGTTTAGCAGTTTGTAGTAGACCATAAGTTGTTTGCTTAATAAAAGCGTTTGGTAACAAATTTGTAGATTTAATTATAAAGTATACTATATTATAAAGCATGAATGCCTACTATTAATAGAATACTTAAAATTAAGCCTTATAACTTCTAAAACTATAAGTACAACAACAAATGCTACTTATAGAAATTCCCCTCATATTTAATTCTAACATACAATTAATACTAACATTAAAAACAATAAATAAATCATTATGTATATTAAATACAATTAATTAAATAGTCAATAAATACAATTAATACACTTATTAAAACACCCCTTACATAAGAAATACAAATTATCAAGCATATTGTACAACCAACTTAAACACAATTCGTGCATTAAATGTCACTAATACAAATAATAAAGCATATTATACAAATTTTTAAGCCCGAACGGGCAATGGGCCAAATGGGCTCAAGCCCGAACGGGCACGGGTCAAACGGGCTCGAGCCCGAACGGACACGAGCTAAACGAAATTTTTGATATCCGTAAATTTATTGTCAAAAAGAACATAATAAACTAAAATATGTTCACATATTGTACAAACAAAGCAAACTACTAAACAAAAACAAAAAATAAATAATAAATAAAATAATACAAACAAAGCAAAATTTCATCAAACTTTTGCCATAAAAAACTAATCAGTAAAGATATTGCCAAAAAACGTACAAATAAAATAAATTATTAATCGAAAAAAATTAAATTACAGGGTGCTCGCAGCTGCATCGCGGGGGGACCCTGCTAGTAAAGTATAATATGCTTAAATAAATTTGAGAGGTTGATTTGCACACCAAAAATTTTTATACTTACACCATTCTATACAATTTGTATAGCATACCATACAACATGTTAATGCACAGAGTGTGGTGAAAGTAAAAAAAAATATGGCGTCTAAATCATCCCCTAAATTTGAAGGATTGTATATGTAATTTAAAAGTAAAGGGAACGATAGCTCCAAGATTCTACTAATAATTTTTTGAGAAGCGTTTTAAGTATGAGCAATTTCACAAAATAAAAAGGGTAAATTGCAAAAATGGTCCTTGACGTTTCACAAAATAGCAAAAATGGGACCGAGACAAAAAGTAGCGCAAAAAAGACACCAACGTTTCACATTTTTGCAAAATCGCCACCGAGAGGCCTTTTCCGTTAGTTTTCCCGTTAAGTGCCATGTCATCAAGGGCAGTATCGTCATTTCATTGCTCCAGTCAAACCTTTCCCCTTTTCCCCCTTTCCCGTTTAAACAACAGACCACCACCACCACCTCCCGACCACCTCTGCAACCCTCGACCACCACCTCAAAAGCTCCCTAGCTCCAACTTCCCATCCCACTAACCTTCACCCTTCTCACAATACCATACCTACCACAAAAATCCACCCTGGCAATCCAAACCCGTACCACAAACTTTTCCCGCCAAAACCTTATAAGGGGCTAGGATCACTCATTCTTTAATTGGACGACTGAGATTTGATCAAGAAAGCACAAGGATGATATTACAACTGTTTTCACTCACAGAAGAAGCACAACAAAGCAAAAGGAACCCTGGTTTAGTTTAGTATAAATAAGAAGCTTGTACAAGCCTTTAGAGGCATCCTTTTCCTTGTATTTTTCTTTCATTACTCTTAGTTTTCAATTGTAATCCAGTTACTTCAAGTTAATTCAAGTTTTATTCAAGTTTCAAGCTATTTTCATCTTTAAGTCAATTTTTGAATTTCTTCTAGTTTTACTCAATTTGCTTTACAAATTATTCCCGAAGCTTTAATAAGCCTTTAAAAAGCTATTTGAAGTTAAAGGAACCAAAAACTCAGAAAAGAAAAAAAAAAAAAAAAAAAAAAGAAAAAAAAAAAAAAAAAAAAAAAAGGAAAAGACAAAGAAAATCAAAAATAAATAAAAAATATGGTGGTTCATGGCAATGAAGCAGAGCAAGGATGAAGGGAATATGGTCTAGAGCTCACGGGAGCATAGGTTTATGTTCTTGGTTCTGGTTCTTACTCAACTCGAAGCTTTGGTCACTTGTAAGCAAATCTTTGTACCATTTTCAGCATATTGTTTGTTTCTAATCATTAGCTGTAATCCTTGCTTGAATTGTGCTTAATTATGTTTGTTTATTGTTAGTTTATGTTTATTTGTTGGTTTCTTAGTTTAAATCTTTAGTTTGCTTGGAAATTTTTTAAAATCTATTCAATAAGGGGTGTTTGGTTCAATCTGTTGAGTGGTGTATTTGTTGTTGTATTTGGACCAAACCTATCTCAGTACCACTCTTATGCTTAAACTAGTCCATTTCAACTCAATACTTGATAGCTTTTAACTTAAAAGTCAAAATTTCATTTTAGTAATCATAACAGTTTAACTGTTAAGAAATTAGGGGAGCATAAACTCTCATTTTGCTTAGAATTTGTTAGGATTGCTAAAATTAGTTTCATTTAGGGTTAACATAACACAACTAATCAATTAGGGTTAGTGAAAACTCATAAAAGTCAACCTGGATCAAAATTGGAAAAAAGTCAAATTTGCATAGTGGATTTTTGCTAGGTTACTTCTGAATTTTTAATTCCTTCAATATTAAGAGTTAGGATCTAAATTTTTGAGGTTCACTAGTCTTCTAGGTTGTGACCAATAGGGTATTTTTATTTTGATTTTTAGATTTTTTTTACTGCTTTTTAGGCCCTTGAAATCAGCTGTTTGCTTAAAAGCTCCCCTGACCCAGCAGACTTGGACTTGGGGACAGATTTCAATTGACCACAATTTGGTCATTTCTGGTTTGATAATTATGCTGCCACCTTTCCATCAAATGTTAATAAAAATTATGCTGCCACAAATGCAAACACTATAACCAAATACAACCTATATTCAATGGTCATTTTAGAACTTTGTATGCCGCCACTTCTCAAGATTGTTCATTAATGAACTTAAATATGTTGGGTCTCTTCTATAGGTGACGATACCATTGGGTATGCATGAAAACTACCCAGGGTACAATATATATTTATTGGGTGCTAAATGGGTAATCGTGTTGGGTCTCTTCTATAAGTGACTGTTTATTGGGTGCTAAATGGGTAATCGTATTTGGCGCGTCAAGGTATCTATCAGGGTACAATATATATTTGGCGAAAAGTGTTTCTGGTCAACTTGATCTGACCAGCAATATGTTTTTTCTTACCCTTTTGACCTGATACCCAACACGCCCGCGCCCTCCTCTAGCCACCTCTAGTCTCAAGTTGTGTTATACTTAAATTGCCCTTCTACATTTTGTATGGTAAATATTTGTTTATAGCTCTTTAATCTGATAGGTGAAAGAGTTGGAAATGGAAATTCATCCCGTGCTTGATGAACTTGCAAAATCAATAAGTACTCTAAATCTTGAACGTGTTCGTAGATTCAAAGGCCACCTTTTAGCATTGACTCAACGGGTGCAAAAGGTACATGTAAATTGAATCAATTTATTTATCTCAAAACATATAATACTTATATTTTCATACACTTTCAGGTTTGCGATGAAATAGAACAGCTAATGGATGATGATGGTGATATGGCTGAGATGTATTTAACCGAGAAAAAACAAAGAACTTCGTGTAATGATTTATATGATCAAGTACAAGGGCGTTTAGTAATGTAAGTGCACATAAACATGGAAGCTTGTGAGCTCATTTGTAACTGGTGAGACTGAAAACATTGATCAACTTGAGATGTTGCTGGAAGCGTATTTTGTTGGAATTGACAACACTCTAAACAAGCTGCTTTCGGTACTTTGAAGCAGATATAGCTAGAGGCGACTTGAACCTAGATGCACTAAACTGGCAACTTGATAGCCAATCTGAATCAGACAATGATGACAAATGGGTCAAAAGTGAAAGCACCGGGAAGCCTGTGTTCACTCCAAATTACACATTTTCACCTCTTGATTTACGGTTACGTCTTCATGGAGTAGTCGAGTCAAAACTGAGAGCACGTATTGATGCGCTGGAGGCAGTTCTCGAGAACCGAAAAAGTCAAAGTAAGCCACATTCTCCAGAACCACAAGAAGAAAAATCTTTCTGGGATTTTGACCACACGATTACCCATTTAGATACCTTTACTTCAAATATATATTGTACCCTGATAGATACCTTGACGCGCCAAATACGATTACCCATTTAGCACCCAATAAATACGATTACCTTGACGCGCCAAATACGATACCATTGGGTATGCTGACAAAGAACTTACGTATCAGTGTAGCTGCTCTTTTCTTGAGGTAACATGATCGTTTATAATCAACAATTGAACTTCTGTTGTCACTGTGATACTGATCCCTGAACATTGTGTAAACAGATCTATAATGAACAAATCACCGACTTACTTAATCCATATGAAAAGTAATAGATTGGGATTAAGATTGGTTGTTTTGAGCAATTATATTTAATTAAATATATATTGTTGGATCTGGGTTTTGATTTGAATGCCTGAGTTTTTGCTCTTGATGTTCTTCATTTTTTATTAAAGTTAAATATAAATTAAAAAGAAATTCAAATGGGGAAGAAGACGAGGGTATATTAGTCATTTCACTGCACTTAACGAGGAAAACTAACGGAAGCTAACGGAAAAGGCTTCTCGGTGGCGATTTTACAAAAATGTGGAACGTTGGTATCTTTTTTGCGCTACTTTTTGTCTCGGTCTCATTTTTGCTATTTCGTGAAACGTCAAGGACTATTTTTGCAATTTACCCGAATAAAAATGTTACTAGTAGTTATTATTTGTACAAGCTTTACATAGAAAAGCTGGTTTTGCTCAAAAACACTCGGGTTACCGCAAAACTTGACATACGTCATTTCTACTATTTATAAATATGCTGGCATGTGGGACCATATGATATGAAGAGATTGGACCCATGAAAAACGCCACTTGTCATAACCTTGTTTCTAGTAGCACAAATTTTTGGAAGAAAGACTTTCTTTTTGGTCTTCTCTCGTGTACGTTCATCAAATTTTCACATATTATATACTACCATAACTTTTAGGTCCTCACATTTAAAACCATAACTACAAATGTTAACGTCCCCCTCATAATCAAAATCATCATCGTATTTTCAGCTTCCTTAATCCTTTGAAGCATTGATCTTGATGATTATCCAGGTAACCTTAGCTTTCTCTATATCATTGATTATACTTTCACATTTGTTAAATTCTTGAATATGATCACATAGTTTCTTGGGTCTTTTTTTTCTTCTATGATTTGGTTTAACTGGGAGTTATTTTTATTTCATGTTCCTGTTTATTAGGATCATAGATTCATTTCATTTAGTCATGTCATAGGTTTTGTAAACATACTCTTTAAACTTGTGTTTTAGGAGCCAAGATTGATGAACGAATTTGTTTTTTTTTTGTTTCGACTTTTACTGTATAAGTAGATAAATTTCACGTCCCATATATGCACGACGTAAGTATGAGCGAACCCAAACAGTAAAAAAAAAAAAAAAAAAAAAAAAAAAAAAAAATATATATATAAAGTAACTCCCGATAAGGACCTCCGGCCTTTTGTAGGGAGTGAGGATCGAACCCTTGACCTCTCGGTTGAGAGGCAAGGGGTTTTTCCCATATATGCACGACGTAAGTATGAGCGAACCCAAACAGTAAAACTACGCTATATTGCTTGAACAGTTTGTAAACTTTGATTGTCAAATTAATTGGATTGATCAAAGGTAGAACACGCAAAATTATCCGAAAAAGTTAGCTGTAGCCTAAGTAGTGAGGATCTTAAAGGACATCTGGGACCAAAGATTGATATGATGATGAGTTTTGAGCTACGGACTTTTTCTCTTGACAGGGTGGTGAGGTGCCAAACGGATGGCCTTTTGGGCTCGGTAGTATGAACTCCAGACTTAGTGTAAGAGAACGTGTTGAGGAGGCTGCTGATACCAGAGAACCAAACACTTTTCATGGTCCCTCATCAAGCTTTTCTTCGTTTTCATCATCCAACCTTGACACCGAGGTAATTTCTAGCCAAAACCATTTGTACGTTATGGAAGTTTAGAGTTGACAATGAAAGTGATCTAACGTGTTCTTTTCTTACAAACAGTCGACAGCGTCATTCTTTCAAGACAACAGTGTTTCGCTAGGTCGACTAATTGGACTTAGACCACGAGATAATGGAAGATTATACTTCCCAAGACCTGCTTACATACCAACACCAAGGTCTCGACACTCTGAGGCATTGCCAGATGCTGATCAAATCGAGACTTCTCAGGGGGTTTGCGTCCCGAACTTAATGAACATTCTGATCAAGATCAGCAGAAGTAAAAGCCACTCAAGACACTGAGTAAATATCGATATTCCATAAGCTTAAGTTCTGTTTCTTCATCTATGGAATGATAACGTGTGCCATTTCTAGTTGACTTCTGTCTTTTTTAAACCGTAACTAGATAAAAATCTGGTTGCGTGTTTTGTATAGGTGAAACGACAAATAAAGATGTAAACCACAGCATGAATAACGAAAATGATACAAACTATTTTATGGTAACCAAAATGTTTGTTTTGCATTTTGCTTATTGGAGTGCTTATATAGTGAACGTTAGTGATGTATAATGTCGTATACTCGTATATTGATCTTATATCATAGAAGATGTCGGACCTTTAATGTCACACACATAGAAACGATGAGATAGCTCCAGATACTATCTACGTCGAAAATAATGAAAGGGGCACAGAAATAAGAGAGCGCCAGATAAAATATACATCCAAGTTCATATAAAACAGCTAAATTACGACTACTTCATTCAGTGTCTTGTTTAGGCGAAAATACTATCTTTTCCGCCAAGGAGAAAACTAGATTGATTTTGGATCTTCAAGAGCTATTCAACACCAATGGAAACATATTTATCCAAACCCTATATACAACATCCACACCATACTTCTAGTGCCATCAAAAGAAAATCCAATCAAACATTGACCCACAAGATATTGAAATTGCTACTTGAACATAGAAATATTAGAATCATTTGTTAGATTCAGAATACGATAACAAAGGGGCCTCAACATCTGCGATAGAAGACCATTCGACAATGTAACTACATAGATTGACATACTAGGGTAGCCCTATTACATGTTAAGACGATATCAACAAAAAAGGATAAGATGACCCCCTTTGTAGTTGTATATCGAAGAACGCATAAGTCACATCAACAATCGTACCTCGGATCATGCTGGGATGAAAAGAGCTGCGTAAAGCATCAACAAGACGTCACAACTCATTCCTCAACATTTACCAGCTCATACTCAATCAGAGACAAGTTGTTATCCTCTTTGACAGTAAAGCTAGCAGGTTCTGTAACCTCAATGCGTCCCCACTTATCAACAGCAAGTCTGATGGAGCCTTTGAACATGTCAATCTTCGCGTTACGGATTATTACAGTGGTATCAGGCTTCATCAAGTCAACTGCAATAAACATATGACCATTATCAACATCATAATCATCACAAAGCAATAGTAAACTCACAAACGTCACAACTGTGTTTAGAGAGCACAAGCATTCAGAGAATATGCCGAGGGCTGGATTTTGAAGCTAAGTCACTTTCATATAATTACTCCTCCAAGTAATTACTTCAACTACACCACTGATACAATTACTCCAAAGAGAACTTAATAAAACATGTAGAAGATAATGATTTGATTGACTGGTTAAGTGGTGTTTCGGCAAATCTTATTTAAGCATCTTATAAGCTTACTGCTTTATTACTCCGTAAACAACATTAAGCTCTAGAGTATCCAGAGTCCAGACAGCTAATGTCTAAACACCTTAATTTGCTCTGTATTAGAAGCCATTGTGATGTGCTTATCTACAAGAGCTTATAGATCTCATAAGCTAATAACCTAATAAGCATTAGCCTTCTAAATTAGCTAATTCGAACACCAACGCATTTCAAATAAGCGGAAACACTTTCTAATAACACGGTGTTTGGGTTAAGCCTATAAGTTCTCAAAAAGCCCCAATCCAAATTTAAGAAAATCATGAATTAAAATGTTAAACCATCACCGAATGGCCTAGTGGTAAAGCCCTTGAGTTCCTCACAAGAGGTCTAGGGTTCAAACCTCACTAGGTGCACATATTGGATGGCCAGGGTATGGGCCGTCATACACGGTCAACATGATACCTTGATTAGGCCACATACATATAAGTCAAAGACTCGCCCTCCTCAGGTAAGGTAACCCAAACAGGGAAACCCTCATCCGTTTTCTAGTTTATTACTAATTAATAATTTTTTTGAACATCTATTTATTAATTAATTAGTTAAGCGTAAAACAATCATTCTGAAAAAAGTAATTGTGTGTTAGGGGGACAATTTGTTTGACACAGGTACTTCCTGACCAAAAACACAGCAAGCCTCTTACAATAAGCTAACCCAAAACAGCTTACACCTAATAAATAAGAGGGTCTTTGTTTCGGCTTATATAGCCGGATTATGGTTTATTTGATTCTGGGCTTATGTTTCATAAGCTCGCTTTTTGTGGCTTATTTTGAATCTTTTCAGCTTATGTAAGCCGAAAAGTTGTAAAATAAGCCACAAAAATGAGTTTATGAAAATGTTTGGCGCAATGGGCTGGGGATGGGGCTTATCCCGAAAGCTGAAACTTATATTTTTATAAAGCTGTTTGGCGAATTAGTTGGAACCGAAGCTTATTAATGTAAAATCTCATAAAAATACATCAAATTAAATTCAGATATATTTCCACCTTTTGCGTGATAATTCATTATATTTTGAAAAATATTTTATAAGCCGGCTTATTTTAAAAGTTTAAAATAAGCCATAAACCCAAAACCAAATAAGCCATAAACCGGCTATATAAGCTCAAACAAACACCAAAAAAAAAAAAAACAAAAACAAAAAAAAAAACAAAAAAACAAAAAAACAGACCTTGATCATTTCTGGCAGTAAACAAAACAGTCCCAGTTTCATCACCAATCAAACACTCAGTAATCCTAGTATGCCCTCCACCACCAGACCTTGAATTATTCCTTGACTTCTTATCCAAAACAGTTGTTGCAGTCAAAACCTTAACCACAAGTGTATGCCCATTTGTTCCTGGTTTCAGATCACTTACTTTCACAAACACAGGCTTCCTTTTTTGTACTACTTTTGTTGATGGTTCTGGTTGTTGGTTGACTGTTGTTGATGTTTCTGTTGTGTCTGCCATCGCCGCCCTTGACTTTTGTTTTTTGGTTGATTTTTGGATAAACCCTAGAAGAAGTTTGGTATAAAGTGAAAAGTGAAGTGTGAAGTGAGTGTACTTCTGTTGTTGTTGTTGTTATTTGTGTTTTGGGGTTTGGTAAAGTTTGGTGCTTTGAGTTTTGGGATGTGACAATTTGGTACCTTTTAGTTTTTCATCAAAGGTTGTTAAACCGAGTGTTAGATTAGGTGCAGTACTAGTGACTAAGGGTGAGCAAAACCGCCCGAATCATGAAAATCCCAAAAAACCGATTGAAACCGAGCGTCCTGAATCGTGTACCGACCATACACAGGTCGGTACTCGGTTTTGATTTTTCAAAAATTCGGTTTTCAGGACGGGTTCGGGTTGGGACAAAAACCAAAAAAACAAACCAATATCGAGCAAAACCGACCGAACCCGACTAAACCGAACCGAACCAAACTGAGTAATTCGGTTTGGGTTTTCCCCGAACTCGGTTTCGAGATAAGTCGGGTCGGGTCGGGTCGGTACTCGGCTCAATGCTCAACCCTACTGGTACTGGTGACTAACATATCACTGTTAATTCAATGTCATGTCACTTTTTCACTCTATCATCAACATAGTGTAATAATATAACCAACATTATCATATAATCATACTCCACTTATACACAAATATACTTCACAAAAACTAAACTTTCAAACACATACACATGCAACTTTCACAAGTTGTTCGGTCGATCAACTGACTTTCTCCTTTTTCAAGCAAAGCACGCGTGGCTGGGTAGGGAATTTTCAAGGGAGACGCGTCTTTGGAAGTCACCAGCGCGTGTATGACCTCCCTCATACACCCTTTTATGGTGACCAAACTCACTAGTCACCACCGTCATATCAATTCCACATCACCATTTACACCTTTCACAAAATAAACCACTCCTAATGGTGACCATCAAATCAACCACTCAAATATATATCTCACTTAAACACAAAGATACCCCATAACGTACTCACACACAAAAACAAAATGATCAAGATTTGGTCAGATCAAGAAAGTGACCAAATCACTTTGAAAATTACTCGACCACGCTTGAACCATGCATGTTGTTATGGTGTTTGACACGCATGAAGAAAGGTATTATATTCTTATAACAACCAGTTTCAGTTTTTTTTTTTTTTTTTTTTTTTTTTTTTTTTTTTTTTTTTTGGGAATAAGGAATGACTTTCGTTTTCTTAAGTTATGTTTGATTTGAAGCTAGGTTTTGGGTCAGAAACTAGTCACGATTCCCAAAAACAAATGCATCATTCGGCCACATCACATGGGTTGGGTTTAAGCTATGCCTATATTAATATCCACCACCAAGTACCTATGCTTAAAGAAAGTAACTGCCAAAGGCGGAGCTAGAAATTTTTTTTTTTGAGGGCCGAAACAAATTTTTTTCCGATAAAACATTAGCTGGGAGGGCCGAGACGAAAAAAAAAATCTTTTTTTAACACATGAAATCACAAATAAATACACTAATGGGCTTCGGCCTACGGGGTCAGACCCTTCCCGTCATTAAGCTCCGCCAATGGTAACTACTTTTATTGAATAAAAACATGATTTTTAGGGGATGTCGTATTAGACACCATCATTGGTAGATTTTGCATTTGAAATCCTAGTTTATTAACCCATATCTTTAGTTTTTGAAATTGCATTGTAGATATCATGTGCACTTTGTAGATTGTTGTGGACATGATTTTTAATAAGGTATCATGTTCATATTGTGCAATACAAGGTGTGTTGGTTGCTTGCAACTTGCAATGCCATGCTGACTACGAAAAGTCAAAACTCTAACGATTTCAGTCATTCAACCATATATATTGTGGACTCATTAGCCATCAAAAAGCACCCACTTTGAAATATTGGTATAGCTAGTAAATAGTAATTTCCAGTATTCGTTTTATTGGAACCAATTTGTTTACTACAAATACAACATATTTGTTAATCTTGATCCCAAAAATGGTACGAATATTAAAAGAGCTGTAGCCCATTAAACAATGGACTGTAACTAAATCCATATAAAATAAGAAATAATATAATTGGGCTATAATAAATCAATGAAATTTACAAACACATTTTCCACTTTGTAAAGATATTTATCATCAAATAAATAAAAGCACATCTTTTATGATATATTGCTCCTAAATATAACCTTAGAATTCCAGGATTCGAAGCCGACGCTGTCTGCAAACTAAATGTGTATTGCATAACACGAACACGATATAATTAGTGCATACAGGCACTCAGACACACCTTCTACACTTTATTTCCCTGTTCTTGTAGTGGAAGGAATAACTTTCAGGCTGTAATTATTTGTTGCGTAGCAATCAAATTTTATTCTGTAAATCAAAAATACAGTAAAACTTCTATAAATTAATGATGTTGGGACTGAGATATTTTATTAATTTAGCGAGATATTATTATATCGATAAATTAATAATTTATTAATTTAAAGAGGTTTTAGTATGACATTTAAATTTTCAAATGCAATATACTAGTTAATCAGAAAAATAAGTTTCAATTAATATTTTATGAATTCACATTCACAAATTACATTCACAAATTAATTGAATTTGTCAAGTTCTTTTGTTTTTGAATCATTTCAAGTTCATTGTTTTCAAAAAAAAAAAAACAAGTGATTATAGATTCATTTTTTTACTTAACAATGTTAGAATTTTGAAGTGTATCACACATATATATGAAATTTTTTATTAATTATTAATTTATAGTTTCGTTGGGACCAATATATATACACTGGGGTTCCAAAAAAATTATTATCTTATTATTTTATCAATTGTGGTCAAAATTTGTACTGGTCCCAAATTGGGACTAAACAAATTATTAATTTTATCGATGTTATTAATTTATCGAGTATTAATTTATAGAGGTGTTACTGTATTTGTAAACAGTGTACCAAGTATCCATTTTACTAAGGTTTAGATAGAAAGGCGAAACTGGCCCTAAATATTTGGGTAGATCAGTCTGGTCATTTGGTGGTTTAGGCCCAAGTAGTAAATGCTTCCCACCAAAACTGAATTGTGACCCAAAATATAATGTTTAATACTAGTACTAGTAAATGCTTTGATAACTGTCTTAAGGTTTTGCTGTGACATTAGAGGATATGTTTGGTGAAACGAGTGGTGACATTAACTAACAGTAGTAGTTAATAATGGCAATTAGCAGTGGCTGTTTGTTTGACTAAAATGCGTTTGATTATGTAGCTGTAATTATAAAAGTACCATTGAAACGAAACAAAAATGCACAAAAATGCTATGCTTGTTGCCAAATAAGCTTTAATATTCAAATGCTAAATGCTAAATGCTCAAAAATGTTTGTGGCTAAACATACCCTTAATTGGATGGTAGTAAAAGATACAAAAAGAAGGATAACTTAGATAATAATCTCGAAAGATGTAAATAAGTAACTACTCCGTAATTCTTTATTGTATTGATACATGTACTAATAAAATAAAACCTTGAACTACACTATAAAAGCTAATATTACCAAAATCTAATGTATTTTGCTTCACTTCAATGGTTTTTGTTAAGTTTAGACCAAAGCTGATATACTCCTTCCAACTCACGATAAGTGTCATATTACTATTTTGAAATGTTTCAAAACAAGTGTTTACTTTGTATTGTCAGCGTTAAAAAAAGAATTTAGTGAGTGGAAATGATATTTCATATTTGATTGGTGAATAGTGTAGTTAATGAGATTTTTTTAAAACTTTATAAATATTGAAAGCAGACACTTTTTATGAGATGGAGAGTGCAGATACTTGTTTATCAATAAAAATGGTCTATCTATGAAACAAAGTATAAATATATGCATATATAATGCTGAGTTAATTGCAAAAATCGTTCATAAGGTTTGCTCAAATTGCAGATTTCGTCCCAAATAGTTTAAAATTGCAAAAATCGTCCCTAAATCAAACCTTTTGGCAAATTTTGGTCCCTAGCTTTAACTGCCGTTAAGTAAATTCCGTTAGAATTTACAGTTAGCCCTTTTAGCCAACAATTCTTGCAGCGTTCATCCTTTTAACTAACGTCTGTTATAGTTGAAAAAAATTGGTTTTTATACGATTTCATCCGTTTGTCTTACGTTTTTATACGTTTTCGACCGTTTTTATACGTTTTCATCAATTTTTATACGTTTTCGTTTGTTTTTATACGTTTGGCCCGTTTTACTTACGTTTTTATACATTGTCGCCCGTTTTTATACGTTTTCATCCGTTTTCGGCCATTTTTATACGTTTTTGTCCGTTTTTATACGTTTTCACCCGTTTTTCTTACGTTTTCGCCTGTTTTTATACGTTTTCATCCGTTTTTGTTCATTTTTGTATGTTTTCGTCCGGTTTTATACCTTTTCATACATTTTTAATCGTTTTCATTTGTTTTATACGTTTCGCCCGTTTTTCTTACATTTTTATACGTTTTCGTCCATTTTTTACCTTAACATATGTTTTAATTGTTTTTATATACTTTCGCCATTTTAATATGTTTCGTCTGTTTTTATACGCCTTCATCCATTTTTATTCGTTTTCGTCCCTTTTATACGTTTTAGCCCATTTTTCTTATGTTTTTATAGGTTTTCATCTGTTTTGGCTATTTTTATACGTTTTCGTCCGTTTTTATAAGGTTTCGTCCATTTTATATGTTTTCATCTGTTTTTATACGTTTTCGCCCATTTTCATATGTATAAAAATGGACGAAAATGTATAAAAATAGATGAAAATATATAAAAAACAGGCGAAAACATATAAAAACATAAGAGAAACAGACGGAAATAGATGAAAACGTACGAAAATAGATAAAAACATACAAAAACAAGCGAAAACTTATGAAAAAGGACGAAAATGTATAAAAATGTAAGAAAATGGGCGAAAACGTATAAAAACAAATGAAAACGATATAAATATGGCTAAAAACGGATGAATACCTATAAAACTGACAAAAGCATATAAATATGGCTGAAAACGGATGAAAACGTATAAAAACGGGCGAAAACGTATAAAAATATAAGAAAAACTAACGAAAACGTAAGCAAACAAGCGAAAATGTATAAAAACGAATGAAAATGATAAAAACGTACGAAGAGGTATAAAAATGGATGAAAACGTATAAAAATTAACGAAAATGGATGAAAACGTATAAAAATTGACGAAAATGGATGAAAACATATAAAAACGAGCGAAAATGCATAAAAATGTAAGATAAACGGACGAAAACGTATTAAAATTGAAGAAAACCGGGCGAAAACGTGTAAAAACGAATGAAAACGATTAAACGCGTATGAAAAGGTATAAAACCAGACGAAAACGTATAAAAATGGACGAAACCAGATGAAAACGTATAAAAACCAGGCGAAAACGTATAAAAACGTAAGAAAAACTTGCGAAAACGTATAAAAACGGACAAAAACATATAAAAACGGACGAAAACATATAAAAATGGCCGAAAACGGATGAAAACGTATAAAAACGGGCAACAACGTATAAAAACGTAAGTAAAACGGGCGAAAACGTATAAAAACAAACGAAAACGTATAAAAATTGATGAAAACGTATAAAAACGGGAGAAAACGTATAAAAACGTAAGACAAACGGATGAAATCGTATAAAAACGGACGAAAATAAACGTATAAAAACCGATTTTTTTCAATTATAACGGACGTTAGTTAAAAGGATGAACGCTGCAAGAATTGCTTGCTAAAAGGGCTAACGTGTAAATTCTAACGGAATTTACTTAACGGCAGTTAAAGCTAGGGACCAAAGTTTGCCAAAAGGTTTGATTTATGGACGATTTTTGCAATTTAAATCTATTTGGGACGAAATCTGCAATTTGAGCAAACGTTGAGGGCGATTTTTGCAATTAACTCTATAATGCTAGAGGATGTCGACATGTTAAAAAATAATTTATAGCCGTCCGATAATGACTGACATAACCACAAAATTGTTGGTGGTGGGCGGTGGGTGACGGTCGATGGATTTGCTACTCATTTATGAAGGTGAAATGATGCCAAGCCCACTTTAGTTTGTGAGGACTTGGTCCTACCCACCAAGCCAAATTACCATACTATGAGACCTTGTTAATAAATGTTACTGTCTAAAAAAGTTTATAAGCACATGCCAAATGTTTGAATTAGCTTATATATATTAAACTAGCTAAAAGACCCGTGAAATTCACGGGTATTTTAAAAAATAGTAGAAAGAAGAAATTAAAATACACAATAAGACGGAAAAACGAAACATGATGGTAAAGTAATTGTTTGGAAATGAAACATACCTATGATTTAAAGTTGTCAAGTAACAACAAATGATTATAACTTAAATAAATACAATTGTAATTTATGGTGTTGCACGTTTTGAGTTGTTGTGGAACCCAAAGGTGTGTAGATGAACTTGTCGATAATTTGAGTTGTCCCTTTCGATGCATCTCGACGTTAACATGATGAATCAAATTCGAGATATAACTCAAAATCGAAAACCCAATAAAGAAATGAGATGAATCAGACAATACAATTCACATGTTATATTGTTGGGTAAATGTGAAATACCTGTGAATACTGATTATGTAGCACGTCTTTGTATACAGTGTTTCTTGTAGTATTCGTGACATTACCATTTTTGTAGACACGACACCACAAAGTTGTGCATATATAAAAAACAGGACGTGGAAAAATACAAACCCACTTGTGTTTTTCTTATCATAATTATCCAATTCTTTGCATTTGACAACTTGATCAATTACATCTAAAGAATAAGTTTAAAAGTGAACACGAAGTATTGTGATTAAAAGGGATGAAGAATAAGGAATTCCCCAATAGCTTTAATTTCGCATGCCTAGATTTTTTTAAAAGGTTTTAAATCGGTAACATGGATTGAACCTCTTAAATCTTCACATTTTTTAATCATAGTTTCTGTTTTATAACTAATCCACATTGAGTTTGATAAATTTCGCTATTGTGGTTGGATTTCTCTACCGCCATACAACTGCAAGATCACAACTTGACAGTTTAAGGAGTTATATGGGGCACACACGACCAAAAATCAAGGTTTTATTCCATGCAAATATTTACCGTTGTTTATGAAAAATATCATATTTCAGCAAGTGTCCAAATAATTTACATAATTTGATTACGCCATGAATAAAAAATGCCCGGGCATTTAATTTTACAACACTTTCTGTGCCATAAATTCTTGAACAAAAGTGATTCAGAATAATGGATTTTACCAAAATCGGGTTATAAAATATAAGGACTTTCTTATTTACCATTAAAAATTGACAAAAACGGTAGATGATAATTACAATTTATAAAAACCATCGAAGTAAGAAGTTTAATGTATTCTAAACATGGCTAAATTTACCTTGCATGGATCCATTCGTATTTTTTAAGGATCAGAAACAATCATGTAAAACACATTTCATATATTTTTTTTCACATAATATGATCATGTGTTAACAAATCAAATGAACATCACACTCTTGTTTTTGAGAAAGCCAAAAGAATAAAAATCATTATGAAAGTTATTAAAATTTGATATGAGAATAAAAGCATGAGCGAAAATTGGCTATGAACAAAGATAATGAAATAACCAAACTTATATATGCAAAAACATTGTTGTTGAATAGTATTAACCAATTAATAACCCAATGCTTCATATAAACTATCATACTTCCATGCAGGGATACTCAGTTCCTATTGCACATAGGAACTTTCAATAACTTATATTTTGTGTATCGTGAACTTTAATAACTTCGATTGTATGTGTCATTACGTCGGTGATATTATGTGACACTACTTTATCCTTTCCGTTCAACAAATACATGTTTTGTTTAAATTATATATGTTATATATTGATCACACATACCCCAAACACCCCATTCTTTCACTTAACCCCCGATCAACTCCTCTTTCTCCCACCCAACGTCTAATTCATCTCGTACATACCCAAATATCATATAACACAGTGAAAGAAAAACGAAAAACCTGTGGATCAACTGATGATTCGTTAAATCAAAAGATGACCATACCTTAACAAATGTAGGAATCAACATAATGTATCCATTAGAAACACGTTTACGAACCTATTAAACAAAAAGAAACTAAACTTAATATTGTATAGACAAATACAACTAAGTATTAAGATGAAATGAAAGTATGAAACACCTCAATGATATTGCATATCCTTAGTCATCCTATCATCCAGAAATAGTATTGCAGTGGATTCTCAAACAATTAAGATGAAATGAAATTAGATTGAGAGAAGAAAAAAAACAAAAAAAAAATAATAATAATAAATGTGCTATTTAATAGTGATACTTTTACTTTATACTCTCAAAGAAAATTACTCGTTCTCTTATTGGGTTACACTTAATTTGAATATATGCACATAATTGATCAAATAACTACTACCGGATTCTTGTTTCATTTTTTAATGGACTTCTTTCTATCATCATCATCTTAGATTTTCCTTGGAATCCTTATAGGGTACATCCAACTCCTTAGCCTTCATAGCTAAATTAGGAACAAAAATGAAATTATGTCAACAAAGTACCTCAACAAGACTGTATTATATAAAAACGAATTCAGAAAGATAATTTTTGGTAGTCACATGCATATGTAAAAGAACATGTGTCACATGTTATACATGAAATTAAATTACACATACATAACAAATGCTTTTATAAAAAGGCCAAATCACATATTTCAACCAAATATACACATACATGTAAAAGGAAAAGAAAGTCTTCTTTCTCACATGTTTTTATAGTGATTCATCCAACACTTGCATCAATCTATACAAGAAACAAATAGTAAAAAAATTAACAAAAAAAATGTTAGTTTTGTAAAGCAATAGTAACTAAGAAAAAAGCAATAATAACTTAGAAAAAAAAATTAAAGACCAAATTGTTACAAAAAAAAATATATAAAAAGGATGAGAAAACTTCTTGTGCAAGATTAAAGTTTAAATTACTTTTAAAATTTCTTACACAACATAATGAATTCTTTTGATTGACTTCTTCAATTACGTCTTTCGTTAATTTTATGCTAATAATTTCCTTGAGAGTAAAAGTTATTAAAAAAAATTGACGTTAAAAAAATGTTATTAAAATTCTCTATTATACTAAAAGCATCTACTATGGGAGGTCCAAGAATAGGTCTATAATTGTTGAAAAGTTTATGTTTCATTTTAACCATAGTGGCTTTTCATTTCATATCTACGTGTCATGCAAAAGGTCCTAAATGTTAGACCTCTTCATAGACTCAAAATATTTAATGCATGTGTTATATGAAACAATTAAAAAGCTTTGAAATGTTTGTACCATAGTAGAGATAGGTTTATTAACAAAAAAGATTTATAAAATACTGATGTGGCATGAAATAGTAAATTTTTAAAGCTTTATAAAATATTAACCATAGTGGATGCCCTAATAAAAAATTCCTTGAAAAAAGAATTTCGTTTTTTGGATTTGTTAAAGGTTTCAATAAATTTTCTAAATACGTGATTTGAAATGTTTAAGTAAAGTTTTAAATAAGGTTTTTAGATGTTTCATTTTTTGCGAATTGATACAAAGGATATTAATCCACAAAAACAAACATAAATTGGTTGACTAAAATAAGAATTTTTTTAACCAAGTTGACTAAAATAAGATGAGTAATTGGTATTCAAACTTTACAAAAATAAGCCACGTCAGTTTGGAAATGAAATAATTTTTTGGCGAAGTTTCAAATATGTTTATTTCAAATGGTTGCATATTGAATAAGGGTGGCATTACAATTGCTTTAAATGAGTCAAGAACAATGGGTTTGTGAGTGATGGAATTGAGTAGTACTTAACAAAAATATCGATGTGCTGAGCTTCAAGACACATCAGCGCATTAATTAGATGGCTGCTTTATAGGCTTGTACAAAACTCTCTTTTATTAGAGAGTATAGATATAGATTGATAAGTTTACACATGTTTGGTAAGACAAATGACAAAAAAAAAAAAAAAAAAAAAAAAAAAAGATGTGGATTAATAAACTCATAAGCTAAGGTGCATGGATTAGCTCATGAGGATAAAATTGTAATTTGTAATGGAGAATATTATATAAGCTCATCTCTTTTGAATAAGCCCCAACTATGGGGTATATTAAAAAACTGTTACTTAAGCTTATTGAAACACTTAATTTATTTGAGCCATATAAGTTGATAAATTAATAAGCCTATCATATCAACTTACCCAAACACCTTTTAAAATTAATCCAAGGATAACCACCTAGCACTTCTACTAGTTTTTTATATCATCTTGGTACAACTATTTTTAAGGAATCATTACCGATGACATTGTTCACATACAGTGTATGCAAATATGCAATTGTTTTCTAGCCAACTCCTTTGCCCATTCTATCCCAAAATAATATTCCATTATAAAGTAGTAGCATATAAAGTATTAAGATTAGTTCATAATGATTAAGATGCTTAAATACTTAATTCAACAGGTTGAAATTTATAAATCAACAAAAACATTCCACTATGTAATGTTGATTCGAACTCGTTTAATTCCAAACATGATTTTTGTTTATGTAATTTTTCATGTCTGAAATAGAGTCCGTGAGGCTAGTTCCCTTTAAGTTTATTAGGCGTTTAGTAGTCTCTCTTGCTCATTTTGCTTTGCTTTTAGCTTTAGGCCTTCATAGCGTTGCCCTACTTAGATTTTCGCTGCTCTCTTAGGACTTGGATTTTTATTTGCCTTTAGCCTCCTTGTCTTTTCTTGTGTTTTCTTAAGCACATTTGCCCATTTGCGTTTATGTTGTTTGTTTCTTTTCTCGTGTCCACAGTTTGCCTTTTTAGCACTTTACCTTTTTTGTATTCATTATGTGTTCTCTTGTGGCGTTTGCTTCTATTTGTTTATGTCATTTCATCTCTTAAGTTCTTCTATTAGATTTCTGCCTATTTGCTTTGTATGCTTGTATGCTTGTTTGCTTGCTTACGTTTCGCCTTTTGTCTTATAGTCTTTTTATCTTTGTTACTGCTCACTTTTACACATGCACGTATATCTGAGCTTTCTCATCCGCACACTTACACTTGCCAGAGATCAGCCAGCCCGAAAGCAGTCTCCCTACTTTCGGGTCTAGAAGTAGGAGTAGGATATGCCTACGTTCTACCTCTCTATATCTCGGCTTTGAGGGATTGAGTTTTGTTGTTGTGGTGGTGTAATTTTCATGTCTGGAAAGTTATTACCATTTGAATACAAGGAAAGCTATTAAAAAGTAAGAGTAGTATATGTCTACGTTCTACCTTTTTATATCTCGGCTTGGAGGGATTGAGTATGTTGTTGTTGTTGCGGTGTAATTTCCATCTCTGAAAAGTTATTACCATTTGATTACAAGAAAAGCTATTAGACCATATAAACAACTTTGGAAAAACATGTATTCGAAACGAATGTCACGTATACTTTCAACTAAACATGGTTTGTACATCTCATTTGTTGATTATCTCTTACGAAAAAGGTTTTTAATGTTACTATTTTTTATAGAATGGCGTGGGCCACGAATTATTGTATTAACGGATAGATATTGACGTGGATGTTATACCAAAACCTTATTCATCCTCCACTTTTTTATATATAAAACCCCACATTACATCCCAAAAACACTTTGATTATCATTCACTCAACAGAAAGAAAAAGAAAAAAACAAGCAAGCCAATGGCAGTAGTTGAATTCTTTGTGCTAGGTTGTACAGGATTTGTGATGTTTCTTCATGGTGCCAACTTCATGTTTCATGCTTTAGCTCATCAAATCTCTATTCGATCTCTAAGGTAACAATTCATCTCTACTCTCTAGATATATATAATTTCTTTTTGAATCAAAATAATCAAGTACAAGGTTTTAAAACAACTTTTTGTATATGTGATTTGGTTATTCATTAAGTGACTACACTTTAGCAAATTACATTGTTTTATGATATATAAAATGTCCATGAAGCTTAAGATCATATCTTGCATAGATTTTATATATTCTTTGTTGTTTGTAACAATTTTTACAGGTTTATTTTCTAGTATCAAGATGAGTATGTACATGTATTAGATTATTTTTTAACCTTATTTTTTGGCATGTTTTGCAGTTTCTTGGGATTTGTTTGGTAGCATAAGAAATGAGGATGATCGAGGAGACGATGTTATTGGAGGCTGGAACATGATTTTTCTCAAGGGAAAGTAAATTGTGAATATTTTGTATGATTTGTAGAAAATAATGTGGTGAGTTTGGTAATGTATTATTGATGGTTGTTGCAACACTCATACTTTTTTGATGAATGAAAGTGACAATGATTGAGTAGTAGATACTACATTACCAAAATGTCTAAGATAATAAAGAGATCTATTATTGAATTGTGCTATTTTTATTAGACAATGAGATCGCATGTCTATTTATAATAAAACATTACTTGGAGATTAAGCTAACATAACCTTAAACCTAATGGATCCTAAGCTTTTAGGCTTTAGCCTTAACCTATCATCTAACAAAATGAACCGTGCGTTTGTATTTTACGAAAATGTATTTTTGACCGATCATCCGTTAGATATACTACACGTGGCTAATCTAACTGTTTACACATTGGTCGCGTTTATACCTAGACGCGTTTCGAATAAGCGCACTTTAAAATTTCAAGCGCGATTGTGTCTATGCTCGACCCAAATAAGCAAGTCAAACTCAAGCGCATTTCTAAAAACCTTATGCGACTTAAACTCATGTGCGCTTCTAAAGTGGTGACTAAACGAAATTCTTAAAACCCGCATAGCCAAGGGCACTTGTGAGTTGTGACTTCAAGCGCACTTCTTAAACAAAATTCTTAAAGTCATGAGTCGTAACTATAAAAAAACACCCATCTTGGCAAAAAAAAACATATCATTTCGAACGGAAATTAAAAAGATGCATTTTATCATGGAGAAATGATTGGCACACCTAAAAGTTATGTCTAATTTTGTGCCTAAACATGTGTGGCAACAATTCATTGGTTGTATCAACCGGACCCACTTCTTCACAATTCAATGAGGTAATGACACATAAGTTAGGCACAAAATTAGTCATATGTTTTAGGTCTCCCAATCTTTTTCCTTTATCATGAAATCTTTCACTGCCTGCATTTTAGTAAATACCAAGCGCACATGGAACAAAAAAGAAAAAAGCGCATGTATAAAAGCGCGCTTTGATAGTTCAATTTAGTAAATGAATGAAAAATTGGTCCATTCCGATTTGTCTAACATAGACTACATTAGTAGAAAAGTGATTTCATCACTAAGTGATAGAGTACTCCATCTCTCAATGAGAAATTAGAAGGGAGGAATAGAGAGATTGCCAAGTTGAAATCATAGATTGAAGTACAGACAGATCGCTCCTAAAGGTTTAATAAGACATTAGATTCTCGTTCTATCAATAACTCGACTTCCTGCTTCTCACATGGAAGGGTCCGGTACGAAAGTATCATATTAGACCACTTAGGTAATTTGTTTTGAATATAATGTTACCAGCTTATAAAATATAAATACATAAATATGTTGCAACATTTTTCATTCAAAGATAGAAAAAAGAGAAGGGGTGTAAAGAGTTAGGAAGCAAATGTACACTCAACCTAAAAGTTTATATGATAATATAACAATAAAAAATGAGTATAATACAAACTATTAGTAATAAAAACATGTAATATACAGCTTAATTTTTGTTTTAAGATCATCGTCACTCGCAGACCACGAACCAATTAAACAGTCTAACAACTGTTTAAAACATAAAAGCATACATCGTTAACAATTTTTTTTATCGAATGTGAATTTTATGGCCTTAAAAATACGTAACATAATATTCATTTGGAGACATTAAAATATTGAACCACCGTACAATTGCACACCTAGCACACCCTCTAATATACAGATCACGCGCCGAGTATTTAACCTTTCCTAATATCTAAAAAGACTATTTTGACCTAGTTATCAAACTTAAAGGGAGTAAAGTGTATATCTTTATCCCTGGATATAACATGTTAAACATCCATTAAGGATCCGACCCAAACCCATGTCTATTCAAAGGTTATTATTTTCCCTCCAAAAAAAACCACATTTCAAACATCATTATAATCCCATCTTAACATTCACTAAATCAATCCAAGCTCTAGCCATAATAACCGAAAACCCACAAACCGTAACCAAATTAACCGTCACCCACGACGTCGAATGGACTCCCAATTCGATTTCGTACTCCAAACTCTTATCCCAATGTTGCCAAACAAAGGCTTTAAACCCGGGTCAACAGATCCATACCCATTTGGTAAAACTTGGAATTGAGAATGATTCCAAGTGTAGGAACCATTTGGTTAATTTGTATGCTAAGTGTCGGGTTTTTGGGAGTGCGCGTAAGGTGCTTGATGAAATTCCTGAACTGGATTTGGTTGGTTGGTCTGCGTTGATATCCGGGTATGTGCAGAATGGTTTTGGGGACGAGGCGATTATGGCGTTTAAGGAGATGCATGGGTTAGGGATTAGGTGTAATGAGTTTACGTTTCCTAGTGTGCTTAAGGCGTGTGCGATGAAGAAGGATTTTGTTGGAGGGAAGGTGATACATGGGATTGTGGTGGTGACTGGTTTTGAGAAGGATGTTTTTGTGGCGAATACGTTGGTTGTGGTGTATGCGAAATGTGGGGAGTTTTTGGATTCGAGGAGGCTTTTTGATGAGATTAGGGATAGGAATATTGTTTCTTGGAATGCGTTGTTTTCTTGTTATACACAAGGGGATTTTTTTAAGGAAGCGATTGGGTTGTTTGGAGATATGGTTGGGAGTGGGATTAGACCTGATGAGTTTAGTTTGTCGACTATAATTAATGCGTGTACAGGTTTGCGTGATGTAAACCATGGGAGGAAGATTCATGGGTATTTGGTGAAACATGGCTACTCTTCTGATCCATTCTCATGTAATGCACTTGTTGATATGTATTCAAAAGTTGGAAATTTTGAAGATGCTAAGGCGGTATTTGAGCGCATCCCTAAGCCTGATATTGTTTCGTGGAATGCTGTTATTGCTGGTTGTGTTCTTCATGAAGACTACGATATGGCTTTAGAGTTGATGTTAAAGATGAGAAGATCGGGGATAACACCAAATATGTTTACGTTTTCTAGTGTTCTTAAAGCTTGCTCTGGATTAGGTCTACAAGATTTAGGACAACAGTTTCATTCCGTTTTGATAAAGTCAGACATAGAATTAGATCCATTTCTATGCTGCGGGCTTATAGACATTTATTCTAAATGCGGTGAAATAGATGATGCTACAAGGGTATATGATATGATGCCAGAAAAAGAGTTAGTGGCACTAAACGCTTTGTTATGCGGATACTCACAGAACAACAATGATATTGAAGCCTTATCGCTATTTGCAGAGAAACATAGGGATGGAATAGGATTTAACGAGACCACGTTGCTTGCAATCCTTAACTCTGCAGCTAGTTTGCAAGCTATTTATGTTACTGAACAAGTTCATGGACTTTCTTTAAAAACCGGATTCCAGTCTGATCCTTTTGTGATAAATAGTCTTATTGATTCTTATGCAAAATGTGGTCACGTTCCAAAGGCAACACTGGTTTTTGACGAATCACCTGTCGCAGATTTGGCAACTTTTACATCTTTGATATCCGCTTATGCTCAATCAGGACAAGGCGAAGAAGCTATAAAGTTCTACTTAAAAATGCAAGATTTGGATCTTAAACCAGATTCCTTTATATGCAGTTCTCTTATAAATACTGCGGCTAGTTTATCGGCTTATGAACAAGGTAAGCAGATCCATGTTCATACCCTAAAATATGGACTTTTATCCGACATTTTTACTGCCAATTCTTTAGTCAACATGTATGCTAGATGTGGAAGTATAGATGATGCAAACCGTGCTTTTTCTGAGGTTCCTGAGAAGGGTATAGTGTCGTGGTCAGCAATGATTGGAGGACTTGCTCAACACGGACATGGAAAAGAGGCCCTTTCTTTATTTGACGAGATGTTAAAAGAAGGAGTCACCCCTAATAATATTACGCTAGTTAGTGTCTTGTATGCGTGTAACCATGCTGGGTTAGTGACACAAGCAAAAAGATACTTCGAGTCAATGGAAGACTTATTTGGAATTAAACCAACACAAGAGCATTATGCTTGCATGATTGATATTCTTGGTCGTGTTGGGAAATTAGATGAGGCAATGGATCTTGTAAATAACATGCCGTTTGAGGCCAATGCTTCTGTTTGGGGGGCACTTCTTGGTGCTGCAAAAACTCATAAAAACGTTGACCTTGGCGAAATAGCTGCCCAGAAGCTGATGCTTCTTGAACCAGAAAAATCAGGAACCCATGTTATACTTTCTAATATATACGCATCAGCTGGTTTATGGGAAAATGTTGTTGACGTGAGAAGGTTAATGAAAGACAGTAAGGTAAAGAAGGAACCTGGGATTAGTTGGATTGAAGTCAAAGATAGTGTTTACAGTTTCGTAGTTGGGGACAGAAGTCATTCTATGACAAACGAAATTTATGCAAAACTTGCTGAATTAATGGAGTTAGTTGGTAAAGAAGGGTACGTTCCTGTTTTAGAGATTGATCTACACGATGTGAAAAATAGCGAAAAGGAGCTTCTCTTATCATACCATAGTGAGAAACTCACAGTTGCTTTTGGGCTCATAGCCACGCCTCCAAGAGCTCCAATTAGGGTTCAAAAGAACCTTCGAGTCTGCATAGACTGTCATACTTTTTTGAAATATGTTAGCAAAGTTGTTGCTAGAGAAATAATTGTCAGAGACATCAAACGGTTCCACCATTTCAGAGACGGATCTTGTTCATGTGGCGATTATTGGTAAAGCTTTTACAATGTAAAATCTTTCTTAAAGAAATGCCTTAATTTATGGTTAATTCTAGGTGTGAGGAGAACAAGTTCCCTTGAAATTTTGTAGTTTACTTGCCTTCAAAGGTGCATAATGATCAACAATATCTTTATTTAATATCACAGCTGCAAGTTTTATTATAGCAGTTACAAGGGAGATTCAATGGGTCCTTACCGATCTGTTTATAAAGATTCGTTTTCTACATAATAGATAGAAAAAAGTGATTGTCCTTACCGATCTGTTTTAATAGTTTTGGGCTAATTTGTTAAAACAGGTTTGTTCGACCTAGACACAATTCCATGGGACTTCGACATTGGTTATACATGTTTTTAGTATCATTTGTGCAGATTTGGTTAAGTATTTTAACTTTTGCTTTAAAGCACACTTTTATGTCTTATAAGACCATAATTTGTGTAAGAAAAATCTAAACCAAACACTATTTATGGCCTTGAAGACCTTGTTCTCTACTATACAGATAATAATATTGCTCAATCAAACACTTTGCTTTTTAGACACTTTCTATGCCTTACAAGTACATAATTTGCGTTTGAAAAAGCTATCCCAAACACTATTTATGGCCTTGAAGAATGAAGACCTTGCTATCTACTATAGAGATAATAATATCGCTAAGCAATGTTATAACGACGTATCTATGTGTAAAAGAAAGAGAACGGGTCAAAAAATGCTTGCTTGACCCAGAAACACTTTCATGGGCATTATTAATTGGTTACACATGTTTATGATATCATTTGTCCAGATTCCTATTAGTAATCTATATTTAAGGTGCTCAGTAGAACATTTGTGCACCAAAATGTCTCTTTTTAAACGACTACAGCCTGATCATTTTAGTTGAAATTTTTTAAGCAGGAAAGCACAATGCCAAAACAGCCCCTCATTATCTATGACTAAAAATTGCAATGCCAAATGCCCGCGAATTAGGCTAATACAATTTAAATATAGAATATGTAAGATTTTAGCTTTTAAGCTTTTAACAGTTAACTGTTTCCAAATGCAAGTATGTTACAAATAACGTACGTAAGTATAATGAAAACTTTCTAAAAGAGATTATGGCATTAAAAAGTAACCACGTGTGGTCTGATCTACATTCGGGTAACCAACTGTGGTATGTTGATTTTGTATCTGTGTAGGAAACCAATACAATGGTGAACCTTGCAAATACATTATAAAAGGAAGGAATCACTGCATTTCGTTTTGATTTTGCTGGAAACGGATAAGTATGTATACCGAATATTAAGGGGGACACGACATCCACCGCATGTATATTGATGGAGGAGCATCCGCGGACATCCTGTATGATCACTGTTTCAAAAGACTGCGACCTGAACTTCAAAGTCAATTGATACCAGCTACGACATCATTGACAGGATTTACAGGAGAAAAAATCTGGCCCATGGGGCAGCTACGCTTGTTGGTGGTCGTAGGAGATGAACAACACTCAACCGCAGCATGGATAAACTTTATGGTAATAAAATCTCCCTCACCATACAATGGTATCATCGGAAGACCAGGAATATCATCCATGCGCGCAGTACCATCCACAGCGCACGGAATGCTTAAATTCCCTGTGGAAGGAGGAATTGTCACCCTCTATAACACCACAGTACCACCAAGAGAATACATCGCAGCCACAACTGAAGCAGAGACCACTCCAGAACAGCGCACGGAAAAAACGCCAAATTTAAAAGTCGCTATTCACCCAGATTATCCGGAACAACAAGTTTCGATTGGAGGATCTTTATCTGACAAAGGTAAAGCAGCCGTATGCGCACTCTTGCAAAAGAACCTAGATATCTTTGCATGGGAACCAAAGCATATGACGGGAGTACCGCGCTCTATCACAGAGCATAAGTTACAAATCCGACAAGGATACCCTCCAATACGACAAAAGAAGCGCGGCCAGGCCCCAGATCGTGCAAAGGCTATTTTGGAAGAAGTACACAAGCTAGTGGATGCAGGCATCATGCGCGAAGTATACTATCATGACTGGCTTTCTAACCCAGTTATGGTAAAGAAGAGCGATGGCAGTTGGAGGATGTGCGTGGACTTCACTGACCTCAACAAAGCATGTCCGCAAGACTGCTACCCACTGCCAGAGATAGACTGGAAGGTCGAATCCTTGTGCGGATACCCCTTCAAATGCTTCCTAGATGCATATAAAGGGTATCACCAGATCCAGATGGCAGTGGAAGATGAAGAAAAAACAGCTTTCCACACCAGTCAAGGAGTATACTGCTATACAAAAATGCCTTTTGGCCTGAAAAACGCAGGCGCGACATACCAACGACTGGTGGATACAGCCTTCGAAAAATAAGTAGGCCGCAACTTGGAAGTCTATGTTGACGACCTTGTCATCAAAAGCCATACAGAGGACGAATTGGTGCGCGACATCGAGGAAACATTCCGAACGTTGGGGCGGATAAACATGAAGTTGAATCCCAAGAAGTGCACCTTTGGCGCAACTGAAGGCATGTTCCTCGGATATTTGATAGAACCCGATGGAATCAAACCGTGCCCAGAGAAGACAAGGGCTGTTATTGATCTCCCCTCCCCGCGCACACTCAAAGAAGTCCAGTCACTGAATGGAAAGTTAGCAGGGCTGAATCGCTTCTTATCTAAGTCAGCAGACAAGTCCCTTCCCCTCTTTAAAACACTCACGAAGTGCACAAAAAAGGGAGACTTTCGTTGGACTACCGAAGCAGAAGAAGCTTTCCAACAACTTAAACACCATCTGGCATCTCTTCCCAAACTCGTCGCACCGCGACCAGGGGAAGAACTAATCATGTACTTATCAGCAACCCATGGAGCAGTCAGCGCAGTACTATTGACAGACAGAGACTCCGTCCAGACACCCATATATTTTGTAAGCAAAGCCCTAAAGAAAATAAAGGTTAACTACAGCGCTATGGAAAAGCTGGTCTTGGCCCTAGTGTTCGCAGCCAAAAGGCTGCGCAGATACTTCCAAGCACATCCAATAGCGGTAATCACTGATCAGCCAATTAAACAAGTTATCTCTAAATCGGACGCATCAGGACGCTTACAAAAATAGAGTGTAATGCTAAATGAGTACAATATCTCATACAGGCCGCACACTGCAATCAAAGGACAAGTCTTAGCCGATTTTATCGTGGAGAAGCCAGATAGCGACAGCCCGACATCTGCAGCCAAAGCAGATTTACAAGAACCCTGGATCCTGTTCACAGACGGGTCCTCATGCGTAGATGGATCAGGCGCATGCCTTATCCTTACAAATCCAGAAGGTATGGAATTCACCTACGCACTGCGATTTGAATTCACAACCACAAACAATGAGGCAGAATATGAAGCCCTACTAGCCGGACTACGCATTGCAATCCAAATGGGTGTACGCAACCTAGAAGCAAACGTAGATTCGCGCCTAGTTGCTAACCACGTGTTAGGTGAATACGAAGCCAAGGATGACCACATGGTCCAATACCTGGAAAAGACAAAATCCTTGATCAAGAACTTCGACAGGTTCACAATAAAACAAGTACCTAGAGGCGACAACAGGAAGGCGGACGCACTCAGCAAGATCGCATCCACAAGCTTCGCACACCTCTCAAAACAGGTATTAGTGGAAACCCTTAAAAACAAGTCAATCTTGGATATGGAGATATCAACGGTGATAGAAGAACAAGACCCTACGTGGATGACACCTATCATCGAATTTATTAGCAAGGGAATCCTACCCTAAGATCATAAAGATGCTCGAAGAATACGGCGCACAGCGCAACGATTCGAGTTACGCGATAACGTACTCTATCGACGATCTTTCTTACAGCCATGGCTCAGATGTGTTGGACCCCTCCAAGCAAACTACGTCCTCCGCGAAATTCATGCAGGATCGTGTAGTATGCACTCAGGGCCACGATCCGTGGTAGCAAGCGCTCTGAGGTCAGGATACTATTGGCCAACAATGCATCGCGACGCACGCGACCTGATAAGAAAATGCAGCAATTGCCAAGTACACAGACCAATTCCGCGCCGACCACAACAAGAGTTAACACCAATCACCTCACCATGGCCATTTTATAAATGGGGTATTGACATCGCAGGACCTTTCCCTGTCGCAGCTGGAGGAGTAAAATTCCTCATCGTAGCCATAGACTACTTTACAAAGTGGATTGAAGCAAAAGCGGTGGTAAATATCACAGGAAACCAAGTCAAACGCTTTGTTTGGGACAACATTGTCTGTCGCTTCGGCTTACCGGGCGAGATCATATCAGACAACGGAAAACAATTCTGTGATAACCCATTCAAGGATTGGTGCGCACAATTGAACATCACACAACACTTTGCTTCAGTCAAACACCCACAAACCAATGGCCTAGTTGAGCGCGCGAATCGCAGTCTAGGCGAAGGAATAAAAGCACGCCTTGACAGACATAAAGGAAAGTGGGTAGATGAGCTCTCGCACGTCTTATGGGCGCATCGCACAACAATCAAAACCAGTACCGGCGACACGCCATTTTCACTAGTCTATGGAACAGAAGCCGTCATACCCGCCGAAATAGGAATGCCAACTATACGCACAGCAGAGGTCAACGTCACGACAAATGACGAGGAACGGCACATAGATTTAGACATACTGGAAGAAAGACGCGAACGTGCAGCTATACGCGAAGCAAAGGCCAAGGCAAAAATGAAGAAGTATTATGATGCAAAGGTCAAACACACTTCATTCAGACCAGGAGACTTTGTTTACCACGCCAATGATGCGAGCCACGCAGAAGACACAGGCAAGCTCGGCCCTAAATGGGAAGGACCTTACGAGGTCACAGACGCGCTCGGCAATGGCGCATACAGACTGCGCGACACGGAAGGTCACGACCTTGCGTGCACTTGGAACATTTGCAATCTCAAAAGATGTTACTTTTAGGCTACGGCCCTTACACAAACACCTTTGCACCCTACGTGGTGCCCAATAAGTGTTTATTTTTCTTTTCTTTTCTAGGAATTGTATTTTCTATTTTTTTCAAATAACTTGCAAGTATTAATAAAATGTTATGGTTTCTAGCTAACTCCATAGCGCATTTTTACTTTATTGAATATATGTCAATATCGTTTATCTTATATTTCTGCCTACATGGCGTGCATGCACCACTTAAAGACCCACGAAGGCATAAAGGATAAGTTAACCTACTAATTTACTCGTTGAATAAGAGGGTTGCAAACCCATCAACATTGGATCACGCATCCTTGCTAAAGCGCCTTACTCTCGAGACGTCGAAGTAAGTTTCACGTGCGCACCCCACGACGGATGCGCAAATACCAAGTACACAGTACGAGCTTAGCAATATAACGAGCCAAGACACTTGGTCAAATAATAAACATTCGCAAACAATGCAAGCATAATTCTTCAAAGTCACGTACTTAAAAGACTTAGTTAAAAATTCAAACTTAAGCAAACAATGCATATATATTTGAGTCACGAACTTAAAACAAAAAGTGTATCTCATTCAACAATTATTAATTACAATGAAAAGATACATTACTATACAAAGCCTATATACTATGGTGATGCTCGGAACCCTCCTCTGGAGCGGCGGAACTCCCCGCCTCCTTAAGCTTACTCAAGGTTATAGCATCCTTGAGAGACACGGTCGGAACGCTCACAGCCACGCCATCCGATCTGGGAAGGTGCGTAGCACCGATGCCGCACATCACAGCCTTGCCTTTGATACCCTTCTTTAAGGCAACCCTTTGCTCGTGACGCTCTAGCACCTCCTTCAAAGGGATCTCCTTCTCCAGAGCAAAGGGCTTGAAGATGTCGCGAGGCCGCGCAAAAACAGGAACTTGAAGCTGCGAGACATTAGGTTTTAGATAGTAATCTAATTCCTCTTCTGCATTCTCCCCAAGATGACGCTGCAAAGTCAGACCCGCCATGAGCACATCTATGGGGTCATCTTGGTCGCGCTCCAACTTCCCTATATGCGGCAATTCAAGGACCTTTAGCCCCGCCATCGCCTGCAGCAGCTCGTCGTAGGCCGTAGAGCTATAACCAGGTATTTCCGCCAAGTCTTTCTCCAGCACTTGGCCTCACGCAGGTCCTCCATGGCCTGCGAACGACCACGCGCAATCGCGCAGTGCACAACCTTCCCAAAAGCTTCCACTACCTCCGCAGACTCTAATGTGCTCAGGGCTGCCAGGCGCAGCCCATGGCTGATCAACCATCTGCATTCACAAAGAAACAATTGTGTAAGATAAACAAAAAAGCGATGAAGTAATTTTAAAGATAAAGAAGCAAGGATACCTGCGCTCGGCTATAGTAGACATCAGATGGGGGTACAACTCCTCGTCATACTCTATGCTGAGGGCGCGCAGCTTCTCCTCATGCATCGAGACCGCCTTCTCAATACGCTCCTTGAACTCCTGAAGGCTAGCATAATGCTCCGCCTTCTTTTCCTCAAGATAAGACACCGACCAGGTAGTCTTCACTTTTATCTGCTCGAGCTTCGCCCTCGCATACTTCAGGTCAGCCAACATGCTCATCTTATCTTGAGCAATCTTCTCAGCATAGGCCCTCGAGGCCCCCAGCTCCACTTGCGCATCTGACAATTGCGCGCGGAGCGTCACCAACTCCTCCTCCTTCTGGGCAAGAGCACGACTCTCCCCAGCATACTTCCCCTTCAGCTGCGCCACCAGCTCAACCTGACGTGCAGTAGTCGCAGCCAACTCGTCAATTAGTTGTTGCGCCTCACCACCATCAGCATCCTTGGTCTTCCCCTCCATGTTTACATTCTGCGGAGAGGAAACCTCATCATCCTTCGCGGCGTCATCCCTACGCAACAAAGGCAGTCAATAAATATTACAACAAGTAATTAAAAAAAAAAAAAAAAAAAAAAGAGATAGTTCACACTTACAGAAACGGAGAAGTATCATCAACCTTCAACCGAGCGCCAGAGGTAGAAGTCTCTTCTGCGTTTGACTCTGCGTCTCTGATGACGTGTCGACGCCTCTTCCTATTGCCACTGCCCCCAGCCTCGGCCTTGCGCTTAGAACTCTGCGCAACCTCCTCCCTCAGCACCTCCTCAGGTTTCAGGACCCGGATGCTGTCAGATGATCCTGATCGCGCCTCCTCGTGCGCCACCTCCACATCAGGCACCGCCTCCACAGTGGGCGCCACTACTACCTCAGGCGCTACACTCTGGACGGGCGTCACCACAAGTGGTGGCGTGTCCTCAGGGACCGTCGCAGGCAAAACAGTCAAATGCCCCGCAGTCGCATCGAGCAAGGGCTGCTCTCCTTCCTTCAGAGGACGCACCCCTATGGTTACCTGCTTTGGCCTGTCCAGCTTGACCACCGCGAACAAATCCATCTCTGCGCACATCAAAGGAAACAAGAAAAAACAAAGAAGGATTAGTTGGTAAATGCGCGAAGACAAAAATAAGAAACTTACAAACAAGTACAAGGGATGAACACCCACCCCGGCCATCCTCACTCAGGAAAGTGGGAACCTCATCTGTAGCGCCAAAATAAGCGCGACTCAATCCCACATGTACCAAAAACTCCTCCGGATAGGGGTTAATGGCCAGTCGATTGGCATCTAAAGTCTGCGCGTCAGCAAGTCTGTAGGAACCGGGTGCGGGGCGCCCATCCCTTGGTAAGGACGCCTGAGTATAAAACTCAAAAGGGGAGGGAAAGACTACGTCGTCTACCCAAAAGAAATACTCCCTCCAATTCTTAAGGGCGTCAACCTTTTCCGTATAACATTGAAGCGCCCCCTGGCGCTTCGCAAAGGAAACCCAACCATTTGACCACGTTGAGTGGTAAAAGGAGCGGAACAAGTCCACGGTTGGTTCTATCGCAAGTAAACGGCAGTTTACCTCAAAATTCGACACCTTCGCCGCACCTATACAGTGCAGCTGAGAGATGTGAAGGCGATAGTGATTGAGCAAATCGCTCAGAAACACAGATATAGGTACGCGGTAATTCGCGTACTCAAAAAATTTCGAGTATAGACCTATCTTCCCTTCGGGGAAGTCAGTTATACACGCATCGACATCTGGTGCCTCTGGATGTACATCCAAAGGCACAAAGTAGTCGGAAGAAAATTGCGTCACGTCCTCAATAGACATCGCGGAGCGAAAATCCTCTAATTGAGCAACCATTTTCATCTTAAAACTAAGTGGGACGCACACAAAGATTACCTACGAAAGTTAAAAGGTTTTCTTGCAAAAAACGCTCTCAAAAAGAAGAAGATGATGAATAGTGGTTGTGTGTGTGTTTTTACTGTGTGGTTAAAATAAAGGGGGGCGGCACTCTTATATAGGGTGATAAAAACCCTAATTTCCATCCACGTGGAACCCACTCACAGTAAATGTGTGGCTAGAAGATCAAAAGGTACATGCACTTTTTCCCGAATCCCAAGGACTACGTGGACACCACCCCCGACTTTCGAGGCATCCATTTCAAAATTATTAGGTGCATTGCTCCTACAAAAAGGCGGTAACATTTGTTCAACCCCCCGCCACGCTTACCGCTGATGGTATTAAGTCTAGTACCCACGGCTATGCTCCGCGCACACTAGACTGGGGGGACATGATGACGTATAGCCTATATTTGGGCCACAAGCCCAAATGATAGACATTACTTACACCTAAGCCCACCACGAATGGGCTACTATAACAATGGTATGGGCCGCAGTGTTAAACGCTTTAGGCTCATGAAGCCCAAAGGCCCAATCTAACCCACCGGGTACACGATAAAGATTATCTATTCAAGGAATAGATATCCTTACCTCGGATAAGCACCACGCGTGCGAAGAGTAAGGAGCAAGAAACACGGTTTCTTAGCCCCTATATATAGAATCATACGATTCTCATTCAAGGTACGATTTACAGAATCCCTAACTCTTCAACTAAACCCTAAATCGATTACTTACTCTCACGCCGGAGTCTAATCGGGGGAGACAATCCCTCGATAAGCCTAACGGTGTTGTTTTATTTTCTTAGTGCGCAGGTAACAAAGTGCTAAGAAGCGAATTGATATAAGAGCAAAAGCCCAATAACCAGGTACGCCCAACTTTTGTATCAACAGGTATACTAAAAACCATGTCAGGTGACCCGCTTGTCTTGGTTGCCACAGCCAAATAAAAATTCATAATGGTCAAACTTACAGAAAGCTATCCACCAAATCATATTATTGACATGGTATCATGTATGTAAGAAGTAACCGAAAATCAAATTTCTTAAACCGCGCCCGGTGGTTGGTGGTAACAATCTTGATTGGCGGTGGCGGTTGTGATGAACATGAAAGGTGAAACTTAACTGATAATCGTTAAACATTTAACGAAAGTCACGCACAAAAAATTTAGCTACCATAGTTTTTATTTTACTCATGGCTTGAAATTTAAAGCTCGATAAAATTTGAGTCGATTTACAAGATTTGTACTATTCAACAAGTATGATAATCTATAATATTCTTTTTTTAATTTGAAAAAGAATAAAAACCACAAATATCCATCGACATGTTTTGGTTCCGCCCGGTTTCACACTTATTCTACATTTTTTAGAAATTTATCACTTAGAAAATTATGCACAAATAGAGGAGAAGATTCGTAAATGCATTCGTATAGTATTATCTTTCATCGTATTCTTTCGTAATAGATCTTGCTTAATGTATTTTGCCGTAATGAATCTTGTAGCAAAAATAATTTTGGTAAGTGTTAACGGGAAGAGAGGCTGAAGATGGAAAAAGTGCGATTATTCGGTATCCTTTTGGCATGATTCTTGGTGTTCTCTAGGTTGTTTATTCGGCATATTTGGGCAGCGAGGGTTTATTGACATGGGGGTTTCGGACCAAACAACACTTGGAGAGGTAATGGAGAGAAACAGGAAGCGAAGACATCGAAATGCACTTCTTAATCAAGTAGAGCATGAAATCTTGATGTTGAAAGAACGACATGTTCATGGGCAAGCGGATGAGTTTTTGTGGCATCAAAAGGACCATACTTACTCTGACCGGTTTCGATCGAAGGAAACATGGCAGATCTTACGTGGTCCTAACCCTACTTGGGACTGTCATCGAGGTATTTGGTTTTCTTTCGCTACTCCAAAGTTTGCTTTTATGACCTGGCTCGCAGCAAAGAATAGGCTTGGCACGGGTGAGAGAATCGAGTGTTGGAACACAAATGTACACATTGGCTGTTCTTTTTGTGCGGAACCGAAGGAGACTCGGGAACACTTGTTCTTCGATTGTCAATACTTGAGGCAAATATGGGGAGCATTGGTGGGGGGCTGATGGGTTCTGATTATACGTGGGAATGGACGAATATCTTGAACCAAATCTCTCTAAATGCAAGGATCGATATGCGCCTCTTCATTGTATTGTATGCATTCCAAGCTACCATACACTCTTTGTGGATAGAGAGGAATAGAAGACGACATGGAGAAAACCCGATCACCAACACTATCTTGGTGAGAATGATTGACGTTATGGTGCGAAATAGATTAAGCACAATGCGGAGGGATGGTGTCAAGAAATTCGAAGATGGCATTCGTATTTGGTTTGTTGCAGGACAAGCTGCGTTGAAAGCTGAATCGAGCAAGGTGGCTAAACACGAGAAAGCGTGCTTAGAGAATCAACACGTGTTTATCCCTTTTGCTTTTGATACATTTGGTTTTCTAGCTCCGAAAGCAGAGAAATTTTTGTCTAGAGTTCAACGAGTTGTGCAAAGTAATTTTTCGACCCTCAAGAATCAAAACTTCATTTTTAATAGGATTGGTTTTGCCATCCAAAAGTGGGTTGCGGCGCAACTTGTTGCTCGTTTGCCTGTCATCTTATTGTAATCTCTTTCCATGGATATAATTACTTTTAATTGTATTTGGTTTGACACAAGAATACTATTATGAGATTTAAGTTGCTTTGTTTTGTTTAGATCAAAACGTTTGAAACTTGTTTGTAAAAAAGTTTAATTTTTCTTTTTGAATATAATTTAACATTGGATTAAAAAAAAAAAAAAAAAAAAAAAAAAAAAATTGGAAAAAGTGAAAAGATGAAAATGCCTTCTTATTTAAGACTTATAATAACCGTCAGTCAAAAGAACAAAAGATGCTAAATTTATGAGAGGTGATTTGCACACCAAATAAATTGATAAGGATATCACAATATTACACCCCTAATGCATATGTTACAACATAACATGTGCATAATTATGGTGTCCCAATCAATTTTTTTACTGTGCAAATCAACTCCCAAAATTTATAAAATATTTGAGCGGTTTATGCAGTTAGTTTGAATAAAGAACGAAATGTACGCCATATGCAAAACACGTGACGAAATTTATAATTAACATTTAACTCTATTTTTATACATACATACTACATAAAAATAGTCAAAAAGAAAGCAATGCTGACCAAAGTCCCATGGTCATCGCGCATTTCGCGCTCAACTAGGGATGGCAATGGGCGAGAAAAAACCCGCGACCCGCTGGTACCCGTCATAAATGGGTGGGTAAACGCGTCAATTTTCACTCACGGGTGGGTTGTGGGTGAAAATCTGTACCCATCAGTGGTTGGCGGATGGGTGACGGGTGAGGCATACCCATCGCGGGTAAACCCATGACAGCCATTTAAAATACCCACTGGTATACCCGTCAAAATACCCGTAGATGTACCAGTAAACCCGTGTTAAAATTAATTATACTAATTAAAATATTTATGATGTTACATGTATACATTTAATAGTTACCACAAAGTCTCAAGAAAATAATTTAACCTAAAACTTTGTTTAAGTTTTAAGACTAAAAAGAGATTATGAAAGATCAAATAATCAAAGTTGTATTTGGCAAATTGATTGGTGTCTTATTACGCAATTTCATAGTTAATTTTCATATTATCGTTTTGTAATTTTGTTTCATAACACTAACCCATGGGTTTACCCATGGGCAACAAATACCCACGGGCAAGGGCATGGGTAAAAAATTATACCCATTAACGGGTGACGGGTTAAAGGTACTCGTGCCAAATGCCCACGGGTGCCATCCCTACGCTCAACATCATTCCCACATAACCCAGTTCTATAGATGCTCTTGCAGTTCAAAAAATTCTGAAATTCAAAGGTTCATTGCTTAACTTTCAGAGTTCAAGGTTCAATTTCTTTTTTAAATTCAAGGTTCTAGGTTCATAATTTCACCGTAGCAATGAAACCCAAATGCGAGTTCACTTCCAAGTTCCCAAAAGTCACCTTTGTTTCCATAGTATTTTCTTTCCAGTTCACCCGCAATATTCGCATTAATCATGAGCGATAGAAAAGAAGGATTTTTTTTTTTTTTTTTTTACTAAAATAGAAGGTTTATTTTTATTTTTTCCCCTAAAAATCAGGTTCACAAAAAGTAAAAAAAATAAATTGAGTCCCATTTTACTCTTTAAATTGCGAAATCATGGTTATTCTTGCAAGTTAATACGAGTAATATTTTGGGGTCATATTTACAAAGTTAAGGCTACTCACAATGAGTGTGAGGTGTCACCCTCCACCTTGCCTCACTCGTGAGACCATTGTTTGTTTGTCTCCCGTCACACACCACCAAGCCAGAAAAAGAGTGAACGGTGAGCCTCCTCACCACTCCGCTTTTGTGCAAAAGGTGAGGCCATATGATGTAAAACATCAACCCGAAGTGACCCATTTACAAGTAAACAGATCAAAATCAGCATCTCAATCAACGTCTAAGCGTATAACTATGCAAAATTACATTTGGCGTTTGCTAGGAAACGTGGTACACGACACAATATAATGTGAAGCTCTATAATCATAGCTGATATGTAAAATATACAGTTGGTAATACAGCATGTACAAAGGATAATACAACAATGACCTAATCCTTGAACCGCTATACATTTTTTTTCACATAAACATCGAGTCCTCAGACATAATTGTCAACAAGGAATACTTGACTTTCACTCTGATTCTACCCCCTTCCACGCATAGCTTTGCTCCGGTGACCACCCAATACCCCGGTGGATCTTCTGGTCCCCTCACCATTTCCTTAGTGTCAACAAAATGCGACATTTTTGGAGTTCTCATAGGCGGACCATCAGGATAAACTGCTGAATTCAACTCCACTTTTACAGGTCTTTGCTCAGGCGTATTTAGCCCCATACTAAAAGGTGTGCTCATCAATGTTGACATTAATCCCGATTTCCGAGAATGCGTGGAAGGCCCATCCCATTCTGACCGTCGGATCTTTGCAGATCCGACCATTGAGTATCCTAATCGAAGGAATAGAACCTTTTTCATACCCACACCTTTGACTTCAAACCATGCTTTGGTGACTATGGAAGCCGAGTCGTCAATGCGGGTCTCATTGTACTCGACTGGCACGGTGCACACATGAGAGAATATGCTCCACTTGACAGGCTCGAGATAGCCTTTTCCAATTGGCTCATCATTAGGTTTGTAACCAAAATCATCAGATAGCTCAAGCGTCTTAGGTACCGAAGATAAGTGCTGCAGATGGATGGCTAGCCGATCACTCTTCCGTCCTTCTAAGTACAAACGTACCCCAGTGACCGGTCTATTCTCAGAATCCACCTGTAAACAAATATAGTATAATCGCCCCAATTAGGTTCCTTCTACTAAAAGATGGCACAATTTCCTTTTAAGTACAAATGTATCCCGGTGACCAGGTATTTTTGTTTATGTTTTAAGGATAATTAATGTGTCAACCGTCATCATAAGATTTGCAATATGTCAATGATAATTACACTTATTCAATTTAATAAAGCAATATAGGAGGCTTTTGACCCGTTTGAGATGTTTCCTTTTTTGTTAAATCTTTTAGAATAATTTGTTTGACCGGTTAGAGATATAAAACATACCCCAAATTAGGGCTGAGCATACCCCGACCGACTACCGCCTCCCATCCCGATCCCGACCTCCCACCGGCCCGATTCCGATCCCGACTAGTAAACGGGTCAGGAGTCGGTTTGGTTTTCCGGCGAACTCGGGAGTCGGGACGGGATGAAAACCGAAAAACAACAAAGAAAACCGACAAATCCAACCGATCCCGACCGATCCCGACTGTCCCGATACCGAACCGAGTGGTTTCGGGTCGGGAGTCGGTTTGCATTTCCGGCGAACTCAGGATTCAGGCTTTGTCGGTATCGGGTCGGGACGGGACGGGCCCGATGCTCACCCCTACCCCAAATCGACTTAAAAGGATTAAAATTGCCACCGCTACATGCATTCACAAGAATATGCAAATTTTTTACCTTGACAGTGTTGACATACAACCGAGGACCCAAGAAAGTGAACTGAAGAGACGGAGTTGGGTTTTTCTTGCGCCGAGAAGCAAGCGGAAGATCACCATATGCTGGGGCCCACTGACGCGGCAACTGGAACTCTAGAAATTGGTCAAGTTCCTCAATTGGTGGTTTATCTGCAAACGTTGAAGCAAATCACAACATAAAAACATGTAATTGAACATTGTATTTAAAGTAATCATTTTCTATCCATATGGTGAAGCATGCTCACATCTAAGGTACAGATTGATGGCATGGCTTAGAAACCCGCTACCACGTACACCACTTAAAAGTGCAACGATTGGGACAAACGACATAGAAATGACGTTAGGCGCTTGTGATACAGTCGAAAGCCAACTTTTGTGGCTTTGACCTTTATCAATACCTCCCCGACGAACATGAATGCTTAGTAAATCCTGAAGCCAGTCAAATGTCTATAGGTTAGCAACTTAGCATAGGCTGCATAGCTATGAAGTCACACACAGATTACAGAAGAAAGGTGGGCACAAAATGAAAAGCTTACATCCTTCTTAGAGCGGGAAACAACAGATGGTCTTAAAGAATTCGCTAGAATTGGAGGGAGATCCCAAGTTACAGCCATTTCATCCTGTATGACACCACGATTGTGTTAAGAACACAACTATTCTAATGTTTGTTATATAGGTGGCAAATGGGTGTGTTATGTGTTTGACCCATTTCCTTTAAGGCCGTGGGATGTAATTGCCACTTCCAAACAATAATTCAACTAAAATACATTTAAAAAATACCTTATTCTTTAATGATTTATCAGACCCCGAAATAGAAGCTTCGGATACATGTTCAGACAATTGTTCATCTGCTAATTGCTTTAACAAATTCTGTACTTCTGTCGGCTCAAGATTTGAACTTTGCAGCTGCTTTAGGTATATTACATCCTTACCCCCCATCTTTACCCCAACAACGATATGAGTACCATATTTATCAATAAACCTGAGAAAAATAAAGTTACATGATTTTAGATTCTTGCATGATCAAGCAAAGTTAGCAACAATGAATCTATGATACTACATTATGCCACATAACCAGGATTAGTTATTAATTATTGTTTCTACATTCTAATGCATGTGTGATCATAGAGCGTTTTCACGTCCATTTTTAGCAACAAATCCTCTTTTTTTTTTTAAAATAAAAAATAAAATAAAATAAAAACTCAAATATCAAGTTTTGTTGGATGGACAGAAGGCCATACTCAGCAAGAGCAGTAGGATCCCAGGAAGACGGCACTTCTTGCTTCACCTTCTCCGATAAGGCAATTTGTGCTTTCGCGAGCTCAATGTTGTACAATGTAATAAACCAACCATCAAACGCTAGATTCTTCGTGGAAGGTGCGTCTTTCTGCCAACATCCTTTATATCCAAACATTGAATTGAAAAACCCCGAAGGTATCTTCCCGGATAAAGATAACTCCTGATTAAACTGCTCTGACATCTGATATACACACATACACACAAACATAAGTATCATCTTCACATTGACTTTTAAAGTCAAACCTATTAGTTATCAATCCAAAATTCACAAGGGTGTTGCAAACACTATAAACTTACACAATTCATATTAATTTACATATTTCATAACAAAACAAACATCATCACTAAATTTTGATAAAAAAGCTACAAACTTTGACTTAAAAAGTCAAACTATGGAACCAACTTACTTGATTAAAGGTAAGAACATCTGAATGAAACCTAGTCCTTTCACCTTTGTCACACTTAATAGCTGGAGAAACATTAGGAACAACAACACCACCAGGTACCACAAGATCTTTAGTTACTGTTTCATTAAGCTCAATCAGAGTTGACCCGGATGGACCCGGTTTACAACCCTGTAACCGGATATCACATGTGAGATCATATCCATAACCAATTACTGACACCGCTTTTTCAGCCGCTGATTGCGGATCAAAAAAATTAGTCTTGTATATTGACATCTTATTTTTTTCCAAATTCACAGATGGGTTTTCAAAAAAAAACTGAAAACTGATCAATCTAGAGCAAGAAACAAAAAATCTTGAAAACTGATATCTTATTATTTTTCAAATTCACTTCTGGGTTATGAAATTGAGTATAAATAAATAATGGGTTTTCAAAAAAAATTGAAAATTGATAAGTCTAGAGCCAGAAACAAAAAATCTTGAAAACTGATATCTTTATTATTTTTCAAATTCACTTCTGCGTTATGAAATTAAGCATAAATAAATGATGGGTTTTCAATAAAAATTGAAAACTGATGAATCTAGAGGGAGAGCAGAATTTTCTTGAAAAGTGATATTTTATATTTTTCAAATTCACTTCTGGGTTTTGAAATTGAGAGTGAATTAAAGATGGGTTTTCAAAAAAGATTGAAAATTGATGGGTTTTGAGGGAGAAAATGAGGAAAATTGATTAGTTTGTAAAATGGGTGAATTTGGGTTGTGTGCTTGGTTGGTTGGTTTAAGAATTTGGACAGTGTGAATTGGAAGTGGTGAACATTGGCGGCCAAATTGGCCAATTGGGTGTTGTGGGTTGGTGCCACGTAGATATTATTGTTAACTAAAAGTTGACTTTGTAAGAGTGTATTTGGAGTTTGAATGAATCAATGAAAGCTACTTTCCACAAAGAATTTTTATATGTATAAGTTGGTTGTTTTGTATGAATTTGGTAAGTTTTGTGCTTTTTTATTTGAAATTGTTTGGTTTAGTGATGAAGTATGTATACTAAATCTTGTACCTTTGACTCTAATAACTTCATTGAAGGTTTCTTAGTTTCTTACTAGTTTTTCTTCTCTTTGGCCTTTAGTTTCTTTTTATGCTTAAATCGATTTTCGGTTACTCGTATAGAGTCACCTTATGAGCTCTTATATCCCGGTCGCGTACTTAGTGCTTGTCTTCAACTTCTAGCGTCACCTTAGCAGAGGCGTATTTGAGGGTATGCGAGGTGTGCTATCGTACAAGACTTCAAATTTTTAAGGGCCTCAAATATATACCTCTTTATATAGTTGTGGCTCAAAATCCATCTTCAACCTCAAAATGTTGACGATATATGGAATTTTGTTCTGAATATTTGTTAAACTTAACTTCAAGTGGGTGACAGCGATGAAAAGTTCATAAAAATTAAAGCTAATCGTTACAATATATTTCTAATTGTCTTGTTTAATTATCATATACGCTGTTTTGAACAGGGCCTCTGTTGGCCTAGCTACAACAGTACAACACTGCACCTTAGACATCTCATATATCACCTTAGACATCTCATATATCAGAGGCGCAATTGATGCTTGTATTCAACATTTTCTAGTGTCGCCTTATGACATCTAATACCTAAGTCTTGTATTTTAATGCTTATCTTCAACATGTTTGTATATCCATCTTCATTTAGCTACCCTAAAAGTGTAGGCCTTCGTGATTTTGGGAGAAATAGTCAAAGACATTGGTTACCTTTTTCAACTAGTGAATCATGTGTTGTCTGCAAAAGATCTACCATGTGCCACAAGGTAGGATGTGCATTGATAACACATAAAATTAAATTGTTGGTACAAGCATACTAGTATCTTGTTCAAATATTTTATTGGTCATCAATCATCATCTTTTGCTAAAAATAGTTATACATAAAAAATGTAGTGATGAAGGTTGGTCGAAATTTAAAGGTGGTCTTTTCCTTTATTAGAGGTCAAAAAGACGTGTAGATAAAAACCAAGTGGCTATTGGCTTTACTTGTAAAGTTGGCAACTCGGCATTCATGTTTTCTTCTATTAGAGGTCATGATGAACACCTTTTTTTGTTTTCTTCTATTCTTTCTCCAAAATTGTTCATGTTTAATATTTTAGCGCATGACTAACAGTGTTATTGCGTTTACTCATTTTGATTGACGATTAATCTCTTTTCAATTCCACCCCGAAATGGATTTCTATATCTAATGAATGCAATTTCAAATATGCAAAATGCACTTCTTTACTTTCACTTTATTTCCCAACTAAAACTCGAGAACACAACAAACATCACTTTCAATTACTTACTTCATATTACTCAACTTGAGAACACAATGTAAGTTAACGTCATGGTTTTGACAGCTAAATATGATAAGTGATAAATATTTTATTTATAAACTTCTTGTTATCATAGCAAACAACAAAGTTATTAATTGAGTTTATGCAAAATTAAAAGCACGATGGTTCCGGGACAATCCGACCATGTAAAACTTGACACCAAAATTTGTTCTCATCCTTAGTGGGTTGGCAATGGGTGCGGGGAGGCACGGCACGGGGGGCTTCCCCTGAGGGAACACCGCCGCCTGTCCCCTGTTACCGCTCGGTGAAGGAGAAATGCGGGGAACTTTACCGCATGGAGAAAAGAGCAAAAATGGAACGTTGAAGCATTAAAATGGGTGAGTGAATGGTGAGGGGTGTGATGCCAACAAAAAGTGAGTGAGTGAAGGGAAAAGTGGGAGGGTGATGTGATATAAGGGGATTGGTTGTTTGTGAGTGAAGGGTGATGGGGTGAGGGATGCATTGCCAACCCCCTTAGAGCTATGAGCATCAACAATGGTAAAAGTCTTTAAAAGACTTGAAGCATTTATTGACATAAATGTTAAATGTGTTATGACTTGATGCATTTATTATTATCCTTGCAAGTATAAATCTTTTCCTGCAAACCGCTTGCCACTAGCAAAGTCTTTGTTTCAAGTCTTTTAAAAAGTCGTTTCATGCAATGCTAAAAAAGCTTTTTCAAATAGTTTGTTATTTTTTTTATTATTATTATTATTGTTTTTTTTTTTTTTTTTTTTCATTTGAGTCCATTGCAAATGCTCTAATGCTCTTATATGAAGTTTATTTTACATATTAAACAAAAGACCCAAAGCTATGACCCAGTATTTTGGGTCCAGATAACGATTATTAGACAAACAAGCATCTATAGTCCTTAGGTACATATCAAACGCACTATCTATTATTTTAATAGGCCTAACTCATTTATAAAACGAGTACGGGTCCATTAAAGCATAGGGGCACTCGTTCACCGGGTTACCGGTTCAACTGCCGGGCCAAATTCTAATACGCCACAGTTGATATAATGTAACTGGAGTGTTACTTCATAACACAAAGTTCAATTAATAGAAAATGACCACATTCGAGAAATAATATAAGAGTTACAAAATAGAGGTCCCAATGTGATATTAAACATAAGCACTTTAAAATATTATCGAATGGTAAATATAATACTCTAATGCTCCAAGACCATGTTAATGCCTTACGGACCTGATAAAACATTCAAGTTTAACGGTAAGAGTTAACGTAAAATTCCCTTGTTACACGAACCGATTTTCTGCACTCACAAAAGTGCAAGAATTCAACTTACCAACCAACTATAAAACTTGTAAAAATTACGTAATACCAAACGCATATAAAACTAAAAAGAATCAATAATATACCTTACACATACAAAACTATGGGAAATTCTGGTGGTGCACTTATTTGTTTAAAGAGAAAAACTTCGCTTGATGTAAAACTTATCTTAGCTGTCCGGGATGCAGAGAAAGCCTAATGCCCAAATTTCACGAGAAAACCATGGAGACGGTTGTAGTTTTAATCAAAGGATGTGTGAAAGAATCGTATCTTATTTCATGTGTATGGTTGTATACGCAACATGCATTTTAAACTCAGAAAATGTCGACAAGCTAACTCATTAATTTTTATGGGCAAAAGTAGAAATGAAGATATTGACTCACAGAAAAAGATAATAATCCTCCGATATATGTTTTTGACTTGGTTGTTGCTAACTTCCTATGAAGACGACAAAAATTTTGTTAATATTGGTTGCAATACGTTCTCATTTCTTACTTATTAATAAGAAATTGAATCCCCTGAAGGAGTTCCATTTTAGAAAAACCATGTAACTGAATCCTCTGAACACGACATCTTTTTAACAAATGTATTTAGTGATCCTGCATTTTAGAGAGTCTCTGAGTTGCATCTGGTGCACCACCTCAACTCTTTTCCCTTTACAAGATTTCTGCATTATAAGAGAAGACCCAAGAAGCTAAAAGAATGGTACAGTTGTTGGATCAGGAAACTGAGAAGAGGAAGGACAAGCACATCCTTCTCTAAAATAAGTAAAGCTAGAAATGATATGACTTCCTAAAGAAGAAGACTAGTTAGGGTCTTATGTGATTTGTAATATTTTGTGGTTTATCATGTAATAGGTGAATAATAAATGAAGTCTTTTGCATCATTTACAAGTCTATGATTTATAGTATCTCAGGCGTAAGAAAAAAATGTTTTGCTCACTTACCCCGAAAAACACTTAGGCTATATTTATATTCAAAATAGGGGGAGATTGTTAGGCCAATTTAGTGATCTTCATCTAAAATTTGAATAAAAATTACCTTTAGTGTAAACAAAATCCATTAATGAAAATAAGTATTCGGGGAGTCATCTTCTTCAGAGTTTAAAGAAATACTCGACACTTCCTGAGGCAAATCTAAGTAAGTGAAGTACATGAAACAAAAAGAAAATGATGAAGTCAGTGAGTAAGAAAATAGCATGACGTGGCATTACTTTTGGCAAAAAGATTTCATCGCAAAAGTAATTAATATTGATTCAAATTAGTTAAAAACAATTTAAATTAAATATAAATGATTTTAAAATGATTTAAATTAAATATAAATTATTTAAAATAAAAAAAATAACTTAAAATAATTTAAACTAGTTAAAAATAATTTAAAAATAATTTAAATTAATTATAAATTATTTTAAAGATAATTTAAATTATTTAAATTAAATATAAATGATTGATAAACGTCTAAAGATTTCAAAATGATTTAAAACTAAGTTAACTAAACTGAACGGTGTTAAACCATAAAAAATAACTAAAACATACGAATACATTCCAAATTGATAAATGTTAAACATTAATTAACACATTCAAATAAACAACCTGCATTTATTTGATTTATGAATCGACATAAAGTTAGGTACAATTTTAAACGACGGTTTAAAATGCTAGATTGTTTTGGCTAAATGAAAAACTACTCCACACTAAGTTTTTCCATGTCATTTAAAAGCTCCTAAAGTATTACAACTGGCTGATATATGTGGTCCTCGGGATGCCTTTTTCATCTCTAGTGTTGCCTTAAGTATCTTTATCTTTAGATGTAAGAGCTTGCAATTGGAGCACTCTGCCTTTTCAAGACTTGGTACAGATCCAGAAGGTCTCGGAGAAGAACTTGGTGGTCTTGAAGGTCCCAGAGAAGAAGTTGGTGGTGTTGAAGGTCTAGGAGAAGAACTTAGACAAAGATGGAGGTCATCTTTCCATATGATATATCTACACCGAAAATCTTTAAGTGTTGGCTGTTACAAAGTAAGAAAATCATAAGAAATAGTTTTTTAACAACCAAATTATTTATATATTACATAAATAATAAACTTCTAATTCTTGGCCTTTGCACGAGGACATGCATAGAAAAGTCTACCACGACTTTGAGGTTGATGTGGTTTTCTCTATACTACATCTCATTCTCAATAAGGAGTGAACTGGCAGGATGCGAAGAAGAAAACAGATAGACAAGAAATCAAAGACAACGATAAGTTTCATATGGCCTCATTTGCATAAGCCACATAACCAAAAGGTGGTGGTGATTGTAGTGGTGTGAGTAGTACGTGAGGATAAGAGTCAACCATATATGCTTTTATGGTAAAAACGAGAGCTTTTAGCGACAACCTGTAGCGACTACATGTCGTTGCTTTAGGTTCTAGTCAAAGTCAATAAGGTTTTATCGTTTACTCTATTTTGTCAAGTCTTTTCCAAGTTCTCTATTTCAAAATCACTGAATCCCAACTGTTAGATAACCTCGAGATCAAAATACAAGCCACTATTCACAACTGGTCAATATTCAAGTCTTCATTTCTTTGACCCAATATTTTATAACACTAGATTATGGAAGTGGTTTAATGACACAAAAGGGTTTGGATTTATAATACCGGATGATAGAAGTGAAGATCTTATTAAAACTGATGGTTCTAAAAGTCCCCACATCATTAAACCATACTACTCGTAGGAATAGTTTGTATTTCATTTATATAATCGAGAGCGCACACCAGAATGCTACAAGACCAAAAGCTCGAAGGAAGTTGAGTTATCTTTAGGAATTGGCTTATCATTACAACTATGTGTTTGATACTGTTCATGATGCTGGTGGGAATATGAAGATCGAGAATGCATTTATGATAGAGTTTGGAAACAATTCAAATAGTTATAGAACAAGAAAAACTTGTAAAATATTGAAAAGTTCAAACCTGCATAACTCTCAGTGTTTTGTTGCATTCGCCATGTATAGTTACATTTCAACGGGTAACCAAGTATCCAGAAGCTACTTTGAGGTTTCGAGATGCAGCTAGTTTCATTATGATGTGGCACCAAAACGTTTCGGTATATACAGTCAAGTACAGAAATACTAAAGTCTAACACGACATCTTTAGAATTTTATAATTACTTTATATTTAAAGTTAATATTTTAATTTAGTTTTTTAAATTAAATACTTTTATTTTAATTATTTTATAATAAATACATAAAAACATTAAAATAACCACAATTTAATTACTCCCTCCCAGTATTTACTTTATCCCGCCAAACGCACAAAACGACAAAAAAGAGATTTGGCGAAAACATGTCCTCACCAAAAGTGGTCACTAAATGACAAAAAAGGCATTGGTGAAGACTTGTCCTCACCAATATTGTAGTTAATAACTCAAATCTATTCCTCTCTTCCTCACAAACACATTTAACTAAAAAAAAAACCATCGATCTATGATATTGTGCACCATTGTCACCACCATCTTGCACCACCTTAATCACTACCTTAACCACCACCACACGAAGCGCCACTGTGCACACAACCAAACCCCCACCACTGCTGCTGACCACCATCTTCCTCTTTTCATCGCTTCATCTCTGCTGACTACCAGGTTCATTTTTTTTTTTTTGTTACAAAAGCATTTTTTATTATTTTTATTTTTGTTAATTTTTTAATGTTTATGTTTTTTGTTGGACACCGACACCACCACCTGCCTATTACCGACCTCCCCACCACTTGGTTATTGCCGAGAACCACAATCGAGAACTAATGTATTATCTTTTTTATTGTGTTTATGTGTTTAGGGAGGATATATCATCACTAAAAGTTTGTAGTGATTGATTTATAATTTGCGTGTTTGGCGAGGACGTCGAGACCAGCCGTGAACCACAACCAAGAACCACCATAGCTAGCATTTTTTAGTGCAATTATATAGTGTTTAAATATTTGGTTAACTGCTTGTTTAAAATTGTAATATTTCGTTTGTAAATAATTTTTAAACTTTTGTAAATGATTTTAGGATTTTAGTGATTAATTTCATAAAGTCCCTGTCCCGAATTTAATCATCTCAAATTAGATATTAATTTTGAAAAGTCCTATGTTTGGGACTACTTTTTAAATGTTTTGTCTAATTTAGGATATAGATGTGTATAAGTGATTTGCTAAATTGAGAAAATATCGACAATATTTCTCCTTTGCTTATACGAATATGTCTTTATTACACATATTTATGGGTTAGGTGAAAATGATGCCGGATTTTTCTTAAATATTAGTAAATCAATTATACACATTCATATATGAGACAAAACATTCAAAAAGTGGTTTAAGATTGCCTTTCATAGTTGGACTAGGTGGACGAAACAAATCAATTATACACATTCATATAGTTTATGTGTAGATTTTTGTGAACATGTTTAAGTCCATATAATTAGTTATTGCATCATTAAAACGCATTTATGACAATTGATAAGAGTTTGATCTTTCAGATCGTTGTTGCACAAAAAAAATTGATGTTCTTGCCGCATTCCTTAAGTATGCAAGCCATTAGTGAATACCTCCGAAAATATAAAATGTCCATGTTGTTGTCATAACATAAAATGGGCAACTAGCAACGGGCTAACACAGTATTATCTAAACATTATTTGAGACACTATCTAAACACATAAGGGTCTACTTAACCTGAGAGCCTTTGAATTCGACCCGCACCAGGTCATTGTCCTAGTAGAATTTGGTCTTTAGCTTGACCGTGGCATAGTCTCCAAGGAAAACTTGATGCTGGCACTAGCCGGGTTCATTACTCCATCCTCTATCACAAATGAGTTGATAATAAAGGTACGGTTCTCAACCACTTCATACCCGATGTTTGCCTTGTCGGTGATCCCTATGAGTAGGCAAGCGTACATGACATGGTTAGGACTTGATTCAAGCTTACGTCACTGGATCACAGGTTTCCTTTTCCTTCTTACGAAGGGGAGCCACAAGCGTTCTCTGATTTTAGCCGAAAGAATTTTGTTGTACTCGTAGGCCTTAACAAGAGTTGCATAAACAAAAGACAGATTAGTAGATAAACATAAAACTGGATAGAAAAAGTTTTAACCACATAAAAAAGCAATCTTAGAAACATGATGTGAGATCAATATAGAACTCATATTTGGCATAAAACTAGCCATCTATTTTTTTTTTATTTAAATTAATAAAAAAGCATTTTTCACCTTTTTATTTAAAACAACGTATCTTGCAAACAGTAAATCTTCAAGCTACAAAAATTACACCATCGCGCCGAGAATTAAATTATCTTTCTATAGATATGTATTGGTATATAATTTCAACAAACTTTTTTTTTTCGACGAACTCTTTTTTTTTTAGAAATTTCGGCCCAGAAAAATCACATGTGATTCCTAAAAATCACATATGATTTAATTTATACAAATCACATACGATTCTTATGTATCACATGTGATTTTTATAAATCATATGTGATTCGTAAACATCACATATGATTTGATTTTAACGAATCACATGTGATATTTACAAATCACATGTGATTTTTCTGGGCGGAAATTTTGAAAAAAAAAATCGTCGAAAATATATTGCAATGCATATTTATAGAAAGATAATTTAATTCTCGTCACGATGGTATGATTTTTTTCGCGTAACGATTAACGGTTTGCTAGATATTTAATTTTTAAAAAAAGGGTGAAAGTTTATTATTATTTTGATGAAAAAATAAATGACTAGGATTAGTTCATTTGTTTCATCGCAAATATGAGTTCTATATTTTGGTTTAAAGACATTTATCCATGAGATCGACAATTTTTTAAGTTTTAAAAACCCCTTTACATAATCAAACTCCCAAAGGGAAGACGTTTTAAAACTAGGCAATTCAACCTTATAAGGTTTTCAACAATTAATTAACCTGATGGTCCATGCTAATTATAGTAGATTTAATATGAACACTCAAATCATATACCCTAAAAAACAAATTTCACTTAATAATGCACGTGAACTAACTTGGCATTTGCAGTTTTTACTAAATGATCATCCACAACTGTGCGGTTTTGGTTTTGGTTGGTTTCGGTTTTTTCTGTTTGGTTTTTGCGATTTTTAAAGTATTTTTTTCAAATTATTTTTTAATATATATTTATAATAGAATAAATATTTCTCAAGGTTACATGATCGGTTGAAACATTTATACAAAATATTTTGTAGTAGTATAAAATTACAAATATAGACAATAGTAAAAGTCAAATGAATTTAAGAAATTTAAATACTTCGATTATAAGTTGAAAGAAAAAAATATTATATGACCTCAAAACTCACACAATAACTAACTAATAAAATGTGTTTGAAATAATTTTAAGAATGTATAAACAAATGCATTTTATCTTACAAAATTATGAAATTTAGTGGGTTTATTTGAAAGAAATATTTGAGTATAGTGGAGTGGTCCTGTGTGGTTATTTCGATTTACTCTTTTAGTGAAAAGCGAAACCGCACCAATATTTTATGAAATCGCACCGTAGGTTTTGCATGGGCTCGACTTTTTCAGTTTTGTTTTGCAGTTTTTTCGGTTGCAGTGTGGTTTCTACTCACCCCTACTTTAGCCCATGAATGCTTTATTAACATATGCCGTTAATGTTTAATTAACAATTTTTATAGATAAAATGCATGTATAACATGGGTCTTAATTAAATTAGGTATAATTGTCATAACTTACTTTTTGAAGATTGATAATTATACTTTATACTAACTAGTTAATGCTTTATTTTAACTGTATTAATAATTTCAATTTACAAGTAAGAATAAAATAGTAAACTTACTTTTATTATCTATTTCTTGCAGTGGAAATTTAATTTTAGGCAACTTGGGAAAAAAGATCTTTTCAAGTATTATGCTAGTACGAATCTCATCAATTTAAACCACCGTCTTCAAATTCAAAGCCATCTTCATTCTTTGGTATATACCCAAACAACCTGACAAACCACCATCTCACAACTTTGCCACACTCCATCACTACAATTTGTATGATGGGTGCACATTATATATATTCTGAAAAGTGTGAGGTTCACTATAGCAACAGTGTTTACATAAGTTTCACGTTTGCCAATTTTAGCCCCTGATGTTAGTGATCAATTGCGAAGTTAGTCTTTAACGACCGTTATCTAATAAACGTGGATTAAATTTGAAACGGAACAGTAACTTCAGGGGCTTTTTCTGTACAAATAATAAACAGAAACAGCCCCTAAGGTTAACTTTTTTTTTCACCGTTAGTCCCTAAGGACTAACTTTGCAAAGAACGCCACGTTAAGGGACTAAAACTGAAAATAACGTTGCTACAGTGCCAAACAGTGGCTGCTACAGTAAAAAGTCAGTTTGTAATAGTGTGTGTACTGTAGCTAAGGATTTTACGCTTTTAGTCCCTCACTTTAGCTATAAATTGCACCGTTAGTCTCCTGTTAGCGATCTTTTGCAAATTTAGTCCCTAAAAAAATTAAAAATAATAAAAATAATAAAAGTAATTGACCGTTCTATTTTGAGTTTGGATTAAACACAACATTTCCGCAGCAACGCGCGGGTGCCCCGGCTCGTTGGATCTAAGTTATATAGTGATGCATCTGAGGGTGGTGTTTGAAAGTGGAAACGAAATTACTATCTAGGTCAACCTATGGAGCACAATCAAATCAATAAAAGATACTGGTTACCAAAGTACTAGGGGATGATCCCAAGAGATCATGAGATATTAGTATACATAAAATTTCCAAAATAAAGGATGGAAGAGTTTTTTTTTTTGTTTTTTTTTAACGCATTGTTTTAAAAACTTTTATTTACCATTGTATGGCTTATTTAAAAACATTGACTTTAGTATGGTAACACTCTCGAATCTTGAGAGTATAACCTATTTTTAATTTTTTTCATTAAACACAAATCTAAAACTCTAAAAGATAAAAGAAATATAAAACACTTCCTATGCACTGATTTAATATTGTACTCCTTCCGTCCCAAATTTATTGTCCACTATTGACTTTTTTAGTCTTTCTTCTTCAACTTTGACCTTAAATATTTTTGTAGGTGTTATATAATATTTGATGCAAAATATATAAATGGATTGGGTTTTAAGTGAACTTTTTAATGGTATAATTTTTCATCAAGTATTATATAACAAAAAATATATATTTATGGTCAAAGTTGAACTAGTTTGACTTTGAAAATTCAAACTGGACAATAAATTTGAGACGGAGGGAGTATTGATTTATATTAGATGATTTGATGTATGTATTTGTTTATATTAAATATTTTCATGTATGTAGTGATCTATATTAGGTGATTTTTAGTTAATCTTATAAAAAGTTATATTAGATGATTATCAGCTCATCCGAAACATGTGTGTGTTGATTTATAGTAGATGATTATTAGTTAATTTTAAGAATTTGTTAACGTAATGCTTTTAACCACATTCTGTACTTGTGAAATTCCATGAAACTGTATGGATTTGCTAACAAGGATGAAGTTAATAAGATGTAGTTGGATAAGAAAATAAAACACCAACAATGGACAAAGATGATATTGGGTTTGTCGATGACGAACTAATGCTACAAACAATTTTGAATATCTATCATTTGGCATGACTTATATTTTGAATTTAGTTAGCTTTTGCATTTTCTGAACAAATTTATTGTTTTAATCTTGTTTTGATGACTCGACATTATGGATGAATCTGCGATTACGTTTGTTGCTTTTTAGCATATATGTTTTGCCCACTTCTATAATAGTCTTTAAGTTATTATATATATTTTTTTAATCGCGTTTGACATATTATAAAGTAAATATTGTCACAAGATATAGTGAGAATATTAACCAATTAAATTAGACAAATTTTTTAATAATATATGACTGTAAAGTGAGTTAAAAAAAACACGAAGCATGTCATTGGTAAAATAAAATGATCTTCACTTTCTGTGAGAAACTGTAAACACTTTTATTAATAAATCAGATTATAAGAATAAAATTAACAGAAAGTAAATAACAGAAAATAAAAAACAGACAGAATGGAGTAGAAGACAGACACTCTGAACGATAAGTAATAAATAATAAGCAGTAAATGACGAGGCTCGTGTTAGACACGATTCCCTTAAAACAGATTCACCGTCTGTTTCCCAGGGTGCAGCGTCCAAAGCTGTTGTACAGCCGGACTAGACAAACTTGCCTGAAAGATCTCGAAAACTTGTGTGCTTCTGATCGAAGGTCTGCTGGAAAATCGTCTGGTAAAGGAGTTGCGTTTTTCTGTGCCTAAACCGAATGAGGTGATGACAATATTTATACAGGAAACTCGACTTGTTCTCCAAGATAAATATTTGCCAAACATAAGCAAATCTGTTATTCATATACACGATTTGCATATCATTTATACACACAAAATATTCTGTTAAAACTTTTCCACAAAGTTTAAATCTATTCCTAAAATAGATTTACAGAAACTGGAAAGAAAGACCCGAATCTGCAGCAAAAAGTTATGCATGTAGGCGAGATATCGGTGTTGCATTCGTGTCCACTAGAGTTGAGAAGCTTCGAACCCATTTTGGCCCGAAAATCCCATTTTCTGCACCCCTCCTGCGCGCGCGCACGTAGGAGTGGGAGCATAGCTCACCTAAAGGAATTTGAAAGCTAATGCAAGGATTCCCTTATAAACTAGTCTTCACTTCCTTTTCTAAGTGATGTGGGATAGTATTATTTTCCATATATTGTGTTTCACGTGCCACACTTTGAGATATGATATCTCATTCATATTAACTCTATTTGGGACATACTTTAGCTCGTTGCAAAGATCTCTTGGAGGAGAACAAAACGCCCCCAAGTAACACAAATATATGTAACATATAATTATATTAAATAATGTCCAAAGTTTTGCAGAACAACTTTGCAAAACTCATTTTCCAACACTTTCTCCTATTGCTTCAAAATATCCAGATTAATTTTATTTAAATAGACAAAATTTAAAATTTAAAAGAGAAATTAAAAGAAACACTATATTTAGTCAATATATATAAAGCCATACAATGGTAAATAAGTTTCTTAAGAACAAAAAGTTGGTAAAAAACTCAAAACAAGAATGTCATTTATGAAATATTAAGGTGTAATTTGTGAATTGAAATTATTTTGCATTTGCACAAAAGTTGGTCGATCAAGTACGAGTGTTTCATACAAGTCTTTTCAAGCAATCACTCAGTGAAACTTGAACATTACAGTGATTCAAGAAAAAACAGCACAATTAAGTGCGAAAATAAGAACACGTCTTTTGCCATGAGAAACTCAAAAACAGGAAGAGAATTTGAGGTGTGTTTGATCGATGCCATCATATATTTAAACTACGCACACAAAGGAATTGATGATTTTGATAAAACTATATCTACGATTAAGATAGTATAACTACAAATATCAAGTAAATTATCTATAATATGTACAATGGCATGCAGAAGATTGTATATATTTCATGAACCTAGCATATGAGAGACATCTAGATATATCATATCTTAGTTTTATGTAAATCTTGTTTGGAGAATGTTGATCCACTCAAAATTTGGTTAACGACCAATGTACAAGCCTTTGTAACCCAATTAGCGGGATAAGAAAGACATAATATACTAACCTTAAAGCTTTATAATCGTTTATATGTCATTTCACATCACCATATCATACAGTAAACTTTTTTGCTTTATAAACATTTGTTCACATATAAACTCATGTCTCACATTAGACATATGCATAAAATTATAAAAATATTAAAAATCTTGTACTTTTCATAGAACATGTGCATGAAACAAAAACTTCAATAATAATAATAATAATAATAATAATAATAATAATAATAATAATAAAACTTCACATTAGACATATGTCATCCTTGCTTCTAGACTTCAATCTGCTAGCTTACAGACTAAGCTTCTCCGTAGTTCTGGTATTGTGACTACTGGTCCCTCATTTGATGATGCTTTGCGCACTAGGGGTGTTCAAAAAATCCGAGAAACCGACGAACCGAGCCGATCCGAGAAAACCCGAAACCGGAAAAACCCGCTTATCACGATTCGGTTTCGGGTTTTACTTTTAGTTATCCGCGGTTACCCGAACCGCACCGTGTATAATATACATGTAGGTTTCAACAAACCATTGATAAAAACGTACAAGTATTAACAATATTTCTGTACTACTTTTATCGTATAACGCATTTTTACTTACCTAATGTAATCATTTATTAACATCCATGAATTTCATAGGATCAAAGTGATCATAACCCTAGACGTCTGATAAATAGTATTAGTTGTTTTGTTACATATGATAATTTGAATGTTTTCATTGTGACGAAACAACTTTACAATGGCTATAATCTCTTCAATGTTATTTAATTTTACAATTACGTTCTAATTTGGGTTATTGTTAGTCTTATTTGATTCGATTAGTTTTTTAAAATGGTTAACCGTGATCCGAATCGCGAGTAACCGCTCATTTCGGGTACCCGCATGTCTGGTTACCCGCCTAGTATGGTTCGGTTTTGGATAGTAAAATGAACTACCCGCCCCGCGATGGATAGTTAAAATCTTTAACCGAACCGAGCCGAACCGCCCCATGAACACCCCTATTGCGTACTTTTAATGCGAATATGGAAATTGACCTTTTGAGTAACTCTAGTGAGATCGTTGCCCCCAAACTTATGAAGAAATTAGCAGATATATATTTCACACGTGTTGCCCAAACGGTTGAATCCACCTTTCATTTATCCCCTAGACAGATGGTGTTATGGAGCTCACTAAAAGAGGATTACACGTCAGATTGGCTTAGGGTGGTACCGATATCCAGATTGGGACAAACTATGAATGCCAGGACTTACCGATGTGTGTTGTGTTATCGGTTGGGTGTGCCTCTTTTTACTGTCCAGATGCCGTGTTCAGCTTGTTCTAAGGTTTTTTCTGGTGATATTTTTGGGGACCATGCTATTTCGTGCGCTGGTATAGTTGGTATTAAACATCGGCATAATGTTGTGCGTGATGTTCTTGTTGATATATGTTCTCGATCTGGTATTTCAGCTCGTAAGGATGTTGATATTGGGCTTTATGGAGAAAGGGACAAAACATTACGTCCAGCTGATATGTTACTTTACTCTTGGGATGGTGGGCTTGATGTTTGTGTTGATCTTACAGGATCGTCACCTTTGACGCGTTCGAGTATGGTTGATTTTATGCCCGGTCGGGCGGTTATTGAAGCCGCACAACGTAAATGTGTCAAGTACGAGGCTAAATGCGCTGATATCGGATATGTGTTCCTCCCCTTTTCATTCTCTTCTTTTAGAGAACTTGAAAAAGATGCAGTGACCTTATTAAAGCGTATTCGACGATTCTCTATGACTCAAGACATTGGAGCACGTGCTGCTCCACATATTTTTAATAGGATTAGCTTTGCTATAGCTAGAGGTGTGGGGGTCCAGTTAGTCTCTCGGCTCCCTACTAATTTCTTGTAAATCCTATTTGTTTTTAATAAAGTGATGTTTAAAAAAAAAAAAAAAAAAAAAAAAAAAAAAAAAAAAAAAAAAACCTTTACTTATTATCTAAGAAATTGAACCAGAAGAGTTGAACCAGTAAGAATACCACTTTGATGTCAATGGTGAATCCAATGAGAAGAAAATTAATCCTTTTGTGGTCACAGAGGTTCACATGCGTTGAATCCGGACTATTAAAAAATGTAGTCGCTTTGGGATTAGTCAGCTCGCAATATCGAGTAAAAAACCCAAGCAAATAAAAAAAAATTGTTATCAAATAATTTGATTCTGGTAATAGAATAATCATTTGCTTATTTTTCAATTTCATGATTTCTTATATGTTGATAAAATGTTGAACTTCAGAACGGATTAAAAACAAGTTGGCTTGGCTAAACGACATGATACATAAAATTCTCCCTATGAATCTTTATACTTAAGTCACTAACCATTTGAATCTTTATAATTCTTCACTAAGTTTTTAATAAACTTAAAAAAAATTTATGCTCAAGTGAATAAAAAAATTGTTTTAAAATGGTTAGCTTGCGTTTAGTTTGTGAGAAATGAGACATTTTTTCTTAAAAAAGAAAAATTATAAAAATTTGAAAATTAGAAAACATTTTAAATCGCAAATTTTGAAAAGTTTTTCTAATAAAGTGAAAAATTCAAGTTTCAAATTCTAACTATAAAACTGAAAAAGTTATTTATACTACTAAACATTATTTCCTCCATTATTTTACAAATCCATTATTTTTCATTATTTTTATAAAGTATCATTCAAACACGTTTTCTAAATTTCCAATACCTGTATATAATAAAATTCTTTTTTCAAAAAAAGTCAAGATAGAAGATTATAGAAAAATGATAAATGATAGAACCACAAAAAAATTTTCACAAAAACTTTTATAAAATAAGGTGTCATTTCGTGATTGATGCATTTTTCTATACTTTCTTTTTCTTCTCTCTAATTAAACCAATCACAAAATGACATATCATTTTGTAAGAGTTTTGTGAAAGTTCTTCTTTTGTGATTATATCATTTCTAGAAAAATTGCTTCATGCTTCAAATAAACACCAAACAGAACCTTAATGTCATAAATCCAGACAAAATAATGATCAAATTTAATACCCAAATAAAGGTATAACTTCCACCGCAATAAAACTTCGAGTTAATTCGTAACCCACTTAACACCAATAAAGTTTTTAACAGTACCGATAAACTTGGCCGGATCGGGCCGGGTCAGCTCATGTTGTATTTTTTACACCCTAGACAAAATTGGAACATTTTTGACACCCAAACAAAAGTTATAATTTTTGTTCTCATTGTTCGATTAAAGGTTTTTCCGGCCGGCTCACTGGGCCTCAACAAGGGCACCAGATTGTCCAAAAGCCCGTGTACATAAGTATTAAGGCCTTTCTTTAAAACCCAATATATATAAACAAAGCTCAGCATATCTTTTTCCTAATAAAATAAAACCCCTAGTGAGGACTTTTTAATCAAATCATACCTTATTTGGTAATTTTTTTTAATTATTATTTATTTATTTTAAATATGTTCTCTTAAAAAAACCTAAATAGTTCCATATTTGGCAAAAATATTTGTAAATTCGTTTTTCTAAGAAAATTTGAGCTAAAAAATACATGTGTCAAAAATTAAAAGATAAAAAGCTATGGGAAGGCGGGATATTTTACAAATATTAAAGGGTGTGTTATGTAATTTTTAAACTAACAAAAAAACACAATTAGCCGGATCAACAATCCTTGATTCCTCTCTCCCAAAACCTAAATCAAGTTCTCTGGTCCAGTTCCAAACCCTAAATCCTTGCAGAACTAAAGTCGAATATCACAATCACATAGATTCCCAAAATTAATTACAATTCAACAGTGACCCCCAAATTGAATAACCCAAATCATCTCCATCCAGATGATTCTCCACCCATACACCGTACCGTCATCTTTTGCGTCTCAATTCCACGGTTAGTGTATTGTTATTATTTGAATAATATAATGTGTGTGCTATATATTAAATTATCTTAAGTATAAGATAACACAATTGATTGTTAGCTTCGTAGTTGTAATTTGGATTGTGAAATCAAACACGAAGATAACATGTTCGATCAAATGCTTAACTGTAATATTATTGTTTTTTTTTTTCTTTGTTTATCTGCGAGTTAGCTTTTGATTGTGGTTGTGAATTTGTGATTAGTTTACACAAGTTACTTTACATATTCCATTACATATGTACAATGAATGCATATACAAAACGGACAGTGTTGAATGTTTGTAGTTATTTTTACAAGTTCCGAATTGTATTTACACGGGACTTTTTCAGTTTGAGTTTTTGACATTGTGAACTGTTTTGAACGGCATGCTAATGAAGTTGGCAATCTGTTGTTGCAGGTATGAATCTTTATGAGTTTTTGGTTTTGGGGTTGGTCTGAAGATGAGATTTATATGGCATTTGAGAAGTATCGTGGGTATATGATGGCTTTGATGGATAAGATTACGAGGATTTTGGAGTATTGTGAATACAAGTGGGAGTAAAGGTCCAAGTGAGGATGGTAATGACATTATTGCATATTTGAATCATAATGACTAAAGAGTAAAGACCAATGAACCTAGAGACACAATCCTCGCACAAGGCTTAAAGGTAACATTTTTAATCGACCTATGTTTCTAGATAAGTTAATTTTAAAACTAAATTTTAGTAGAAAGTGTTTGCAATTCAAAACTAAGAAAAGTTTATATTTTATCCTTTTGTGTAATTACCCCGTTGGCTTTTGTTAAAAAAAATATATAAGGATCTTAAACAGCCAAAACATAGCAGTTGAGCTTTACTACCTGTGTTAAAAATTACCATTTTAAACCTGTTTTTTAGCAACACCATATTGATATCGTTTAAAGTTAGGAGTCTCAAGTTTTTACCCAAGTTTATGCATATTTGTACAATCATGATGGACTAGGTCAGTAGGTTGAAATCATATATACTCTTTGAGTAGTTATACGTCCCCTTCTTTCATTTTTAATGTTTTGCTTGAATGAGCTTAGAAAGATAAATGACTATTTTTATCTACTTAAATTTGATACACTGAGTTTATGAATCACTGAGTTTTTAGTTGTTCCTAAGCTAAGATTGTGTATAAATTGCATTGTAAATTACTAGGTGCAAATAGAAAGGTTCAAACTTTGAATGATGTGAAAATTGAATAAAGTATAAACCTTTCGTAAAGGTGAGTACATACAATTGAACAAGTGATTATTGGACTTATGAATTATATTTAATTGAATATCTTATTTCATATCATTAATCTTTTGTTTATTGTTTCCAGGTTGTTGTTCAGCTATAAACCTTTCATCACATATTAAGACATAAAATCAGCACAAATGAGAAAAATCACTTCTTTGATCGAGAAGGTGGGTATCTACATACATAGTTGTCATTAATCCTCCGCATATGTCATGCTGACACGTCTCTTTTTTTAAATGTGAAGGTCCACAAGCTTGAGTGTTTGGTTTTAATTTGAACTAAAATTAGTAGCTTTCGTATTGTAGGATCATGAGGCAGCTTTTGTGATTAAGAAGCTCGGCCCACATTGTAGATACCTATCCTTGACCAACTTTAAATTGAAAAAGTTTCAAGGGAGGTAGGGAGTAAGGAGGCTAAGAAGAACTTAGGAATGATAAGGGTGCGTAGATTAGGGGTGTGCACTAGGCATTTAATAGAAAAGGTTGGTGAATCTAAGCCATTTGTTCATCAATCAGGTTGCGTGAATTATTAGTTTTATATAAGTATTACATATAAGAGAAAGAACTTCATATATGATATAACACCCTTTAGTTGTTTCATTAATTCAACCTACAGGTTTCTAGCTATACACATATAAGCACTCGCCGAGGACGCGAAAAGGAAGCATACTTTATGGTTTTTTGAGCGAAGTTTGTTCAAGTCAAAAGGTACTATCTCATGTAGTTATATTTTTTCATATACCCTATGGATCAAGTTGTAAGTTGTACCATTACGAGAGTCACATTGGAGCTTGAGAGGAATTTGATTTTATATGTATATATTAGTGCACTTTGACAGTCTAAATATAGTACTCATTATGCTTCACTTAGACAATTATCTCATGCAAAGTAGATAATAGCTGTTAACTGCCACAAGATTCTATATCATGTTTGGATTATCTAAAACAGTGTTCAAACACAAGATTCAAATATTCAAAACCATTGGACTTAATATAAATATTGGTTAGAATTGGTTTGTGATGGGTGTGATTTGTCGACCCACTGTTTGGACTAAAACCCAACAGTAAGGGTGCAAGTTAGTTTTGCTGATTTTACTCTCACATTTGCACTTTATAAAACTATTAGGATTAAATGAATTGGTACTAAACTTATTAGTTCATATGGTTTTGTGTTTGCCTTGTGTTTTTGTCGAACCCCAACAGTGGGTGTTTTTGTTTGCTTCTTTTTTCCTCAACTTGCTACTTCTCAAAAAGGGTTAAATATTTGTGTGCGCTTTTGGTTTGGTTTTACTCACTAATTGTCAAAGGCAATTCTCAAAACAACAACTAACTAATAATTGTATCTTTTTGGCTTCATAATGTTCCATGGGGTGCTGAAACACTTTGGCAGCACCTGGTGCCATTCAGGAGTTAGAGTGGCCTCAGTTGTTGCATCATAGTTATATGAGGAGATTAACTTTATATCAATATGGATACAACCCTTTCTTTCAACATGTACACTTTTCAACCAAATCTAAATTTATAAATCTCTGGACACTGATCTTATAGTGTATATTTTGTTAGTTATGAGAAAAGGTAGCCCTTTTAACCATTTATGGGTAAACTAGCAAATTTGGTTTATGGTTTGCAAACAGGTCAATTGGTTAAACGTTAGAAATTGGTTAAAATGGACTCGGGTTGAGAATTTGTTAGGGATCGGAGGTCATTTAACATAAATTTTACTTGCATAAAATGGTTTTAGGTGTTCATTTCAAAAGTTAGATGATCCTCAGACATGAAATTTATGTGCAATTCAAGAAATGAAAAAGTGTTTGTGGGTTGGCATAACCCAACCCACCCAAGAATAACACGTTATGACATACTTTAGTGGTGGAATAATTGAATGACGTCAAATACACAGGTCCATCCATGAGATGATAGACTGATAGGCCGGTTGAGAATATCTCAGGTAAAATCGTTGGAAGCTCATAGTGTCTCATTCTTATAGAATCTCACTCTTATTAAAATTTATTCCTTTTTCCTTGCTTTAGTTTTTTTTTTTTTTTTTTTTTTTTTTTTTTTTTTTTTACTTGGAAGAAGATCCACACACTACACTTTTATTTTTTCATGTTAGAGTAGTGTTTTAACGTCGCTATAGGCACATCATAGTTCAAATTCTGCATGGTCATTACCATTGTTTCAACCTACTGAACCTCCTTTAGGCTTATCGATGTTGTTGATGCTGATCAGAGTTATGCTTCTCCTCCATCAGTTGTAAAATCTTCACCAGAAGATGTTCAATTTGAGCCCGTAACTTCGATTGTGACTGATCAACTAACTGTCCATCCCTCAAACAAGGGAAGTTTGAAAATTGAAAATTTGGAAGGGAAAAACGATCATATGCATTATCGTGATTGTCCGCTCACTCAGTTTGACATTGATCAAATAAATTATGAAATAGTGCGTGCAACTAATTCTGACTGTCTGATTCGTTAGGTTACATTTTATACATAAGCTCTAAATTAATCAAATAACTCAAAACATTCCTTCAACTTTTAACGACCATTTTTTGTTTTTACTTTTGTTTTTTGTTTTAGCAGCCAGATATGGATCTGGAGAAGGCTTTAGAAGGTTTCTGGGATGCATCACCCGAACAACATTTTGATTCAAAGATCTTCTCGCCGTTGCACTCTTAGATGCATTCGGAGCTTGGATCTACATATATGAATAACTATGGAATGGTGAACTCTGGAAATGAACATAATGGAATGCAGAACCAGTACGGGACGAATGGTATGGACTTCTTGGAAACTTTCATGGTGGAATCAGATCAGTTTTCATATGATGATTCGGGTTATAAGGATGGTTCAGTTGCTCAAATATTGATTCCTGAAGTTCATGTCAAGGATCATGAATATAGTAGTGAGTCAGATGGTGAAGTCATACAAGTACAGGTAGATTATACTTTACTACTTATGACTTGGTCGATTTGGGTTGTGTTCACCTCAAAGGGGTCAAACAAAATGGAACTCTCCAAAAGGTTTTTTCAATGCATATAAGCTCTTAGCATGTTTTTATTATTGGAATGATTACTTCTTTTTTTAATCATTGTTAAAAAAAAGGTATAAAAGTGTTAGCCCCTCAAAGTCTCAAACCGACTCGGCTTGCTCCTAACTGTACCAAAAGTTATGTGTTTTGACCCATATTATAAAAAAGTTTTTTTTATGTAATAGTTAGTAATGATGAAATGGACACAAAAAATGCTTATGGCGACCCAACTGATCCCAGCCCATTCTACTACAAATGACGTGTTTTAACTTGACCCTCCAATGTTGCCCCACATCTATACTCATTTAAAACTCAAAACACGCATCTTTATATATAATTTTGTTTATGTTAAATGGTGTTGTTATTCATTATGATCTGCAGATGCAACAACTTATTCAAATTAAAATTAGTGTGTGTAAGATGTGATTACATAATTTATATTCTTAAAGAAAACTCTCTTTTAGAGGTGGTAAGATGGGTGGTTTATAGGTGGGTTGATAATCGGTCAAAAACGGTTAACATCCTATTAGGGGTACGAAAGAGTTGGATCTGGTCAGGATAATTCATCAACTCCTTTTGTCAGTTTACCCATGAACCTTAATAATAGTTTGGTTGGTGCTTTAAGTTGTTAGAAATTGTTTTGGTGATGTGTAACATCATCTGTTTACCCATGTCAGAAACGGTTGAGTGCGGAAGTTTTCTAATACGTTTAATCAACATCCTTTGGTTGCAGTTATTTGATACCAGTCGTCCATATAGTTAGTAATTTCGTTTTCCTGTTTTCATTGTGGATATAATGATCTCTATAGTATTATTTTACCAGGGTTAAGCCGTCTTTCGGTTTGAGCATCAAGTACATATTTCAAGGAAGTTTAATAAGAGGTACTTGGACAATCGTGGTAAGTTTTACCAAACTCTAGGCAGTACTCTATCCATTTCTTTGGGGATGGACATTTGTTGGTGTCGTATGGCTTGCTGGTGCAAAGAAGTGTGTACGTGCATCGTTTTGGTTCTCTTTATTAATTAATGGAAATGATCATTAGTAAAGTTGAATTACAATTGTAATGATTATATCTGAATAACTTGCAGGAAAAGTTTCGTGAAAGAAAACCCGATATGGGGCAATGTTATATGGTTTCTTTTCAGCTTGCGTGGACTCATATGCCTTGCTGGTTAGTTTCAGAACTAAGGAAAACTTCTCAAGATGGAAATTATTGCAAAATTATTAGTTTAAACATTTTGATACAAAGTCAGCCTCCAAACGAGAACCAAAAAAAAAAAACGAAGGGATGTATTATCAAACATGAAAAGTGGTTACGAATAGGCCTAATAAACCCCAATTTACAGCATTTCAAAAAAGTTTATTTTCATATTCTCATTGAATGCTAAATCACAAAATTACATTCATTATCCTGACTACAACTTTGAAAGTGCGGTGCATTATACCATGACATCCATTATTGGCTAGGTTAAGATACAAGTCACTCTCATATCTCTTTTCTAAAATTTAATCCCTATTGAGTATGATCTCTTTCTTTTGGTTACAGGATGAAGTGGAGCAGTAGCCTTGAAGAGGGTTGAAGTTGATGTATAAAACTTCTAACGTATATATTATAAACTTTCTTTAGTATCGATTGCGAAAAGTTTAGGATAATTTGTTTGATAGCAAAAGGTTTAAGTGTATTTTAAAAGTTTATTATGGACCTGTAAATATAATCTTTACTAAGAAAGTTTATAATTTTTTAGGTAATTATGATATCACATTGTTTTGTGTTCTAGAAAGTTTTAGAGAATATGGTCACATTAACTCGAGACTTTATAGCTACTGGGTTTATATTGAATGAACTACAGGTGTTCATCATTTACATGATAGTGTGTATTGTAGTAGTGCATTATTTTCTCATCATTTAATAGTTTAATTAATAGTTAGATATACAGTGGTTTATTACTTTATTGTGGATCATGCCATTTCATGCAATACAGAGAGATCCTTGATGTCAAAGACAACATCCTTTAGTAGAAAGTGTTTGTGTTTTATTTTGTCGTTTCTTGAAGACTGACATTAATTTATAGGGTGAAAGAAACTTGCAAGAAGGAATGTGATCATGCAGTGGGTAAATACTTCCCAAATGGTGGTCAAATGAAGTATATATAGTGCCAGGAGATATGTAGCATTCTACAATTCTTGGATGAGTATATATACATGAAGTGATAGACGTGCTTCGTTTTTTTTATTGTAAAACTATACAAATTTATATAAGTGTATTAAAACAAAGAATCTTATAAGAATTTTTTACATCTTTGGTTATATGTTACAATGGTTGGTTTTCGTCTATGATTGTTTATGTTTTACTGCTTTATCAATGAAAAAATTGCAATATTGTTTATTACATTATTTATGTTCTCTTTCTAAGTTGACATTTTACACTACAGTTTAGCATTTGACAAAAATTGTAACGTTGTTACGATGTTACTGTTAGAGCATTGCCTCAACAACATTATTCCGACATTCTCCCATCGCATATATACAGTTAACCGGTCAACCAGGGTTTAGGAGAATTAGGTCATGAGTTCAACTTTAATTTCCGGCTATCACGTACATCAAATATAATTATAAATCAAAATTAAAAATTATACCTAAAACAAAAAACTTAAATTAAGCTATTTAGTTTTTAATAAATAAAAATACATTAATGAAAATTTTAGGAAAAACCCCGCGCGTGCGCGGGCATTATAACTAGTCTTCTATATAATAAAACAAAACCCAAGTGGTGACTTTTTCATTTAAAAAAAACTAAACCATACCTTATTTAGTAATAATATTATTTAAAAATTAGATTAATTTCTTATTAGATAACATTTTATATTTATCCATAACACAAGTAGAAGATAAATATAAAAAATATAGATAAGATGCAATTAACAATATGATTAAAATTTTTAAATAATTATCTTTAATAATAAAAATATATAATTGAAAATCATAAATCAAACAAAACAAAGATTAAATTATTTGTTTTTTAATAAATAAAAATATATGTTTTAAAAAATTTATAAAAAAAAAACCCGCGCGTGCGCGGGTATTATAACTAGTATAACAAAAAATATTAACATCATACAAATACAATAATACTTCTGATCGATTGCCTTGCTTCAAGGTAACACCGCAACTTTAGTGTTCTAATTTACCTCACTAGCTAACTAGTTATAAGTTAACTTTTGATTTTTGGCTGGGATAAATGTTTATTACTAGTAGTTTATGATTAGTTACAGTTGTTTTTCTAAGGGTGAGTTTGATTAATTAATGATGACTTTTAATGTTGCATGCAATATAAAACCCTAATGGCTAATATTATGTTTTTCTGTTTTATAGGATGATAAATATTGAGCAAGTGTTTAACTGCGTTATACCTTACATACACGACGTAGATGATCGTAACTCTATATCTTTAGTTTGCCGTACATTGTATAAACTCGACGGTATTACACGTAAGCATGTAACTGTCTATGTACATTACGCTCCAGACCCGTATCGTTTAAGTCAAAGATTCCCTTTTATTGAGTCGTTGTCACTCAAGGGATTTCCACTTGAATTTCATAGGCGAGGTACATGTACCACTTGGGTCAAAGAAATAGCTGTCAAGTTTACGAGTTTGAAAGAACTTCAATTCCGTGGTCTGATTGTTACTTTCTATGATCTTGAGACATTGGCGAGAACACGTGGTAAAGATTTAAGGGTTCTCAAGATTAGCGAGTGTGATGGGTGTTGGGAGCGTGGGTTAGTGCATGTCAGCAAGTATTGTAATCAATTGAGAACTTTGTGTTTGGATGGATATGGTTTGAGTAATACTCACGACCAAGGGAAATGGTTACATGAATTGGCTTTGCATAACACAGTTTTAGAATCGTTACATTGTAAGTTCAAGTATGATAAATATGAAGTTGAAGATCTTACACTTCTTGCAAGAAAATGTAGTAAATCTTTAGTATCTTTGAGGATTCAACCGTGCTCTTTAAGTCTTCTAAGAGATGCTTTTAGAGATGCTGTTAGGCTGGAGGATTTTTCTGTAGGTTTCTATGATCCTTATAGTGAAAGTGAGGACGACTATGTTGGTTTCAAACTTCCACCGAATATGCTTCGTTTTGGTACATATGATTTGCCTGTGACTTTATTAACATCTCTACTCCCGCATGGAAATCAGCTAAAGGAATTGAATCTTCAATATCAGAATCGATATCCTAGGCCAAATTGTGGGTGTTGCCTGATCAAGAGTTGTCCTAATTTGGAAGTTCTATATACCGAGGATCGATGTGGAGACATGGGATTGCAAGTTATTGCTCAATCTTGCAAGAAATTGCGCAAACTTACCCACGATGGGTGGGTGACTTACACGGGACTGAATGCTCTGGCAGAAGGATGTACTAATTTGGAGTATTTAAAGGTTGGACTTACAAATATGTCAAATGAAGCCATGGAGTGTGTAGGAACTCATTTGAGGAATTTGCGGAAATTCAGTGTAATTTCAAACAAGACATATGATATACCGTCAGATAATGGGGTTCGAGCTATGTTAATGGGTTGCAGCAAACTTGAAAGGCTTCATATCAGCCTTTATTATGGAGGATTGACAGATGTGGGTTTGGGGTACATTGGGAAGTATGGTCGTAACTTGAAGCATCTCTCTCTAGACTGTATAGGAGAATCTGATGCAGGACTTTTGGAGTTATCAATAGGGTGTCCAAAATTAAGAAAACTAAGAATGAAGGATTGTCCCTTTAGCGAGCAAGCAGTTGCTACTTTTATGCATAATAATCATTCGATAAGATTTCTATGTGTTGAAGAAAGTCATAATACTGTTTTGCCACGCATTCGTCCAGATTTTAAGTTTTCCTATTTATGACTATATTGTTAAAAGAGTGTCTTTATTTTTGAGTTTATGTTGTCTTAGAATATCGTGATTGAGAACTACTGACAAGTGCATGCTTTCTATCATCTATCTAGTATGAGTTAGATTCTTTTACCGGTTTTCAAATGAACCATATATGATTCAATAACAACCTTATAAGTATCATGATCTACAGGTCTACCCAACTTTTCACTTGCCATATTGGTATTCATGAGGTTAATATATACTTGTAACAAAGTTGGATTTCATTTTGATACCGAAAAGGAACTGTGGCTGCCAAATGACTCAACCGAAACTGACCCATTTTGTCGCCTGTACATTTTATTTTAAATATTGTATAGTTACGAAAACATTACGGTTTGGATGGATGTTGTTCCATTATGTTTATTATATGCAGTTCATATCGTTCATGGTTACCTGGTCAAATTACTGTGCATGGTTCTTGGGATTGAAATCCTTTGCTCATATTCACGTTGATTGAAAAGCGTTTACACCGAACTGAAAGTAGAAGATATCACATGTCATAGTAGAAGATATTCACGTTGATTCATAGTTTGGAATGATTGGGCGATCATCATGGGTTGGTTTATCTACTTTCTCTTTACTACATATCTAAAGCTTATGTGCATTGTTATATAAGTTTATCTGTTTGGATGTGTAAAGTCATCACATTGACTTCAAGAATCAGATATATTGTTCACGTTACTGTACAATTTTAAATTTGTCCCTAAAAAATGTGGCTATAATCACTTTTCTGTAGAACATCAAAATGCAGGCATATATGCGCGTCTGGAACACTTTGCAAATTGCAATTCATGAATCCATCTTGTTGATAAAATTAATCAGATTTGTTGAACATAGTTTTTGCACATGTGTTGGATTGAGCACTGTGTTCTGTTAGATCAATATTGTCGTAAAATGATAAGTTATGATAAAGAAAAGTTCTTTGACCCGATCCACGATCTTATAGTCCAAGGCTAACAAACTTGAACTAACTGAATGTTTCACTCATTGGCAACAATAATCTGTAACAACAAGATTGGAACATTTTGACACCCAAACAAAAGTTAGAATTGCGAAGAAAATTTACTGCCGGTAAAACTGATTTATTTTTATAACTAATTTTTTTTGTCCTCGTTTTTGATTAAAGATCTTTTCGTATAAAATTAGGTTATTAGGCAAGGGCCGGCTCAGTGGACCTCAACAAGGGCACCAAATTGTCCAAAAGGCCATGTACATAAGTATTAAGGCCTTTTTATATTACCAAATTACCAAGTTTCTAGCCTAGAGGTGCAAATCCTTACCCGGTTTTTTTTTTTAACCGGTGGTTTAACCGGACCCGGTTTTTGTCATAACCGGTTATATTAAAACAGGTCCGTTTTTTTTAACCGAACCGGTTAGACCGGTTATGGGTTTTTAGGCCCGATCGGTTTTTTACCGGTTATATAACCGGGTTTACCCGGTTTTTAAATATAACCGGTTATATTTATTTATTTATTATTATTTATATATATATACATATATATACACGTGGCCCGTTTAAAAAAAATTACCGTTTTAAAATTTAACCGGTTTTTTTCCGGTTTTTTGTTTTTTTTTTAATTTATAGCCGTTTTTTTTAAAAAAAAGAAAAGAAATATAGCCGTTAACCGGATTTAACCGGTTTTAACCGGTTTTTTTGGGATTTACCGAGGCAACGGCTAGAATGCCATATAGCCGTTTTTTTTGAGTTTTTTGAATGTTTTTGAGAGTTTTAAGCCACTATAAATAGAGGTAATGAGTTGGGGTTGAAAACACATCAAAAACAATCTCATTTCCTTCTTTAATCTCTCAAAAACGCTCTAATATCGCTAATTCGCTAAAATGGAAAACGCACAATCACAACAAGCTTCCACTACTCCCTCCGTTGCTACTAGCAATACCCGAAAACAACATTACACAAATGATGATGTTGAGAAAATTAGACCAACTACCCGAAAAGGTGATGTGTGGTCTAATTACGAGTTGTGTATTGTGAAAGATCGTAATGAAAGGGCGCGTTGCAAGAAATGTGGGAATTTTTATAGCGCCGGGTCTAACACTACACTTAGGAGTCATTTGGGTAGTTGTAAGGTGGTTCGAAATGATATGTCGCAAGGTACTATTGGTGCAGATGGTCAAGTTTTTATATATGATGCGGAAGCGCTTCGACTTGATTTTACGAAGCTTGTCATTCAACAAGGGCTTCCATTCAACCACTTCGACAACGTCAAGCTTACGAAGATCATCAAAAGGAGGCTACAACCGTGGTATCAACATGTAAGTCGTACTACTCTTAGAAGTGATGCTTTTAATTTATGGAAAACGGCTAAAAAAGATATTATTGATGGTTTTCGTGAATATAAATATGGTGTTGCTATAACTACGGATACTTGGACCGCACCACATGGTACGACAAATTCTTTTCTCGCCGTTACGGCTCATTGGTTTAATCCCGAATCTTGGTTATTAATGAAACGGACAATTGCTTTTAAACTATTTGGTAATCCTCATACGGGATCTAATTTAAGAAAAATTTTACATGACACTTTAATTGAATATAATTTAGATGATAAAGTTTTTACGATTTCACTAGATAATGAATCAAATAATACTAGAGTTATGGAATTGTTAAAATTACGTGTAAAACCTATTTTAAATGGTGTTTTTTTTCATTCTCGTTGTGTTGCTCATATTATAAATTTATCCGTACAAGCGGCTTTAAAAATATGTGATAGTTTAAAGATGAAATTTAGGAATTTATTAGTAACGATATATAGTGTGAGCAACGAACGACAAACTAATTATAAACGTTTTCGAATTATGTGTAATGAAAAACCCCTAGGACCTTACTTTGATAATAATACTAGGTGGAATTCTACTTGCATAATGTTTGAAAATATATTACGACAACGAGCAACTTTACATGCTTTTAATGATAGACTTCTTAATAGAAATAGTTCCGTTATAATACTATCCGACCAAGATTGGGATCGACTAAATGAATTAACTATGTTTTTACAAGTTTTTAAAGAGGCAACAATTATATTATCGGGTGTTTATTACCCAACTAGCCCGTTAGTTTTAAACCAAATTTATGCTATGACGGAAAAATTATATGAATTTAAAAACTCACCTACTCAAATGTTTAGAAAAATGGTTAAAATTATAAAAAAGAAATTTATAAAATATTTTGCTAGTTTACCTTTGGTTTTTACTTGTACCGCCGCACTTAATCCATGTTTAAATGTTGGAGGTGTAGAACTTTTAATAACAAAAATAATGAAAAATTTAGACTTATCTTTTGGGTTAGAACGTGAAGACCCCAACTATATAACATCTCAAATTTTTAGATTTAATGATAATTTTAAAAAATTATTTGGAGTTTATGCAACAAAATATGGTCAACAACAAAACCCAATTGTTGACCAAATGCGGGCCGGATCGTCCCGAATGACAAGAGACATTAATATAAACCTTTACAATTCTTTATTTGAAAACGCTACAAAGCGTCAACGAACATCGGCTCCAACAAGCGAATTGGGACAATATATGGCTACAAACTTTTTAAGAACTTTAAGTCTCGATGAATTTGCAAACTTTGACATTTTGGCTTGGTGGAAAGAAAGGGAAATCCAATTTGCAATTTTATCCGCTATGGCTCGTGACTTATTAACGGTCCAAGCTTTGACGATAGCTTCCGAATTGACCTTTTCTACTAGTGGTCGACTTATATCGGATAGAAGGACAAGACTATCCCCCGAAGCCGTGGAAGTATGTGTATGTTTGAAAGATTATTTGGACGGAGTAGATAGGATACAACATGAATCATCGTTGGAAGGTCCAATATTAGATAAAGAAGTTGAAGAAGGTATATTAAGAGAAGAAGATCAAATGGAGATATCACCTTCGAATACCGAAGGCGAATTAGATGAAGGTGAGCTTGAAGAATTTGATGTTGAAGATGTAGATGTACAAGATTTTTTGGAAGAAAATGATCTTGACTTGAGTAGTTGAGTATAATGGGTGATGGCAATGCCGAAGCTCGATATACTTGATTACACTAATATGTTTTCGGGTGATGGCCATGCCGAAGCTCGAAATGTATTAGTATTTATATGTTTTTATGATTGTATTGCTTAAATAAAAGTTATGATTGTATTGTATAAATAAAAGTTATGATTGTGTTTTTTTGTTGTATAATTGTATTGTTTAAATAAAAGTTATGATTGTATATTTGTATTGTTTAAATAAAAGTTATGAGAATATTGTTTAATTATATGTTTGATAATTAACAATTTTATTAAATAAATGTTCGAAGTTTTTAGTAAAATTCCGGAAAAAAACGAACCGAAAAAAAACGAACAGGTAAATAACCTATATATAAGATTTTTGGTTAGGGTCAGTTTCACGGGTCGGATTTTTTAACCCGATCTTGATAGTCACTTTTCCGTTTTTCTTGTTTAATAATTAAACAATCACACGTTTGACTATGTGTTAATCGGTCGAGCTTTTGTGGAGTAACTTGAACTTGACTCGAGCTCGTTCGAGCCTAGTAACTGAACTCGAAATGATAAACGAGTCGAGCTCGAGCTTATGTAGACTTGACTCGAGTTAAATAAAACCCCAGATCTTGAACGCATGATCAGTATAAAAGGTCCTAAAGAACATGTTTAACACTCTTTGCCAAAGTTCCAAACAAAAAGTAAGAAACGTTGATGAATATAACAATTACTAACAGGGTATGTAAATTGAAAAAATTTATGTGTTGGTTGTGCCTCGACAAATGATAAGTGGGTTTCATATATGTAAATCTAAAATGGGCCTATTTGTATTTTCATCCCTCCTTCTTCATCAAGACAGCGGCTATTCCATACAACTGGTAAAACCTTCTTTTTCTTTCATCCTTTACGTCCATCCTTTTTAATTATTTGAAGAACTGAACGATGGTAATTTGGATCGGTTATGCACCTCATTTCAATTGGGTGTGCACTCTTTGTAAATTTCTTTTACACTACAACGAGGAATCACGGTGGCTGTATTTGGTATAACTCCCACGAATAAATATCTGGTTGTGGATTTCTTTTTAGGGAAATTTCTTTTAAAACATACCATACTTGTCCAAAAAATCACTTTTGAGTATCAAACTTTTTTTTTCTTTATTGGGTTACTAAACTTTCATTTTTGGCCTCTTTTACGCACTTTGGGACGTTTTTGCCCCTCAAATTTTTAGAAATCCAGGGGCAAAATTGTCACAAAAATGTCCCAAAGTGCGTAAAAGAGACCAAAAATGAAAGTTTGGTACCACAATAACGAAAATAAAAAGTACATTACTCAAAAGTGATTTTTTTTTACAAGTATGGTACGTTTTGAAAGAATTGTCCCTTCTTTTTATGATGTGGAAATGAAATCTATAAACTTGCGTGAGACCATATGTTTAGAGATTTGGTTCATGGCGCTCATCTTCAGTTTCCATTTTTTCTTTTAATAATTTTATACATGTCATCTATGTGTAGTATAACATGAATTAATTTGTTTGGCTTTTTTAGCTTTTGGTTTCTATTATTCATATTACATTTGACCAACACAATTGTTAAACATATACCTCTATTAAAAATGGGTTTTAATAATTATAGCCGAGCCCATGTTGAATGCTAAATGCTGGTTTTCAGGTTACCATAACCCATTCAGATTCCACAAATCTATTAAATCTCTACCTATATAGAAGATGAGTTAATATTAACTTTGCTTTATTGATTTTAACTTTTGCTCCCTATAGTGTAAAATTGGTAATCTTTTATTTTCAGCATTATTTTAACTTTTGTTGAATCTTTTTATTTGCATTGTTTTCTTATTGATATTATACTATCTTGTTCAAGTTTTATCAAGTTTTGATATGTTTATATGCAGAAGACATGTCGAACTTTAAAACATTTTTGGTGGACCTAAACATCTTTGTGTGGAATGAGGTTGACGGACCAGTAAGGATTCATGAGGGTGATTATTTAATAACGATTGTTATTAAGGAAAAACAAAAGTCTTATGTTGTGGTGGGCACTAAACCGTTTGAAAAGGTTATCAGTATGATTGAAGCGGATCTTGGGCTGTCTCGTGGATGTTACAAACTAACCTACAACCTTTCGCCAGCTGTGGATGTTTGGTTAAGGACTGATCGTGATTGGCACAATGCGGTTAAGTTTTCCAAGGAGAGGGGCTATTTTGTGCATTTGGACTTGGAGATATGTCCATCCGGCACGACTTTGATGTTTCATGCTGATGAGGATTCTGATGAGGATGAGGTTGAGGATGGTTCTTACAAGCAGGAAATAAATGATGCTCTGATGCGTATAGTTCGTTTTTAAAACCAGGATTTTATGCATGGTTGTCAGCTGTGAATGGATTTTAATTTGCATGTTTGTTATATTGGGCTGTGAACTTTTTTAGTAGGACAAGGCAATATTTGTTTATGTTTGCAGTATTTGATGTGGTTCCTTTTGTGCATGGTTCCTGTTTATTAACCTTTTGTGTTTCAATGTTCCTTATTTTTGTTTTTGGATAGAGTACTTGAAGTCCTTATGTTATAAATGCGTCATGGGACCTATAGTATATATTAGTGAAACCACTGAAAATATTCACACTTTTATTTCCATAATGTAGTAGGTTTAACTTTGTTTGTCTGGTTTACTTTTATTATATTGAAAACATATTTTGGTATGGTAAAAAAACATATGCATAATTTGAGTGATATAGTTGGGTTACCATTTACTACATATAGCCGTGTAATTTATACAAATAATCTTTGCGTCTGTATCTACTCTAATTCTCTAATAATTGTTTCATCCGCAGTTACAGTTAATTGCTAACTGAAACAAAAGTGTCTCAAGTTTGACCTAGAAATAAAGCATAGAACTCACTGTTTGCTTGTTTCTCTTCTTTCAAATTCATGCTGGTACCTTTTGCATCTCATCAGGTTCAAATGATCCATACACAACGTAGATGATCGTAACTCGATCTATATCTTTAGTTTTCCGTACATTGTATAAACTCGATGGTATTACACGTAAGCATGTAACTGTCTATGTGCTTTACTCTCCAGACCCGTATCGTTTAAGTAAAAGATTTCCTTTTATCGAGTCGCTATCACTTAAGGGATTTTCGTTTGAATTTCGTAGAAGAGGTACACGTGGTAAATTAATCACCACTTGGTTCAAAGAAATATCTATTAAGTTTACGTGTTTGAAAGAACTTCAATTCCGTGGTCTATTTCTTACATCCGGTGATCTTAAGATATTGGCGAGAACACATGGTAAAGATTTAAGGGTTCTCAACGAGTGTGATGGGTTTTGGGAGCATGGCTTAGCGCATGTTGGTAAGTATTGTAATCAATTGAGAACTTTGTGTTTGGATGGATATGGCACTACTACACAAAAGCTTAAATAGATCACTTCTTATAGAGTGGTTTTCTTAAAAACCGATCTAACGAATAAAAAAGAGGGGGAAGTGTAATAAATAGATCAGTTATTTGGATAAAGACTGATCTTACTAATTTCTAGTTATACACAAGATTAAATAGATCAATTTTTTCTAAAATAAACGATCTATTTAACTCCAATAATTTTAGAAGGATGCATCTTTTCATTTGCAGCTTCACCAAAATTATAACTTTTTATTTGCCCGCTTCACCAAAATTTAGACACCCAAAACCCTACCATTTCCCCAAAATCACATACAGCGCCTCGCCCACTTCAATAGTCGTACTCTCACCATTCTCAACCATGGTTTCTTTTATATTGATGGACAAGGGAAATGGTTACATGAATTGGTTTTGCATAACACGGTTTCAGAAACGTTACATTGTAAATTCATAGAAGTATTTGATAAATATGAAGTTGAAGATCTTACACTTCTTGCAAGAAAATGTAGTAAATCTTTAGTATCTTTGAGTATTCAGCCGTGCTCTTTAAGTCTTCTAGGCGATGCTTTTAGACATGCTGTTAGGTTGGAGGATTTTTCTGGAGCTTTCTATAATCAAGATCAGGACTATGATGGTTTCAAACTTCCACCGAATATGCTTCGTTTTGGCATATATGATTTGCCTGTTACTTTATTAACGTCTCTAATCCCGCATGGAAATCAGCTAAGGGAATTGAATCTTCAAAATTGGTATCCTAGGCCGAATTACGGGTGTTCTCTGATCATGAGTTGTCCTAATTTGGAAGTTCTATATGTAACACCCGACATTTTATAAGTTTTAGAAATAGACTTTTATATTAATATTAGAAATTAGAGGGGACCAAATGATAGTATTTATGGAGATAAGGACATGGAATGCAAAATATTTAACTAAAAGGATTAACGGTGCAAGAGACTTAACGACAGGGGCTAACCTTGCAAAACTGGTTTTACATAGATTTCCTTATGAAGAATTAACCTCAGGTTATAGCTACAATAAAACACGTATGTATGTGTTGTTGTGAAACGTGGCATTCTAAGGCTTTTAGGAGGGAAAGGAACTAGTTAGTCATATCATTATCAAAGTTTACAGGAGGTTTTCTTCATGATCAAGAACTAGGTGAATTTGGTATCTATGGTGTATTCTTAGAAGAATTCCAACAAGTTTTTGATTGTGATAGAAGTATTCAAGTTCTCATAATTTTATTCCAAGGTAAGAATTCAAGTTAGTCTTATGCTTATGTTAATTTAGAAGAGTTATGTTTAATTAAGACTTGTGAAAACCTAGTTTTAAATTATGATCAATTATGGTGAAATTGATGTTAGAGTTATTATTGTTATGATGTAAATATGTTAGGAATCATGTACCCAAGTTATGGTTAATGATATAGAAAGATTCACGATGCTAGTTGTTGTTGATGATTAAGTATGTCAAGAAGGAGTGTTTGGTACGAGCTTATTAAGTGCTTAAATTAACAAAATAGCTTATGGACCTGATGAAAAATGATCTTGACATGTTATATAAGGTGTAATATAAGTTTGGTGAAGAGTAGAATAGTTTATCATGGGTTTTGGGTCGTTTTGGACACGTTACAAGTTTAGATCAGCTTGCTGAATTGAAGTTTGTGCAGACTTTAAAGGGGCGTATAAAATAGACCGTTTATCGTATTGACATGCCGCAAAAGCCTAATTTTAGCCCTATTAGTATACTTTCCAACCCAAGTGGTCTCATGGTCTAACTTTTAGTTAAAGTGGGTATAGAGTGCAAAATACAGCAGCAACCCAGAAAATTCTGCACAAAATGTAATTTTGTATAAGTGTCTTAAATGATGAAATAGCATCTTAGGTGACCATGTTTAAGTTGTTTAGACTCAATACATGTTATATAAATGTGTTAGCAAGTTCTAATAGCATTAGAATGGTTATCATGTGAGTAGGTGCTCGTGGGAAGCTTACGGAACGCTAAACAAGATCTAGATGTGAGTAACGGTGTATTAGCTTCATGTTAATAGATTAAACATGATGTTAGAACTTGTGCAAGGTTTCGGAGATAGCCGAAACAAATCATGAATAGTATGCTCACAAGAAGCATCATTGACAAGATTAGCGTGCCTAAGAAATGCACGATGTAGAACTCCCTTAGTAGCATCCTTTGTGGATGACCCGTGCTTATATTAGTATTTACATCCTTAGTGGATGACCCGAGTATAGAATTAGTGTATCAAATAGATACGAACAAGCATCCTTAGTGGATGACACCAGTTTAGAAAAGCACGATGACAAATTAGAACCCCAAGAAGAGTACTCGATGGTTAGGGAAGTTATTAAGTATAGTAGGGCGAATATATATATTCGTCTAATCATGAAGCACGTGCTTAGATATCATGTTATCAATATGAAATCCAGAATCAAGCTTATGTTTATGCCATGTATAAGTAGAAATACGACTATAAGTCGTGCCATTTAACCATGTTATAGATTATATGTTTATATTAGAATATGCAAGTACTAATTCATAATTATTCCGTTTACTCACTAAGTCGCAAGGACTTACCATTCTCAGCTTATGTCTTATGTAGGTAAATGAAGATAGGCGATGGGGCTTGTAGATAGCAAGTAGGAGTGCTAATTTTGGGAGAGTATCGGCTACACTCGGGTATAGGTTACGAGCGACTCATTCAAGCACTTTGATCTTTCTTGTAATGCCCCATGTGTCTTTTAAAGTCTAAAGTTAGTGTTGAAACAGTTTATGATCAGTTTCGAGTCGTTTTATTAGTCTACGAACAAGTAAAGTAGTTATGGTAGTATAAAGGGGTGTTTAGCATAAAGCCATTCTGGCCCAAGATGACCCATTTTGGTTATGTACGGGTCTTATCGAATAGTAAGTGTTATGTACAGTTTTTAAGGGGTAAATACATGTTTTGTTTATATTAATTCAGTTTTCAGATGCATACTATGTAGTGTATGCGGCGTATTGACTTATATATATATATATATATATATATATATATATATATATATATATATATATATATATATATATATATATATATATATATATATATAGGGTAGGGTTCTAGAGAAAAGTGTATTTGACTAGAAAAGTGAGAAAAAAAGTTACAAGGTAGATTTTGATAACAATCAAAACTTCAGGGTAAAATTTGAAATAGTGCAAACAAATACGGAGTATCTGGTAACCAGTTACACACACAGTTATCAGTTATCTCCTGATTAAAAACACACACACTCACGATTCAACACACACTCACGATTGAAACACACACACACTCACCGTCACCACCACCGTCACCACCACCGTCTTCCCTCCGCCACCGCGTCAATCTTCACTCCACCACTGTCTCACCGACGCCCAAACATGAAAACACATCAAAATACACATTATTCAGTGGAATAAAAGCGATTTGAGATGCGATTTGAGTTGCGTGATTTTGTATACTCGAAAATTGTGTTATCAAAATTTTATGCAGGTTATATATACATTTTAAGCATTGTTTTTTCTTATTATTGTGAACTTGTGTAAAATTAGGGCATCGACTTTAAGCTCTTTTTTTTCGTATTGTTGTGAATTTCTGTAAAATTATTGCATCGATTTTGGAGGTTTAAAAATAAAATTAAGGCATCGATTTGTGTAAAATTAGGACATCGATTTGGTGTAAAATTAGGGCATATCTTTGTGTAAAATTAGCGCATCGATTTGGTGTAAAATTAGGGCACCGATTTGTGTAAAATTATCGCATCGATTTGGTGTAAAATTAGAGCATCGATTTGTGTCAAATTAGCGCATCGTTTTGGTGTAGCATCGATTTGTGTAAAATTAGCGCATCGACTTTGTGTAAAATTATGGCATCGATTTGTGTAAAATTAGCGCATCGATTTGGTGTAAATTAGGGCATCGATTTGTGCAAAATGAGCGCATCGATTTGGTGTAAAATTAGGGCATCAATTTGTGTAAAATTAGCGCATCGATTTGGTGTAAAATTAGGGCATCGATTTATGTAAAATTAGCGCATCGATTTGGTGTAAAATTAGGGCATCAATTTGTGTAAAATTAGCGCATCGATTTGGTGTAAAATTAGGGCATCGATTTGTGTAATTACATAATTACATAATGTCATTTGACATCAACACATATGTTTAGCATACTATATAATTACATAATGTCATTTGACATCAACACATATGTTGGTTGTCTAACTAATGGTTACCCATAACCTGTATCTAACTGTTAATGATGTTTAAAATATTGCAGAATTCCCTGTATCGGTGAGAAATGGGTACTTCTCAGTTTTTGTGTATCGACAGGTATGATAACCTGTGGTGGAGCTCATTTTGGGTGTGCTGATGTTCATGATTTTTTACGACAAGCGAATAATGTGGGCTTTGTTAATGGAAATGGTGTGGGCTTTGTCATTGGCAATGTGTTAACAATTGAAGGGTATGCTCTTATCGAACTACTTTTTTTAGGCCTGCTTACTTAAAACCAAGGTGGCTATGTTTAAGGATTTTTGCGTAAAATGGCAATGTATATTTTTATGATACTAAAGTATCCATTTGGGTAAAATAGCAAGTGCTTTTTTTTGGGTCAAAATGGGGAAATTCTCTAATGTGTCAAACGGATTTGGGTCTAAGCTCGTTTAGTGCATCCATTTGCATGTTTAGAGCATTTATTTGTACCTATCTTTCTTAGTTGCTAGGTCACAATTGGTCGTGTGATTTAATTAGCTTGTAAGACATAAGATTCTGGATTGTTAATGTTGGCTTAGTAGGCTAAATATTAGGTAAGTCTCAATCATCTGCATATCTTTTGTTACAAAAGCATACATGACAACTGCCTTTATTAGTTTATTGTTAGCTGCTGATATCCGATTGCACATGTTACATTAGTTATTATCTCATGCTTATTTAACTATGGTAAGTATCTCACTGAATAAAACAATCACCAGTAGAGCGACTCAAATAAACGTTCGTCAAACAATCGAAAGTCAGATAGTTGTTGTGCTCCACCACTTTGTGTCAAACGGATTTGGGTCTAATAAATCTGTTTCATGGGTAAAATAGCAAGTGCTTTTTTTTTGGGTCAAAATGGGGAAATTCTCATAGAATAAATTAATACACATCAAACTGAAAATATACCCTTGTTGTGCTCCACCACTTTGTGATCTCTGAATAAATTAATACGCATCCAACTTAAAGTCAGATAGTTGTCACTTACTGATCGCTGAGCAAAGTGAACAAATCCAACTGAAAATATACCCTTGTTGTGCACCATCACTTTGTCTACTGAAAGATGAGCATGCATACGACTAAGTTTAACGTATTATTAACCTATGGGAAAAAAATAACATAGAATTTGAAGCATCTATGACCTTCCCAAAGTGCACAAATAGTTTGTTCAAGTAGTTTTCATCAGTTATAGTTGGTATATAGTAATAATAATAGCAATTTCGACCAACTTACTGATGAATGTGTCAATTTGGGCTGTCTTATCTTGAATGGGTCAAATGGTGTGCTTTAGTGCATCCGTTTGAGGCACTTTAGTGCATCCATTTTTATCATAGTAGCAAACCTAGTTCAGTTTTATGACAGTAGCAAAACAAGTGATAACAATTACCGGTTCACTTTTATGACAGCAGCAAAATAAGAGGATGTTTTTGGGCCTTGCTGATCAGTGTCTTTGAGCTTCGAAGAAACTTGTTTTCTGGCTCATGAATACTCATGTTCTGGCATAATTTATATTTTGTGAATTTGAGAATGTTGGATTTGAGGCTTGTTTATAGGAAATTGATGTGATTATACCGACTCATTTTAGACTTCAGATTTGAAAAAGCAGCTTAGCTACCACATTTTAAATGCTTATCAGGAGTGTCGTTGCCCATAAATTCCCTCTACTACATATCAAATCTAGCTTGTAGAAGCTAGGTCGAGGTAGAATTAGTTTCATGAAATGGTCCATAAATATTGACGTATTCACCTGTATACAAGGTTGTTGTTGTCCTATCTCTTTTAGTATCTTAAGATGCGGGGTCATGTGTTTGACCAGTTTAATTCGTTATTGGTTTTAAGTCCTGATATGATTTGGTGTCATGTGTTTGAGGTTAACGAACTTATAATCAATTTGCAGGTTGTGGCTATTACAATTTTTTTCCTACTGTCAGTTGCCTTCTATGCAATTTTCTCGCCTTTTCTAGGGAAGGATAGCTACAAGCACGTGGCTATTTGTGTCTATTCGTTCTTGGTAAATGATCTTTTTGCCCTTCAACTCTAATAGTTACTGGCGCTACTATGTTTCAGGCTCTATGTGTATACATTCTTTACGTAAGATGCACAACTATCGTCCATGCTGATCCCGACATTTTAATTGAACCAGAAAGGGCATCACCTTATAGATCGAATAACGGTACAGAAGTTCCTGGTTAGTGATTACATTTCGGCATAACTATCTTATTAATTATTTGTATAGAAAGTAGATTCTTCATATTATTCCCGCTTTCTTAATGGCCAATGTGCTAGGCTTAGAGCAACCAGGAGGATTCCTCGTGTTTGTTTTCAATTGAGATACAAGATTCTTTTGCCGCCGTGTAGTTGGTATATATTAATGGTCGTAATTGTGAGTTATTTACCCTAAACGGGTCTATTTGGGACTTCGGGTTATATTCGCTTTTTATGTGGTCAAAAACATTTCCATACAAAAATGGAGTTATATTGACAAAAAAGTGGTAGACGTACTAAAAGCTCTGGCTAAGATACAAAAGAATCAGGACACTAAGCAAAAGTCGCGTCAAGTAAGTCATACAAGATCCATTTACATTGACTGTTGCTTTCAGGATTAGTTTTGATCTGCTCTTATTCGTAATATAGCTTATACTATAACAGGTTAACAAGGGTTTGGGCCGATACTTTGGTGCATCGATGCATTCTTTTTTCTGAATATGTGATATCAACTTGAATTGTCTATCATTTTTCTGCAACTTTTAAGTGTCTTGATGCTCATGTGGATAGAAACTAAATTTGTATTTCTGTTTGCAGCGCATACTGAGGATTTAACGTTGCTCCATCTGAACTGGAGAGGGAATTAACTTGACAACTGCAGAAATGCAAGACAATGCTAAGACATTTTCTTCGATTTGCTAAAAAGGTGATGTGAACTGCTGAGAATAATCGGAGAACCTCATGATATTCGTCTTCCTTTTAGAGTTTTGTACTTGATTTATTATATTTAACCATACTATTGAAATAAAATATTTTTACTGATTTTAGTTAGATGTAAAATGTGTAGAGAGATCACATATTTTTCTTTTTTGTTTATTTTATTTGACATGTAAATTTTGGAGAATATACATAACTTCAATTTGTATTTTAGTGAACATTCTATTTAACATGTTATTTTCTAACTAACTGAAATATGTTTTTTCATGATGTTTTTGAGTTTAGTGTACAACCAATATTGCATGTCTTGACTATAAAAGTGAAAGAAAGGAAAAAAATAGTTAAAAAACAATAAGTTCAAACAAAGAAGGAAAAAAAAAATTGGTCATAAACCTAAGAATAAAATAAGTATAACGTTACCAGGAACTCACAGACTCACAGTAACAACTATGGATGAATTTATAAAACATACCCAAGAAAATAAAAAAAGTGACAAACAAACCCCTGGACTTAAGAGGGAAAAAAAGGTGGGAGGGAGGGAGGGTGATTTGTACACTTTTCTTACTTTTCTACTAAGAGTTTTGATATCTAAGCCTAACAAGTAGACCTAAAGTTAGACCTAATCCATTCATCTAATGACAAGTGTAATACATTTCTTCTCTCTCATACTTTTACACCAACCATTTTTTCAAATGCACCAATCAAATTCTTAGGTCTAAATTTAGGTTCTTGTTTTAGGCCTACAAATCATTTTTCTTCTACTAAAGTGGACTTTTTTCATGATCCCACCACTATATATATATATATATATATATATATATATATATATATATATATATATATATATATATATATATATATATATATATAGTGTGAGGTTATTTTCAGAACCAAATAAATTGCGAGAACCAATCTTGACCTTCTATTTTTTGATCAACGACTATTAATGATGATGGCATAAAGGTAATAACTAACAAATTCGTGTTCAGTTATACAATGAATAAAAGGGCATTTATGGAATTTTAGATCACCCCCTAAATTTAAGGATCTGACAAAAGGATTAACACACATCCCACATCTCATCAGTTTTTTAACCTAGTAACCAACTCCTCTCATCAACAAAAGTTCCAGCCGCCACATCCCACAAGATCCATTAATTTTCTCCAGCGATTCTTTAATCCTCAAAGTGACGAGAAGCAAATCCGAAGATGACATACGCATATATTTCAATTCGTGATTACTTAACAGGTTGGTTTACTATATACGGAGTATCAATTTATTATTCCTTTTGAACTTTGGTTTTCCTAATGTTGGCATACGCATTTTTTTTTGTTTGGTGTTATTTTTAATTGAATAATTAATGTATGCATTAATTTGAGCCCTTAATTGATAGGAAAAACGTGATTCCTTTTTATATGAGAATATGATTTTTGTTTCATGGCTGTTGTGAACATCTCAAAGTAAAAAACATGTGTGCACATTATATTTTTTAATCTTGTTTTGACATGAAAAAAATTGAATTTTCGATATGAAAAAATATGTTTAGCCGCCGTCGGAATCTAATTAGCAGCCGCCGGTTTATTGAGTTTTTTTTTGTTGACTTTTCTTATAGATTTATGTAGTTTCTGTAAAAAAAAAAAAAAAAAAAAAAAAAAAAAAAAGGTTGTTTGGCTGTTTTTGCTGTCAAAAGAGGGCTGTTTGGTTTGTTGTTTTGCTGTCAAAATGGGTATTAAGTGGTAGTTTTGCTGTCATAATGTGTTTTTTGGTTAATGGTTTCCTGTTAAGAATGATATAAAAATACAATAGTGGAAAGGGGTGTGCAACTATGCATTTGTTTACTGAATGCACATGTATTTTTTTTTTTTTTTTTTGAACGGCTGATACTGAATGCACATGTATTGATGTGGTGTATGCCAATTGATGCTGGCAGGTTATTTGAGGTTGTGGATGCTGGCACAAACTTATATCAGTTGATGAACGAGACGATAAAAATACATGTGCACAAGGATTAAAAACACATGTGCAGATTTCATGGGTTATTGAACCAGGCGAGGAATACATATGCATGCTTTGTATATTTGTAATAAAAATGAATAAAAGCGTAAACATAATGACATTTGTGATAAAGTTGAATATCATATCACTAGAGTTATACAATTTGTAAATTTTAAAATTGCATAAATCTATTGTTAAAGTTGTATTGTTTGTATTTATAATTATGTAATGTTTCTTAAAGATACATGCGCATATACAAAACACATATGCATGCATAAATGAAAAATACAATTGTCATAATGTAGATAGTAGTTAACCTTCTTTTTTACGAAACACATATGCACAAAATGTATTTCTAAACATGTATAATGAAAAAAAAAAAAAAAAAAAAAACCTGAAATTTAGGAACTAAAAAACGATTTTTATTAAAAAAAAGTTCAAAAAGAAAATAGAAAAGCAATTTTACCATTATACCCTTTTGAATTAAATAATAAAAATTAATATCCAAAAAAATCTGATTGGTTGATGCTGGTTCTCGCAGTTCTCGCAATTTATTTGGTTCTGAAAATAATCTCACCATATATATATATATATATATATATATATATATATATATATATATATATATATATATATATATATATATATATATATATATATATATATATATATATATCAGTCTTGAGTCGGGTGTTACAAGTTGGTATCAGAGTGTTGGTTTGAGGGATTTAAGTATCCGTTATTAGTAGGAGGGTACTTAGACTTAGACCATAGCTCGGTATTGACCATAGAACATGTAGACTTTATTATATGTTATATAGAATTGATTAGAACCATGTTTAGTTATGATTAGTAACCATGTTTTTGCCATGATTAGTTAAACTTAGCATGTACAGAATTGCCATGTCCAGTAGAATGCACGTAGGAATACATTATTAGTATGATGATAGATAGGTCGTTGTAGTTATGACTCGGGATGGAATATGATAGCAATAATGACATGTTTATGTGACGCGAGTATTATGACGCCTGGCCAACGTGATAATAGTTACGTCATATAACTTGGATTTATTGAGATCATAGTACGTCCCGGGAAACTTCTAAAACGGAAATAGGTAGATAGGTAGAGCATCGGCTCATAGAATGCCATGTGTAAGTATTAGCAGTTAAATAGATTTCATGTGATTATAGAAGTATGAATAGCGGTTATAGATAGAAATAGTTGAAACTTATATGTCATAGTATTTAATTTTCAGTTGAGTAGAAATGACAAGTATTGAAGATAATCCAGAAATGAACACAGATAAGCGCCGACCTGTAAATGTAGAATCAGGTGGACCTAGTACAGAAAGAGAAAATACTCCAGAAACCGTTGAAGTAGGAAGGGAACAGGTCAGTGATGCAGTCAAAGCACTATTGAAAGGGTTGGTATCGGGTGAAGTCGCTCGGGCACTAGATACAGCAATGCCATCATTCGTTCAAAAGATTTCTGATGCTGTTAGTCAAGGACTTAGTGGAAAGACAATCGGATCATCCACAGTAGCTGGGACAAGTAAAGAACTAGAAAATCAGTTCAAGTATAAGGATTTTGCGGTGAGTAACCCTCCAGAGTTCCATGGGCAGCAAGATCCGATAATCAGTTACAGGTGGCTTTTAGATATGGAAGCGGCCTTTAGCATTACTGAGTGTCCTCCAGAATATAAAGTTAAGTATGCTTCTCATCTGCTTCGGTACAGGGCCAAGGATTAGTGGGATCTGAATAAGGGTGCTAGTAGTTTAGAGGCAGTGAATAGCATGGGGTGGAATGAATTTAAAGATATGTTCCTTAAGTATTTTTCTCCAGAGGCTGAAGTAAGGAAGATTAGGCAGGACTTTCTGAGTATGCATCAGACTACTGAGTCTGTAAGTGAGTTCACAGGTAAATTCATTGATCTAGCACGGTTTAATCCTGATTATGTGGGTAATGAGAAACGGATGATGGAACACTACATGGCATTATTAAGGAAAGACATCCGAGAGTTTGTTTCTATGAGGAGTTACCAAAAGTTTCAGGAGTTGACTAATGCTGCATTGGATAGGGAGCAAGAAACCATGAAGGATGTACCCAGTTTTTCTAGAAGAAGAAATGATCAAGAAGACTCCCCTGCAAAAATGTAACCACCGGTAAATTTCCACTTAAATTAAACTTATACTTATCCATTTTTCACATCAAATTTTTATTTTAAACAAACTAATGACAACAACCAACTAATGTCACCAAACTCACATTCTAAATAAACATGTTCACTTAAGTTCGTTTTAAATAAATATCTTTATATGTCAAGTACCAAAGTTTTCAACTTCCATTTACCACATTACGTATAAACTAAATGTTTTCTAACTATTACCCTGAAATATTAAAACCATGATTTTATGTAATGAAAGCATAAAACCCTAATTCCACTTTAACTCTCGATATAAACCCTAGTTTCAAAAACCTATGATTTTATGTGATAAAAACCACAAATCTTATTTAATACGTATGCTATTTTTATAAAATGCAAGATTTCAAGTTTTTCAAGCTAAGATATAAGTCAGTAATGCATGAAAACTAATTATTTATAAAACTCATTATAAACCTTGGTGTACTTCTTTTTCAAATCACATTGTATAAGTCTTTAATGAACAAGCCTTCAAAATATATTTTCTTATATTTAATAAACTAAGTACAAGTCCCTAAACCTGGTGTACAAGTACTTAATGCATAAAACCTAAAAACTATACATTTACTAGTTTAAAATCTAAATAAACTAACTTATATTTATTTTAACCTTACTAAATACTAAAAATAAATTTACTATAATCCTTAAATTCTAGAACAACCCTAGTGAACCCATGGTACCACTCTCTATAGCACAATTCGACACATATTTTATTCTCTTGTATAATTCGACACTAAACCTAAACAAACAAACCCTAAACAAAGTCCTACACTAACTAAACCCTAAACTAAAGTCATTACTTCATTAAACCTACATGTACAACCAACTATAGCCTAGGTACAACTAGTAAAGCCAAAATAGATCGCTAGATACACTTTAGTTCGAATGGAACTAAATAAAAACCAACTAAGTTCTAGGCTAATACTTGTAAACTCTCTAACCACAAAATACTCAATTGGTGCGCTACACTTCCACATATACTCGTTTCTAGATGTTCCCATCAAGAGTCAAAGGAGTAGTTAAATTCCTTGGCCTAGGTTCGAAACACATCACCCCCATCACATAACATTACGCCAAAACCAAACTCATTCTTACCATGATACTTGTAAATACCCTACAAGACATCTACTAGGCTTCTTATACATCCACATCACCATGTCTCCTAAGTTTTCAACCTAAGTCAAATATTGTAGGAAATATTCATGCCTAGGATCGAACCACATCACACCATATTCACCATAACCACAAGTGTTCACCAAGTGTCATGAAAACATCTCAACATGTCTCCTCTCACTCAACAAGATGACCTAGCCACTCTTGAACACCTTAGGACTCACCTCTATATAAATCGACCCTCATTCATTCTTTTCTCCTCACCAACAATTCGAAACACTCCAAACCATCACACCCTCATTCACTTACTGATCTAGAGGTCCTAAAAGAAACCACATATGCATGTCCCCCTAGATTCTTACTCTTGGTCAAAAGTATCAAGCCAAGGCAGTGTAACATTTTTTTCCACACGTTGGGACATGCTAAGCCATACAATTCACCAAACTAACTTTGCTTATGTCTCCTGGACTCTAGACAAGCCTTTCCAGGTGGCTAAATGCATTAAATGAAACCTTAGATCTTTTCTCTATATAATTCGAACCAAACCACCATTTTTCATGCATTCCATAATCGAATACACAACACCATACTCAATCACATATATTTCTGATCCTTAAGTCCTTAAAAGAAGTAGAATAAAGTTTCATTGGAGTCTAGAAGCATTGGAGTAGCTTGGTTACATTTTGGATCCACCATTGTCGAATTTCCTCTTTGTATTGAGAACCATTTCTGTAAGTCCTAGCCTTTCTAAACTCTTTAGATCATCTTAGTAACTCCTTTTAGTAAGCTTGAACCAAGTACAAGTTAGTTCATACATTTCTTTTACTTCTTTTCTTTTTCTGTTTGGTCGAGTAACATCAGACAACCACATAAGGTTGTGGCGTGAAAAACCAATCAAGAAACCTTAAACCCTGTTTAAAAATAACTTATATATGCTTAATAACATGTTTCTATACTCAGAATACTGATTTGGAGATTTAAAAGTCGAAAACCAAAATCATTTTTACATCAGGTACCTGTCAAGTACCAGGTCTGTAAAGCCAACTTTGGCCATTCGTTTCTACTATCAAACGAGCTCTAAAAATTTCGAAACCTGGGGGATTTGAAGGCCTCATGGCATAGATTAACCAGGAACAAACACTTTTCATTTTCATTGAAAGGCCTCATTTTTATTGAACCGTGTTTCTGGCCTAGTATTTGCTAAAAATTATTGGATACTAATTTATCTAATCCATGAAGGTCAAACATAGTTAGTTTATGTATTTAGAGTCGTGTATGTAAAGTGTATAAGTTAAAGGGTCTAGTTTGTCAAAAGTATAGTTTACAACCGAAAAACAGTTAAATTCGGTTATGGTAGTTGTGTCTGTTAATGAACCGTTGTGATGGTTCATAGTGTTGGTTCATGGGTTATATATATCCATAAAACCCAACTCTGTAAAAACTAATGATTGTTTAATAAATAAACTTAGTATATATTTTCCTTATTCAATTGTTCAATAGAGAGAAACGAGACTAACAGTGGCATCAGAGCCAAAAGGTTCAGGGAACCATAGACAGAAAAGAAAGACAACGATTCAGGGAATCGTTTTAGAGAAGTCGAGAAGAAAACCAACGATTCAGGGAATCGTTCCAGAAAAGGGAAAAGAAGTAATTGATTCAGGGAATCAATCAAGAAGAGAAAGACAGAAAAGAGTTTTGATTCAGAGGAATCAACCAAGAGAGAAACACGATTCGATTAAAGACAAGATCGAATCAGAGAATTAGAAAAAGAGAAGAAAAAAAACATACCGGTTGTGAGAAGAAGAGAGACCGCCGCCGTATTGTTTGCCGGAGAAGAAAGAAACAACCGCCGCCGTCATCGGAAAAGAAACAAGGACAAGAACCACCATTTGATTGAAGAAAACCGGAAGATAGAAAAGGGGCGACCAGAGCTTGCCCTAATTTGCGTATAGGAGAAAGAAGCAGAAGCAGAACTGGTTTTGTTTGGTGATAGAAAAGGAACGTAGTATTATTATTTGGGTATTAAGAGAACGTTTTAAAGCCCACAAGAATTCTAGAGGCCCAAGGGAAATTAACAGGTTCTATATTTCAATACTTGTTTTTTTTTTCTATTAGTAGAATAGATTCAATATTAGAATTTTGCCTTTACAATTCGCATTAGAAAAGGTTAGAAGTGTTAAGAATTATTGTGGATTAGACAGAAATTTAAGTTTGACTATTGTTATAAGTTATATCGATTTTTAGTAGAAACTAAAGGTGAAGATCATTAGGCAAGAGAATATGTCGGGAGATAAAAACGAAAACAGAGTTATTTTCACCACATCGTTACCATCATATCAATGCCCCGTTTTAAACAATACGAATTATACATTATGGGCATTAAGAATGAAAAAGATATTATTGGCAAATGGAGTTTGGGATTTAGTAGAAGGAGTAAGTACATCAAAAGAGATTGATGTAAAGAAGGATAGTTCGGCGTCAGCATACCTATTTCAAGGGTTACCAGAGGATTTGCAAATGCAAGTTGCGGGATGTGAAACAGCGAAAGAAATTTGGGATTCACTAAAGGCTAGATTTATTGGGACAGAAGATGTACAACAAGCGCACTCGCAACAACTTAAATCAGAATTTGAGAGACTTGTGATGAAAGAAGATGAATCAATAGATACATTCGCCGGGAAGTTGATGAGTATTATTACAAAGGCTGGTACATGTGGATTGACGATTGATGAACAAACAAAAGTACGAAAATTACTTAATGCAGTGCCAGATAAGTTTGTACCAGTAGTAGCAACAATAGAAATGGTTGTAGATTTTAAGACTGTAAAATTAGAGGAGATTATAGGAAAACTTAAGACTTATGAAGAAAGACTTAAGTTTAGAAAAGGAAGTGAGGAAGATAATAGTGAGAAATTGTTGTTCACACGTCAAGGGAATAATAGAAATTATGAACGCAACTATGGAAATGATAGACGAGGAGGTGGTAATCAGACACGAGGAAGAGGCCAGGGAAGATTCACAAGAGATAATAGGAATGGAGATAGTTATGATAGAAACAAGAGAAACCATGGAGATCAAAACTACCATAGGAGAGACTTTAGAGAAATAGAATGTTATAATTGTCATGAGTTTGGACACTTTGCTGCAAATTGTCCAAAACCAAACCGTAGAGAAGAAAAAGCAAACCTTGTGTTCGAAGATGACGAACCAGCACTATTGATGGTTACTAGTAAAGATGAAAAGGAGATAAAGGAAGAACCGAAAAGGAAAGGAATTGTCATTGAGAAGGATGAAATTCAAAAGGAAAAGTTAGAAGATATGCGGTCAGAGATAGAAATTGATTTGAAGAGTAAATTAGAGTTTTGGAAGTTTGAAATGCTTCAAGAGTTAGAGATTGAAAAACAAAAGTTTGAGACGAAAATAAGAAATAGAGAAATGGCATTTGAGAAACAAATGCATATAGAGTTAGAGAACCTCAAGAAGTTGAGAGATTGCACAAGCAAAGAGATGAAAGAGTTAAGATCAGAAAGAGAACAGTTTGAGAAAGAAGACCATGGAGTTACTTTAGATAAGAAACTCCTAGAAGAAGAAAGAGTTGACAAGGGCGAATGCAAGAAGCATCAAGAGACGCCATCAAGAGTTCCAAAGGAAAGCCAGATTGAGAAAGACATTAAAACAAGCAACAAGAAAGTTGAACCAGAAGATCGTGATACAAGAAACAGATTATTGGAGATGCAAGATTATGAAATGATACAAGAAAGGACAGATGGTGACAAAGGAGACAAAGATGATCAAGATGAGATTGAAGACAAGGAAGAAAGAAGTCAAACCAAGAAGAAAGTTCAAGACATAGTTCGTGTTGAAGATCAAGACAAAGAAAGTGGAAACAAGCCAAAGTTCAAAGATAAAGATGATGGAGCTTGAAGATATCGAAGACATGGATTAATAAATTAGGGAGGAGTATTGGATACTAATTTATCTAATCCATGAAGGTCAAACATAGTTAGTTTATGTATTTAGAGTCGTGTATGTAAAGTGTATAAGTTAAAGGGTCTAGTTTGTCAAAAGTATAGTTTACAACCGAAACACAGTAAAATTCGGTTATGGTAGTTGTGTCTGTTAATGAACCGTTGTGATGGTTCATAGTGTTGGTTCATGGGTTATATATATCCATAAAACCCAACTCTGTAAAAACTAATGATTGTTTAATAAATAAACTTAGTATATATTTTCCTTATTCAATTGTTCAATAGAGAGAAACGAGACTAACAGTGGCATCAGAGCCAAAAGGTTCAGGGAACCATAGACAGAAAAGAAAGACAACGATTCAGGGAATCGTTTTAGAGAAGTCGAGAAGAAAACCAACGATTCAGGGAATCGTTCCAGAAAAGGGAAAAGAAGTAATTGATTCAGGGAATCAATCAAGAAGAGAAAGACAGAAAAGAGTTTTGATTCAGAGGAATCAACCAAGAGAGAAACACGATTTGATTAAAGACAAGATCGAATCAGAGAATTAGAAAAAAGAGAAGAAAAAAAACATACCGGTTGTGAGAAGAAGAGAGACCGCCGCCGTATTGTTTGCCGGAGAAGAAAGAAACAACCGCCGCCGTCATCGGAAAAGAAACAAGGACAAGAACCACCATTTGATTGAAGAAAACCGGAAGATAGAAAAGGGGCGACCAGAGCTTGCCCTAATTTGCGTATAGGAGAAAGAAGCAGAAGCAGAACTGGTTTTGTTTGGTGATAGAAAAGGAACGTAGTATTATTATTTGGGTATTAAGAGAACGTTTTAAAGCCCACAAGAATTCTAGAGGCCCAAGGGAAATTAACAGGTTCTATATTTCAATACTTGTTTTTTTTTTCTATTAGTAGAATAGATTCAATATTAGAATTTTGCCTTTACAATTCGCATTAGAAAAGGTTAGAAGTGTTAAGAATTATTGTGGATTAGACAGAAATTTAAGTTTGACTATTGTTATAAGTTATATCGATTTTTAGTAGAAACTAAAGGTGAAGATCATTAGGCAAGAGAATATGTCGGGAGATAAAAACGAAAACAGAGTTATTTTCACCACATCGTTACCATCATATCAATGCCCCGTTTTAAACAATACGAATTATACATTATGGGCATTAAGAATGAAAAAGATATTATTGGCAAATGGAGTTTGGGATTTAGTAGAAGGAGTAAGTACATCAAAAGAGATTGATGTAAAGAAGGATAGTTCGGCGTCAGCATACCTATTTCAAGGGTTACCAGAGGATTTGCAAATGCAAGTTGCGGGATGTGAAACAGCGAAAGAAATTTGGGATTCACTAAAGGCTAGATTTATTGGGACAGAAGATGTACAACAAGCGCACTCGCAACAACTTAAATCAGAATTTGAGAGACTTGTGATGAAAGAAGATGAATCAATAGATACATTCGCCGGGAAGTTGATGAGTATTATTACAAAGGCTGGTACATGTGGATTGACGATTGATGAACAAACAAAAGTACGAAAATTACTTAATGCAGTGCCAGATAAGTTTGTACCAGTAGTAGCAACAATAGAAATGGTTGTAGATTTTAAGACTGTAAAATTAGAGGAGATTATAGGAAAACTTAAGACTTATGAAGAAAGACTTAAGTTTAGAAAAGGAAGTGAGGAAGATAATAGTGAGAAATTGTTGTTCACACGTCAAGGGAATAATAGAAATTATGAACGCAACTATGGAAATGATAGACGAGGAGGTGGTAATCAGACACGAGGAAGAGGCCAGGGAAGATTCACAAGAGATAATAGGAATGGAGATAGTTATGATAGAAACAAGAGAAACCATGGAGATCAAAACTACCATAGGAGAGACTTTAGAGAAATAGAATGTTATAATTGTCATGAGTTTGGACACTTTGCTGCAAATTGTCCAAAACCAAACCGTAGAGAAGAAAAAGCAAACCTTGTGTTCGAAGATGACGAACCAGCACTATTGATGGTTACTAGTAAAGATGAAAAGGAGATAAAGGAAGAACCGAAAAGGAAAGGAATTGTCATTGAGAAGGATGAAATTCAAAAGGAAAAGTTAGAAGATATGCGGTCAGAGATAGAAATTGATTTGAAGAGTAAATTAGAGTTTTGGAAGTTTGAAATGCTTCAAGAGTTAGAGATTGAAAAACAAAAGTTTGAGACGAAAATAAGAAATAGAGAAATGGCATTTGAGAAACAAATGCATATAGAGTTAGAGAACCTCAAGAAGTTGAGAGATTGCACAAGCAAAGAGATGAAAGAGTTAAGATCAGAAAGAGAACAGTTTGAGAAAGAAGACCATGGAGTTACTTTAGATAAGAAACTCCTAGAAGAAGAAAGAGTTGACAAGGGCGAATGCAAGAAGCATCAAGAGACGCCATCAAGAGTTCCAAAGGAAAGCCAGATTGAGAAAGACATTAAAACAAGCAACAAGAAAGTTGAACCAGAAGATCGTGATACAAGAAACAGATTATTGGAGATGCAAGATTATGAAATGATACAAGAAAGGACAGATGGTGACAAAGGAGACAAAGATGATCAAGATGATATTGAAGACAAGGAAGAAAGAAGTCAAACCAAGAAGAAAGTTCAAGACATAGTTCGTGTTGAAGATCAAGACAAAGAAAGTGGGAACAAGCCAAAGTTCAAAGATAAAGATGATGGAGCTTGAAGATATCGAAGACATGGATTAATAAATTAGGGAGGAGTATTGGATACTAATTTATCTAATCCATGAAGGTCAAACATAGTTAGTTTATGTATTTAGAGTCGTGTATGTAAAGTGTATAAGTTAAAGGGTCTAGTTTGTCAAAAGTATAGTTTACAACCGAAAAACAGTTAAATTCGGTTATGGTAGTTGTGTCTGTTAATGAACCGTTGTGATGGTTCATAGTGTTGGTTCATGGGTTATATATATCCATAAAACCCAACTCTGTAAAAACTAATGATTGTTTAATAAATAAACTTAGTATATATTTTCCTTATTCAATTGTTCAATAGAGACAAACGAGACTAACAAAAATAACCAAAAACACTTAGTTTATTTCACTTAAAAATAGTTTCAAACGCCCAACTTCAGAAATTAATTGTGACTTAACCATAATAAATCACGACCTCTAGTTTGAACCTATAGATAGACCATGTGACAAACTAATGAAAAGATCAAGAACGTTGTAAAAACCTTGTACGAAATTATCTAAAACTTAGCTCGTTTTTGTCTCGAAATACATACCAAAAATACTTTTATAATTATTTTTGAAAAACTAAAGGGGTATATTTTGTAATAAATAAAAGATGGAGTTTTCTTGGGCCAAAAATGTAATTTTTATAAATTAATTAGTACAAGGGCTGCTTTTGTCAATAACTCATAGTTGAGGGTATGAAATGTCATTTTTCAAACTACAAGGGTAAAAAGTGTAATATTTTTATAAAAAGTCCAATAATATATTTTCATTATATAATGATTCGGGAATATGTTTTAACACATTTAAACGACTCAGATTATTTTATAAAACATATATATATATATATATATATATATATATATATATATATATATATATATATATATATATATATATATATATATATATATATATATATATATATATATATATATATGGGGGGAGGTTCTTTTCAGAACCAAATAAATTGCGAGAACCGCGAGAACCAACATCAACTAATCAGAATTTTTTGTAAATCTATTTTTAATATTTAATTCAAAAGGGTATAATAGTAAAATTACAAATTTTCTAGTTTTTTTTATTTTTTTTAAAACATGTTTATTTCTTCATAAATATTAGTTTTTTTTTTTTTTTTTTTTTTTTTTGATAATTGTTTTTCCAGGTATTATTTCAAAAGGTGCATATACGTTGTTTTTTTTCTTATAATGTAAATTTACATATATATATTTTTTATTTATGCACATGTGTTTTGTGTACGCACAGTATCTTTAAATAAACATTACATAAATATAAATACAAACACGAAAACTTTAACAATTACATCGAATTCTATAGATTTCTACAATTTCAAAATTTACAAATTGTACTACTCTAGTGATATGATATTCAGCTATATCACAAACGTCATTATTTTTACACTTATATTCAATTTTATTACAAATATGTGAAATGTGCACATTTGCATAATATAATGTCTTTAACATCTGGTTCATCTTTTAATCGTGCATATGTATTCCCCTCCTCGTTCAAGAACCCATGAAATCTGCACATGTGTTTTAATCCTTTTGCACATATGTTTTTATCGTTTCGAACATCTTAATTGATATAAGTCTGTGCCAATATCCTCAATGCCAAGTAACCTGCCACCAAGAATTATCATTCAACATATTACATAAATTATTAAATAAATTAGGAACACCAAGATTCTATACCACCCACAAAACACATATGCAATATTTCATTTATATAATATTAACCTTGAAAAAAATATTAACCTTGAGCCACACATACATGAACCATTTCATTTATATATAACATATTAACATTGACGCACCTAGTGTACGATATATGTATAAAAATAAATAAATAAAACATGTCAACCAATTAATAAACGAAATGTTTAATCATAACAACTAACAAAACATATATGCATAATGTATTTATGACTTCTTTAAGAAAGTAGTACAACCTTAAAACACAAAACACAAATGCACCCTTCAATCAGAAATAAACGCAAACCATCCTTATATCATAACTAAAAACATGTATGCACTTTCAGTACATTTAAACTCCAAAACTGTAAAAACACATATGCACGGAAGACATCAAATTCACAAAAATTGTAAAAACACATGTGAACTCTCAATAACACACATATGCACACTCCTTTTTATTGATTTAAACTAATAAGAAAATTTTGTATTTAAACTAATAAACACTTTTTCACAATTACATAACGCATGAACACTGAATATAAACCAATCATAATCTTTCACGAGCCTGTACTATATCAACTATAACCCATCAATTTATATAAAGAAGAAAGAAAAACATAAAATAAATCCACATAACAGTTATCTTTCTGAAATCTAAAAACACAATAAAAAATTATCAAACAAAATTAGTTAATAACTAGAAATTTTAAACTAGACCACTTTAGAAACATCAACTTCAAAAATTAACACCTTAATCCTACCTAATTTGTTATTAAAACTGATATTAAATACAATTATTGAAAAAAAAAAAAAAAAAAAAAAAAAAAAAAAAAAAAAAAAGTCAAAACCAAACAATAAAGTTTACCTAGTACAATAGCTTATTAGCAACATCAAATTCTATCCATAAATTTTTTTGATGATGATGTCCATTGTCCAACGATATAAGCTTCAATCCCTTATGTGAATTCCCAAAAGTAAAGCAATAGATGTCATCACCACTTTTATTCCTTAAATCATTTACTTTATACAACATCTTTGTAAACAAAATATGAAGGACAAAATTTGATTTCATTTTTTTATACACGAAAACAAAATAAAATTAAACAATTTACTACTAACTTTGTAGATACCTGATAGAGATGACCAAAAAAACAGATCGAATGTAAAAAAAATTAAAAATAGTCAGATCTGAAGCCAAAATATATTCAGATCGAGAGTCAAAAAAAATCCGATCGAAAGTAAAAAAAAATGCCAATCTAATCTGATTATATAAACCCATATTCGTACTATGGTCATCTCATTTATTCGAGACCGTCGAAAAGGAAAACCGTCACCATCATGACCATCTTCACAGATCAGTAGAAAAAATATTGCAAAGTAATACCATCATCATCTTTACATACAATACTCACATCACTAAAGATTATAAAAAATAAAGTATAAGAAAAAACCAAACCTCAGGAACTTTGGTGTAGTGCAATAGGAGTAGATGACCTTAAAGATTTGAGTTGTTTTACCACTACCAGTTTCACTAACAATGATGGAAGTGGAATGATTTACAACAGGTCCTTGTACTTGTAAACCTCCAATCTTTGTCTCTCCTTTTACATGCGTACCAATTAAACTTTTAATTAGGTTTAGGTTTGGAAGGGAGAGGCTGCGGTTTCTAGGTGGAGAGATGGGAATTGTAAAAAAAAATAAATACGGATAAATGATTTTGGTGGTGGGATGCTAATTTTAAGGAAGACTTAAATTACCTGTTTACCCCTAATTTAAAATTTTCATCCAAATTAAACTGCATGTATTTTCAAAAATGCCACTTTGCATTGATATGTTGTACATTCTGTAATACTAGGAGTAAAAAGGTGATTCTCGCAGTTCTCGCAATTTATTTGGTTCTGAAAATAACCTCACACTATATATATATATATATATATATATATATATATATATATATATATATATATATATATATATAATAGTTATACGTCAGGAACGAGTTTTTATTAAACTTATATAGGAAATATATTTAACGATATAACGATTCAGAACTTGCAATAAAAACTTATATATCGGTAATATATCGAAATCGAACAACAAAACATAAATAAGAAAAATAGTAAAATCTTAATATCCAATAACTTTTGAAGAGACTTCATGTTATCGTAACTAAATAAATAATCCTTAACCAAATCTTTACGCTAACAAATATTAAACTCACATATAAGTAAATATGAATACTAAAGCTTGACAAATCAACTCAGGTTTTGTATCGGAGACGTTTATCAACTTTATTTAAGTTGTTTTCCATCCTTTCTACCGAATCATCCAAGGTGAGTTCATAGTCCCACTTTTATTCTGTTTTTCAAACTTGTGGGGAGATACATGCTACAAACAGAACACAAGTATTTTTCTGTATGCTATCCTGATCTGGTATTGCCTAAGTTAGCTGTGTTGCCACTAAAAGACCCTCATATCATGAGCCATTAATCACTTGCGAGCCAACGCGAATATAGTGAATAGATCTATTGGAATTGACGTCCCCATTTGTGTTAGCCGGATAGGTAACCAAATGTACTATATTTGAAGTAAAACCGGGAAGTTGGCAAGCTCCTGCTCGAGGGCATTATTACCTACATTATTATTATAATGTCGGTAACTTTACATTATAGCTCATTACTATAATGTTCACACGTTGTTAAGGTTTGCGTGTCATGAGACTTAGTACAATATGCTACGCTGCAATACGTTGTTTTATAACTATATGACTTGTGTTCAACTATTACTTATTTACAAATGCTATGAATTCACTCAACCTTTGTGTTGACACTTTTAGCATGTTTATCTCAGGTTCATAACAAACAAGGATGGCATGGAAGAGCATGGATATGGAAGGAAGGCTAAAATTTTATTATTCTTTGATAAAGTATTTAACAATTTGTAAAACTATTGGGACCTCATTTTGTAAACTCTGATATTTGAATAATAAAATTTCTAAAACAACTCAATTAGAGATTGTTTTCCTATTAGTATAACTGTTGTGCCGTCGAGTAACACCCAGCTTTAATTCCGCTGCGTATCCCAAATTTGGGGGTGTTACAAAAAAGAACAAGAACAGAAAGTTCAAGTAGACCAAGGGTAGAAAGAGACAGTGATCAAAAATATGACTATCCGGTTTGCAGAATTTGTAAGAAAAGACATCTTGGAGAATGTCGGGCAGGCAGGAATGAATGTTTTCGTTGTGGGCAGATTGGTCATTTTAGTAGGGATTGTGGGAAACCGGCGAGGGTTTGTGAGATATGCCGCGGAACTGGTCATGATAGTAGAGATCGCCCAAGATCGAAACCCGCGATACAACCCGATAGACAGATCAAGAATGCAGAAAGAAGAGGGTCGAGGGATGCAAGAGCCCAGGGTCGAGCATATATGATGCCAGCAGAAGAAGTCAAGAATGAAACCGGTGAAGGTTCAGGTACTTTAAGTATATGTTTATAGTTATGCTAGAAAAGATTCAGAATTATTAGAAATAAAATTAGTTCTAGGGCTAGAATAAGCGCAGTAAGGAAGATTTATTGAATAGGCAGAAATTAAGCAGGATAGTTTCTAAAGGTGTTCGTGAGGACACGAACAATTACAGTATGGGAGAGTTGTAACACCCGACATTTTATAAGTTTTAGAAATAGACTTTTATATTAATATTAGAAATTAGAGGGGGCCAAATGATAGTATTTTATGGAGATAAGGACATGGAATGCAAAATATTTAACTAAAAGGATTAACGGTGCAAGAGACTTAACGACAGGGGCTAACCTTGCAAAACTGAGAAACTTACTTGATAAGTTTTACATAGATTTACTTATGATGAATTAACCTCCGGTTATAGCCACAATTAAACATGTATGTATGTGTTGTTGTGAAACGTGGCATTCCAAGGCTTTTAGGAGGGAAAGGAACTAGTTAGTCATATCATTATCAAAGTTCACAGGAGGTTTTCTTCAAGATCAAGAACTAGGTGAATTTGGTATCTATGGTGTATTCTTAGAAGAATTCAAACAAGTTTTTGATTGTGATAGAAGTATTCAAGTTCTCATAATTTTATTCCAAGGTAAGAATTCAAGTTAGTCTTATGCTTATGTTAATTTAGAAGAGTTATGTTTAATTAAGACTTATGAAAACCTAGTTTTAAATTATGATCAATTATGGTGAAATTGATGTTAGAGTTATTATTGCTATGATGTAAATATGTTAGGAATCATGTACCCAAGTTATGGTTAATGATATAGAAAGATTCATGATGCTAGTTGTTGTTGATGATTAAGTATGTCAAGAATGAGTGTTTGGTACGAGCTTATTAAGTGCTTAAATTAACAAAATAGCTTATGGACCTGGTGAAAAATGATCTTGACATGTTATATAAGCTGTAATATAAGTTTGGTGAAGAGTAGAATAGTTTATCATGGGTTTTGGGTCGTTTTGGACACGTTACAAGTTTAGATCAGCTTGCTGAATTGAAGTTTGTGCAGACTTTAAAGGGGCATATAAAATAGACCGTTTATCGTATTGACATGCCGCAAAAGCCTACTTTTAGCCCTATTAGTATACTTTCCAACCCAAGTGGTCTCATGGTCTAATTTTGAGTTGAAGTGGGTATAAAGTGCAAAATACAGCAGCAACCCAGAAAACTCTGCACAAAATGTAATTTTGTATAAGTGTCTTAAATGATGAAATAGCACCTTAGGTGACCATGTTTAAGTTGTTTAGACTCAATACATGTTAGATAAATGTGTTAGCAAGTTCTAATAGCATTAGAATGGTTATCATGTGAGTAGGTGCTCGTGGGAAGCTTACGGAACACTAAACAAGACCTAGAGGTGAGTAACGGTGTATTAGCTTCATGTTAATAGATTAAACATGATGTTAGAACTTGTGCAAGGTTTCAGAGATAGCCAAAACAAATCATGAATAGTATGCTCACAAGAAGCATCATTGACAAGATTAGCGTGCCTAAGAAATGCACGATGTAGAACTCCCTTAGTAGCATCCTTTTTGGATGACCCGTGCTTATATTCGTATTTACATCCTTAGTGGATGACCCGAGTATAGAATTAGCGTATCAAATAGATACGAACAAGCATCCTTAGTGGATGACACCAGTTTAGAAAAGCACGATGACAAATTAGAACCCCAAGAAGAGTACTCGATGGTTAGGGAAGTTATTAAGTATAGTAGGGCGAATATATATATTCGTCTAATCATGAAGCACGTGCTTAGATATCATGTTATCAATATGAAATCCAGAATCAAGCTTATGTTTATGCCATGTATAAGTAGAAATACGACTATAAGTCGTGCCATTTAACCATGTTATAGATTATATGTTTATGTTAGAATATGCAAGTACTAATTCATAATTATTCCGTTTACACACTAAGTCGCAAGGACTTACCATTCTCAGCTTATGTCTTATGTAGGTCAATGAAGATAGGCGATGGGGCTTGTAGATAGCAAGTAGGAGTGCTAATTTTGGGAGACTATCGGCTACGCTCAGGTATAGGTTACGAGCGACTCATTCAAGCACTTTGATCTTTCTTGTAATGCCCCATGTGTCTTTTAAAGTCTAAAGTTAGTGTTGAAACAGTTTATGATCAGTTTCGAGTCGTTTTATTAGTCTACGAACAAGTAAAGTAGTTATGGTAGTATAAAGGGGTGTTTGGCATAAAGCCATTCTGGCCCAAGATGACCCATTTTGGTTATGTACGGGTCTTATCGAATAGTAAGTGTTATGTACAGTTTTTAAGGGGTAAATACATGTTTTGTTTATGTTAATTCAGTTTTTAGATGCATATTATGTAGTGTATGCGGCGTATTGACTTTATAGTTATATATATATATATATATATATATATATATATATATATATATATATATATATATATATATATATATATATATATATATATATATATATATATAAATCAGTCTTGAGTCGGGCGTTACACTATATACCGAGGATGTATGTGAAGACATGGGATTGTAAGTTATTGCTCAATTTTGAAAGAAATTGTATAAACTTATCCATTATGGGTGGGTGACTTACACGGGGCTGATTGCTCTAGCAGTAGGATGTACTAACTTGGAGTATTTAAAATTAAAAGTTAGTTTTACAAATATGTCAAATGAAGCTATGGAGTGTGTAGGAACTCATTTGAAGAATTTGCGGAAATTCCATTTAGTTTTAATCAAGACATAACTTGGGAAAGCAGATATATCGCTAGAGAATGGGATTTGATCTATATAATGGGTTGCGGCAAACTTGAAAGGCTAGATATCATCCTTTATTATGGAGCATTGACAGATGTGGGTTTGGGGTACAATTGGGAAGTATGGTCGTAACTTGGAGCATCTCTCTCTAAACCGTATAGGAGAATCTGATGCAGGAATCGTGGAGTTATCAAAAGGGTGCCCAAAATTAAGAAAATTAAGAATGATTGATTGTTCCTTTAGTGAGCAAGCAGTTACTACTTTTATGCTTAATAATCATTCAATAAGGTTTATTTGTGTTGAAAGAGATGATGATATTGTTTTGCAACGCCTCCGTCCAGATTTTGAGTTTTGAAACATCGGTATGTATGTTCTTTGTCATTTAGCTTGCAAATTATTCTTTTTTCCTATAAATACTGGTTTTTATTACTTTATTGTTAAAAGAGTGTGTTTCTTTTTGAGTTTATGTTGTCTTAGAATATCGTGATTGTGAAATACCGACAATTGCAAGCTTTCTATCATATCTATATTGTGAAATACTGACAATCGCATGCTTTCTATCATATCTATATAGCATGAGTTAGAGTTTTTTTAGCGGTTTTCAAACAACCTGTATATGATTCAATAACAACGATAGGGTGTTTATACATTTGTTTGGTTAGTTATTCGTGGTTGTGTATTGTAGCCACTAGCCATATATACCAACAGCAAGTTTCTTGTTTGATTTTGGATCTTCATTTTTTCATAATTACAGCTATCAAATGGTAGCCAATGAATCCTCTAGTTGTATTGTGTACCTTCTTTTGTTAAATGCTTTTATAAGTATCATGATCTACTGGTCTACCAATTTTTCACTTGCAAATCAATATTGGTTTTTAGAAGGTTGCATTTTAATGACAAAATGTTTTTCCAAGGACTAGGTGGAAGCCGATTCAAAGATGACCCTTCCATATCAATACCACCATTTAAGCGACGAATAAACACAATCACTTGAAATTAAAGCGTATTTCTATTTGTGCATAATCGCTACCACCATTTTACCAACATGGCTAAATTTGAGGCATTAAGGCTTCCAATAAGCCCCCCACATTTATGTTGAGAACATACCTTTTTCCAAGTAATCCATCCAATTTTGTTACCCTCCGTAGTGTCGCCCCAAAAGAAATTACGTCTAAGTTGTCAAAGCTAGTTAAGAACACACTTAGGGGCTTGTAAAATAGAGAAGTTGTAAGTGCCAAGAGTGCCAAGAGCGCCAAGAACCGATTTGAGAAGTATTAGTCTACAACCAAAGGAAAGAGATTTTGCTTTCGAGAGGTGAGACGACTGTGGAACTTATCAATAATTGGCTTCTAATTGTTGCTTTCATTCATGTTGGCCCAGGAAGGCCAAGGTAAACACAACAAGTGTGTATGGTTGGCAAAAAAGCGCGGTGGCAAACGTATTTAGTTCAATATCCGATACCCTAATACCGAATAGCTTTTTGAGAAATTTACCTTTAAGCCAAAAGCCAAGTGGAAGCTTCTCAATATACGACAAAGGTTCTTAGCATTAGCAATAGACCATTTTTACATAGTGAGAGCATCATCGGCGAATTGAAGATGAGAAATACTTCGTATCTATGTTATTTGATCCCACTTTAACCCCTTAAAGATGTTTTTCAATTTTGCATCTTTTAGTGTAACGTGAAGAGCTTCCATTGCTATAATGAAAGAAAGGGTGACAATGGGTCACCTTCCCTTAGCCCTTTTTCGATTTTAAACTCTTTGGTGGGGGATCCGTTGACAAGAACCATATATGCCGAACCGACATACCCGTTGATCAACTTTCTCCATTTTTGACTAAAATCCATTTGTTCATGACATTGTCGAAGAAGCCCCAATCAAGTGAGTCAAATGCTTTTTCAAAATCTACTTATTAACAGAAAGAGACGCTTCTTCTTTTTTGATGCCAAAGAGATATTTCGTTGACCATGAGAGGACCATCTATTATTTGCCTCCCTTTTATATAAGCCGTTTGAACATCACTAACAACCGAACTAACAACTTGAAGAAGTCTATTGGCAAGGAATTTTGCGATGACTTTATATTGGCACCCAATAAGAGTTATAAGTCTTTAATATGAAGTGGGTCTTCACATTTAGGAACAAGAGCTATAAAAGAGGAGTTACAACTAGGGATGGCAATGGGCGAGAAAAAACCCACAACCTGCGGGTACCCGCCATAAATGGTTGAGTAAACGCGTCAATTTTTACCCACGAGTGGGTTGTGGGTGAAAATCTGTACCCATCAGTAAGTGGCGGGTGGGTGATGAGTGAGGCATACCCATCGCGGGTAAACCCATGACACCCATTTAAAATACCCACGAGTATACCCAACAAAATACTCGTTGGTGTACCCATAAACCCAAGTTAAAATTAATTTTACTAATCAAAATATTTATGATGTTGCAGGTATACATTTAATAGTTACCAAGTCTCAAGAAAACATATTATCCTAAAAGCTTGTTTGAGTTTCAAGATTAAAAAGAGAATATGAAAGATCAAATAATTAAAGTTGTATGCATGTTAACATGTATAATCTCATACTCTCAGTTTGTCCTTGTGCTAAAATTCATCTTAACCCGTTTCTTTCTTGCTCGCACTTCGACTAACCTGTAACTTCAATCATTCCCTTAATCAGGTACATACCTAATACATCTAAGTATTCTAGTAGGATGCTAAGAAGGACAAGAATTTTTTGTTTTGCTAAAGATGTTTTAACTTATTTTACTTTATCTCTTTAATGAACAAATATGAATGTCATTTGGTGTACTGATGTTTGATTGCTACTTTCAGACATGTGTTTAAGTATTTTGTGAACTTGGTATTTGGCAAATTGATTGGTGTCTTATTACGCAGTTTCGTAGTTAGTTTTCATATCATGGTTTTGTAATTTTGTTGCATAACGCTAACCCATGGGTTTACCCATAGGCAACAAATACCCGCGGGCATGGGCATGGATAGAAAATTGTGCCCATTGGGGGTGACGGTGGGTGGTGGGTGAGAAAAAAACAACGTGGGTGGGTGACGGATTAGAGGTACCCGTGCCCATTGCCCACGGGTATCATCCCTAGTTACAACCTATGTACGAAGAAAGCTTTCAATTTCAAACCATTTTACCATCTCAATAAAGACACATCCAATAGTGTCCCAATCGTGTTTGATAAATTTGAAAGTAAACCCATCAAGACAAGGAGACTTCCCACCACCACAATTCCAATCCGCTTCTTTAATTTCCTCATTCATAAATAGGCATCAAGGAGGGACACATCTTGTTCGGAGAGGGTTTTAAAATGTGAATTGTTGAAAGTAGGTCGGTTAACGAGCGACTTTTAAAATTTCATCTCGTGAAAGTCGAAAATGTGCTCAATTATGGTGGTTGGATCGAAACCCACGTTCCATCGACAAAGATACCATTTATTCTTGATCTTGAAATTTTGTTGTTTATCATACCGTGGAAGAATTTCTTGTTTTCATCGCCTTCAATAGCCTATTTTATTTTGCCTTTTGCAAAAGTTCAAGTATTTGAATTTGCTCCAAGTCTTCTTTTTGTTTCAATAAATTAACACGTTCGTGTATTTCAATATCTAACAACTCGCTGGATTCCGCTTTTATGTCAAGAAGCTGAATATTATTTCGGATTTTTTCAATTTTATTAGCCTCATTCCGTAGCATACTTGTACGCATTCATGAATGTGACTTTTCAATAGTTGGAGTTTACATGTCAAAGTGGTAGTCGGGTGAATGGTGTGGCGGTTCGGAGGTGTAGACCAAGAATGAGAAATAATCATGGGCAGAGCTATGAAGGGGCAAAGGAGGGTGGTGGCCCCCCTAAACTTTAGACCACTATTGTACAATTACTTGTTTTTCATGTGTAAAAATTTTGTTTTTAAAATTTAGCCCTCCCATAAAAGACTTTGAATTCTTTTGGCCCTCCAACAAAAACCTTTCAAGCTCCGCCACTGAAAATAATGGTAGCAAGTTCATCATTAAGGAGACAAGAGTTGTAAAACTTGAACTGGATGGGACCGAAGTCGGCATGATAGGTTTTGAGAATAATGGGACAATGATCTGAATGATCACGTGGAAGGGCGGTAAGTTGAAGGTAAGGCCACGTCGACAGAAAATGTTGAGTGACTAGAATGCGGTCAATCTTGCTAAATTTAGTTCCATACTTGTTCATTCTAATGAACTTCTTGCCACCCGTTGGAAGATCAACTATATGAAATCATTGAACAACTTTGCACCCCTGGTACAAAACACAGTTCCAAGCCTTTCATTTTGAATCTAACCTCATTAAAATCACCAAGAACAATGGCCATCTCTTGATGAATAAGGATGAGCTTTGAAATCTTATTCCAAAGTGTGATCTTTTTCTTTAACTCTTGAGGGGCATATATAACAATTGTGAGTATTCTTACGGCCCAACATCTCACCAAGTCCAACATATAAGCCCGACTGAGGTTCCATTCTAAAACCAATTGGTGATAGAAGGAGTAGCCCACCAAGCTTATAAGTTAACTTTGAGATTATAGTTCTACCGATGTGGGATTGGGTTTGTACACCCAACAATCCTCCCCTCAAACCTAAACCACCATGGGCCTCCCCTTCGATTATAGCCACGATCCCACCTTTTTCATACCACCGACCTTTACTATCGAAACACACCGCCTTTTACCGGCTTCCTTTCGGTAAAAGGTTTACCGGGATCCACTAATACCGTCGAACCGGGGTCTAATAGAGGGAACACCATCCACATCATCACTGGGCCCAACCTGGCTCTGATACCACTTGTGAGTATTCTTACAGCCCAACATCTCACCAAGTCCAACATATAAGCCCGACTGAGGTTCCATTCTAAAACCAATTGGTGATAGAAGGAGTAGCCCACCAAGCTTATAAGTTAACTTTGAGATTATAGTTCTACGGATGTGGGTTTGGGTTTGTACACCCAACAATAATCATCAAGCAAACAACCCCAATCTTGATCCATTTTCCAAATATGGCAAGAAAACGATCTTCACTGTGGATGGTTTTGTGTTTATGAAATAAATAATCATCCCAAATAGCTATAATTCCACCCGAAGAACCGTTTGCAAGCAAAATCACATCTTGGATTACCCCATAAAGAATGAATTAAATTAGTATCCACTTTGTCGGTTTTGGATTCTTGAATTCCAATGAAATTAAGATGATTATCATGGCAAAGTTTTCGGACCCATTTTTTCTTGGGAGCGGCACCAACTCCATTGACATCAATGGATCCAATGATCATGGGTTCACAATATTGTCACCAGTATTGTTTATGATGCTCAGAAAGATTATGTCAACAATAAAAAATTATGAAGGGTAACATGACCTGATAGGTACTAAAAAATTACCCATTTTATGTGTTTCCATTTTGCCGCAAAAAAGTGACACACACAAGCATCAATTCTACTAAAATAATATAATTCTGACCCTCTTCATCTGTTTCTAATTTTCCTCATAAAATTCACACTCACACAGAAGTAGCATACACCAGCATCAGTAAATGATCATAACTCTGATGATCGATTAACTTGGCCTGAGAAAGTTTTTGATGCTCTGAGATACTTCCTCTGATTCTGATACTGCTGCGAGTATAAATTCGCTTGCGCAATCTGTGAGGTGGAGAATATCTTCATTACCTCTGAATATGTGATTATAAACATTTTTCATTTGACATGTAAACATTAATTAGTTTGTTGTATAGTTATTACATTCAGTATATGTGATGCATCGTAGTAGTTCGCTTGATTCATATGACAGTTGTTCATTCTGCCATTAAAATAGATATTGACAAAAATTCAATCCAATTGCCCAAACATTAGCCAACAAAAATTCAGATTTCAGAAAGAGAATTGTTTTACATAAACAAACAAAAAAATAAAAACGGGTGTGCACGTGGCTTTGTTCATAGCGTTATATTATGTGGATCCAACCATGATAGGCAAACGTGCCTGTGTGGGCTTGATCCTTGGTGCAACTAGACTTTGTTTGCGCATGTAATGGCTACTTTGGCTCGACTTGAGACTACTTGATCAGATAGACACGAACCACACATCATTTCTAGCTCGAGTTCACTAACTGAGGTAACATGGTTTCCTTTATATAAGCTTACTAATTAAGTATTACAATGAAGTTGCATATTTTAGTATTTTGAAATGATTTGTGCTAATTAAAGCTAATATCAAATCTCTTGATTATAAAGCAATGTCTCCAAACATATGCCTAAAACTTCAATATTTTAAAAAAGCCAAAAGAGAACCAATTCATTTGGTGAATTTACAAACACATATTGTAACGCATTTGAACATCCGACCTATTTCAAAAGATGAACCTCCATTAGATAACAATCAGATAAACAAAATCAAGGTTATAAGTCATTAGTTGGTCCTACGAATAATGGTTTAGAAAGCAGCGTTAAGGAGTTACACATTTGTAAGTTTTTGTCCTAAACTAAAAGCTAGAGGAATCAATAGACTATTTTGCCCTCCTCTTTGACTGCCTGGCGGTCTGAACTTTCTTAGGGGTCCTCTTTCTTGTAGCAGGTTTTTTATCTTCTTGCACCGCTTCATCTCCTTTGACATCATCCTCATCATCGTTGTCTTTAGACTTCCGTTTTGCAGGCACCTTTTTAGCTTTGTTTTGAGTTGCTTTCTTCCCTCCTTTTGGTTTTTCATCCTCACTTTCAGATTCATTAGCTTCATCTTTGCTCTTATTACCAGACCTCTGTTGTGGTTTGACCACTACTTTACCCGCTTGGTCACCAGTTAGCTTTTGCAAAAGAGAAATAAATAAATAAATAAATAAAACATGTACTCAAATATTTATCCAAAAAGGACCATCAACGAAAATTGTTTTGAGAGAAACATACACTGCCTCCGGCGGTGATAAAGTCGATCTTCTTTCCTGCCATCATAAAATGTAATAAATCATAAACTACTCATTCGGAGAAGGTAACAAACTCTAGACGGATTGCCATTTCACCTAATCAAACATTTTATTCACCAATAAAACAACATCGCAATTCTAGTTTAGAAAAAACTCGTAAGTAAACCATTTCCGAACACAACATCAGAAAAATGTCAACATGGTCAAAGTTACCGAGAGGTGCCATGTTCTAATGATTTTCACTCTAGTGATAGTATCTAACTGTAACACAAAACCAATATTCAAATCTTGTCCTAATGACTTTCACTAAAACAAAAGAAATAAAATCATCTAGCGTATAATGAGATTTGATTGACATTAAATGATTTGTTACCTTCAATGAGAGCATTGTAAGCAACTTTCGCAGCATTCATCTCCTCCTGTTTCTTAGTCCTTGCTTCTTTCCCCACATAGCATTCACCTGCTTAGTATCACATATTATAACATATGTGATTAGTGTATCCACTACCATAACAAATATCTAATATTATTATTCAAAACAAAAGAATACGAATTCTTTATCGCAGATAAGCACGCATACCTTCTATCTGAACAGTAGAGCTGAATGATGGAATATGAGGTTGCCCGCTTTCATTGGTAGTGTAAAGTGGAAGAGGAAGACCCTTCTTTTGAGCAAACTCTTGTACAAGACTTTTGTACAACCAATCATCCTAAATCAACACACGCCAAAACTTATTTAATACATCAAACATAGCGAAGCAACATCAACAAAAATCAAACAGTTTTAAGAAACAAACTTTTTTTGATCCATTGGGAAACAATGACAAGAAAGCAAATTTGGCAGCTGCGTGTTTAGCATCTTTCAACGTGCTGTAAAACTTGGGTCCTATGTAAGTATTTCCGTCAATGGTGACGCTTGCTTTGAAAAGACGAGAATGTGGTGGACCTTGCACTTCACATGAGTAAGTAGGGAATGGGATGTTCCTCTTTTCAGCATAGTTTTGGAGTCTGCTTATGTCCGCCATTATCCAATCAACCTACATCGTTGAGTAATATGTGTTAATCATACCAAAGGGCTTGTATCCTGACAGATAAATCTCGGACTCCATAGACCACCCCGTGCAAGACCAATGGATCCTCGTAATTGGTAAATCACTAGCCCTCCTTAATCTAGATTACATGGCTAGGCCAGGTGGCCCCGAGTAGTTTGCAACTAACTGGTTCCCAACTTGAGACTTATCATCACCACTACCAAACCCTTGTCACTAGACTACTCCCTTGGGGGTTAACACAAGTATCATTCAAACAACACTAATGACACATCATCATTGAAATACATCAAAAACAAACACACACAATCACAATCTAAAACTTATAATATAAGGTAAAAGATCATTTGAGGACTAAACATTCTTTACATACCAAGGGATCAATCCCCACCTTTCATTCATTTTGATCTAATGGCTTAGATTAGAGTTAATATTTACACTACAAGGGTATTTTAGGACTATTTAAATATTATTTTTTACTCTCATCTCAATTAATGCGTCATTTTTTTCACACACACAAAGTGTGTGTTTCTTTCTTCTCTCTCATCTAACCAGCTCCTCTAACCACCTCCTTCATCGCGTTCATCAAAGAAACCCTAATTTTTTCTTCTAAATTCATTAATTGATCTCATTCTTCATCTCGTACATCTCCTAACCCTAATTTTTTATCGTTTATTTTTATTTAAGCTTAATTCAAAGCTGAATTATAAGCTATCTGTTTCTATAAGCTGAATTATCAGCTAACTAACTTATTTTTTTCATATTATATGCAGGTTTTATGGATTCGCTTCAAAGTTCTGTTTCTACTACTTCTGAAGAGATCGTTGTTAATGATTCTTCTACTGCTTTTGAAGAGATTGTTGTTAGTGATGATGTTTCAGCTAAGTATGCTGAGGAGATTGTTGCTTATGAACACGGTGATGAATCCGAAGCAATTAAGAGTAAGTTTTTTTGATTATTTTAATTTTTTCTATAATCCGTTTGTTAGTGTTAATAAGCTATGTTATTTAGATGTTATAAGCTCTGAATATGTTATTAAGATGTTATAAGCTCTGAATAAGTAGTTTTAAGCTTTGAATTAGTAGCTAATAATATTTGTAGTTTGGATATCATATATGATATATCACATGTGATATATCAATGTTTTTGTATCACATGATATATCACATGTGATATATCAAGCTCAGCTTTGAATAAGTAGTTTTAAGCTTGTTATATCATATATGATATAGCACATGTGATATATCAATGTTTTTGTCTTACATGTGTTATATCATATATGATATAATTAGAACATGTGTCTGTGATTTAATTTTTAGTAAACCACTGTTTTTATTTTTTGTTTAATTATTTTTTTTCCAGATTTGAATGCTTTGAAAACTCCTGAATCATTTGCTACTCACTCTAATTTTGATACTCCTGGTGGAACTGTTTATTATATTCCGAAAGTTCGTGTGGATGTGTTACTTGTTAAGGGCAAAGTTTATAAGTCGATTGATGAGTGCATTGCTGCTTATATGAAATATGCTGCTAAAGCAGGGTTTGTGGTTAGGAAGTCATGCCAGAAAAGGTTGAGGAATGGTACTGTGAAGCAAAAGTATTTAGTGTGTAATAGGGAAGGTTGTCCAAAGGGAATTCATGTGGACACGTTAGACTTAGAGAATAGTGACAAACAGGTTAGAAGTTCGAACCTGCATATCACAGGGTGCAAAGCACGTGTTATTTTTGATTTGATTCCTGGTACTTCTAAGTACAGGTTGAATGTCTTTGATAGTATTCATAATCACGAGCTTGAACGCGAAGAGTATAAGCATTTGTCAAAGACTGAGAGGCAGTTGACGTATGCTGAGCAATTGTTCATTATTAAAGCTGCTAGCGTAAATATAGGCGCAACGAAAGCTCATCACATCTTAACTGGTTTGAAGGGTTCTTATTTGCTTGTTCATGGAACGACTGTTGATTTTAAGAACTTTTTTAGGGGTGTGAACTGCTATATAGGTGATAGTGATGCGCAGATGCTTATATCTAAGATGGAGAATAGGAAGAAGCATGTGCCAGATTTTTCATTTGATTATTTGGTCGAAAATGCTGAGCTTGCGGCTATTTTTTGGGCTGATGATGTTTCTAAGTTCAACTATAGAGAGTTTTGTGATGTTGTTTCGTTTGATGCTACTTACAGAACAAACAAGTAAGTATTTGTATGTTCAGTATGATATTTTGATTATATGATTTTCTATTTAATCTGTTATTTTAAGTATTTTTGTTTTTTGTTTTTCAGGTACAAAATGGTGTTTGTTCCCTTTACAGCCATAGATAATCATCGGAGGTGTGTAACAGTCGCAGCAGGCTTGTTGAAGAACGAAACTACAGCTTCGAATATTTGGTTGCTGAAAGCGTTCATAAAGGCGTTTAGTAGAGCTCCAAATATTGTTGTTACTGATCAGGATGGGGCTATGAGAAATGCCATTGAAGCCGAGTTTGCGGGTTCTAAACACAGACTTTGCATGTGGCATATTACTTAAAAGCTCCCCGGAAAGGCATTTTTCTGCCTTTTTGTTTATCATATGTGATACTTGATTCTCTGTGTATTTCTTATTGATTTATCACATATGATAATTTGAACTTTTTTTTCAAATAATATGTTAAATCATATGTGATACTTGATTTTATTTGTATTTATTATTGGTTTTTCACATATGATAACACATATTTTTTTTCAAATTATTTGTTAAATCAAATGTTATTTGTTTTGTTTACAGATATGTTCAAAAATCTATGATGATACTGACTTTAAAAAGAAGTTTAATCAAATTGTATGGAATATGTATATCGGTCCGGAGGAGTTTGAGGATAGATGGTCAAAGTTATTGGAGGAGTTTAGTTTGCAGAATCATAAGTGGTTAACAAAGATGTTTAATATACGTTCGTGTTGGATTCCTGCTTATTTTATTGATTCCCTCTTGTGTGGTTTGATGAGGACGACGTCTAGATCTGAGAGTGAGAACTCCTTTTTCTCTCATTTTACGAATCAAGGTTCCACTCTTATGAATTTTATGAATTTTTTTGAGACGTCAATGGAAAAGCAGAGGCATATACAAGAGAGGCTTGATCATAAGACTATTGATTCTGTTTCGAAGTTTAGAACCTATCTTAATATTGAACATCATGCTTCGAAGGTTTTTACTCGTCCTCCGTTCGAGCTGGTTCAAGCAGAGATATTTGCAGGCACATGGTATTGTCAAATAGAAACCAAAAGCTTGATTGAAGGATCTGAGGTCTCTGTTATTAGAGAAACAAAATTTGTTGATGCACTAATGGAGAAGAAGAAAGCTAAGTTGAGAGAGAAAGCTAGGAAGAGAGTTAAGGATAAAGGTAAGGATAACGATAAAGCTGAAGAAGAAGAGCCAGTTAACCTGTTTTATAGAGTTGATGGATTATATAAGGTATGTTAGCTACTTAAAAAATATTGTTTATTTTTTTTATCATGTATGATTTTTTACTACCTTATTTATGTTGTTTTATCATATATGATTTTTTACTACCTTCTTTCTTTTTTGCCCATTAAGGTGTTGCGTAACCAAGAGGATGGATCAGTTGTATGTTCCTGTCAGCTTTTTCTTCCAGTTGGAATATTATGCAGGCATGTTTTTTGTGTGTTTAAGAACGCCAATATTGAAGTGATTCCAAGTCAATACATATTGAGGCATTGGACAAAGAACCTTATACATGCTGCTTTGAGGGACAAAAGGAACAGATATGGTGAGAAGAATGAGATTGTTGAGAATTATGCAAATGAGGCAAGTTCCATTGTTGATCACTGTATCCATATGTTGAGTAAAGATGAGGCAAGGTTGTCTTCTTTTGTTGAAAAGTTGAGGTTGCTAAAGATTGATGTCGAGGCTGATTGCCCAAATCCTCCTTCTTCTTAGAAGGAGGAACTTGTTGGAGTCCCGAAGCCAGCTGAAAAAACCATTAACAATCCAGCTCTTGGTAATCCTAAAGGCCGTAAAAAGTTGCGCATAAAAGGAGGGAAAGAGCAAGCTCTTGATAAGAATTCGAAGAACAGGAATGCATGTTCGTTATGTGGAGAGACAGATGGTCACAACAGGAGGACGTGCCCAAAAAAGTTTGCAGAAGAGGCCGAGTTGGATCAAGTTGAAGTTACAAGGGAAGGGGATTTGGATCAATCAGAAGTTACAAGAGGAGAGGTCTTGGATCAACCATGAATTTCAACATAAATCGTCCACATATTTTTTTTAATTTCTTTGATTATTATTTGTTTTGTCAGATTGTGTTGAAGAAATTTGAGTAACAGACCTAGACATGATTGTTTGATTATTACTCAGTTTTAATATGAAACAGATTGTTGCTGATTGTTTTCAAGAGTTTTGATTACTTTCATTTCAGTTATCACATATGATAATTCAGAAGCAGTTTTTTTAGGTGTATTATCATATATGATAATTCTCCAAAATCATATATGATTTTACACTTGGTTTTTTCCTTTTTGATTTATCATATATGATAACTTATAAAGAAGAGTATATTATGATTGTGTTCAAGTGTTTTGGTTACTTTCATTTTAGTTATCACATATGATAATTCTGAAGCAAATTTTTTAAGTGTATTATCATATATGATATTTATGTTTGATAATTTTGTTTAGGCAGTGTGTTATAAAACAGAGTCGATTAGCGATAAACAACAGCTATTACAATTGATTTATCAATTTGTGCAATAAAAATTTAAACAAGACATTCAAAATCACATCCAGAAATGTTTCGCCATTTTCATTTCTTGACAAATGATGGCAACGTAGTACCTAGAAAGTTAAACCATTATCCTACCTGGAAATTTAAACTGTCTTGTGATATTCTAGCATACGACATATGAAATAAGACATTGTTTTAACATGTTTAAGCCATATTATATGGCATACGATATTACATAATAAAGTCTAAAGAAATTAGATCTTAATCTGCATTAGTGGCCCCAAAAAGATGTTGTACGCCCCCGTCCTTCTATTCTTGTGTTGTCAGTCCTACTTCTGAATTTTCCACCACTAACCGCTAACTTTTTCCATCATATTGCACTTGCAACATGGTCCCTTGCCTGCTCTTCCTTCTTCTTATCAATCTCTTTTCTTATCAACTTCTGCAACTCTTCCTTGTTTGTGTATTTCTTTGCAAACTCAAATGCTTCTTCATTTATCGTTTCTCGGTGATTGTTCAGTTCATGTGTTAACATCTTGGCTGCATACTTGATTCTTGTTGATATAAATAAATGACTAAAAACGTTATTCATATCTTTCGATATCTCTATGTTTTGATAATCACAAAACGAAAACTCATCAAACCAAAGATTATGACATAAACAAGTATTTAGTAGTAAATACTCATCTTTACCATTCAATCACTTAAGGTATGAATAAAAAAAGTGTCTAATGTATTATAAGATCAAATGAACACTTTTGTTAATCACTAGATATTTATAAAATCTCACAAAACATTTTATATCTTTTGTAAAACATTTTTGGCATTAAAAGAATATGTTTAATTCATTACAAATTTGTGAATTCAAATTTTCAACCAAAAATGGCAAATCCAATCCAGAAAAATTTCCCTAACAAAAGGACAAGAAAATCCAACGTTCAGGAGGGCGGCCCCCTTAATTTTACTAGGCGGCCCCCTTAATCATTAAGGGGACCGCCTCCTAATTAAGGGGACCGGCACACTCCAGAACAGTATTTTCTGGCCCTATAAATATTGGATCATTCCACATATTTTTCTCACCTTTTTGCACTAGAAACTTTCTGATCTAAACATTCATTTCCTTTCTCTAAAAATCCCTTGATCTTATATACTTTGATCTTTGTTTCAAAGTGATTCAAGCCTCAACACTCAAGTGCAAAGAGAAGAATACTTCTATTAGAAGTATTACAACTTAGTATCATCTTGCTATCTAAGTTGTGTGTTTATTTCTTCTTGTTGATCTTTCATATTTTGGTGAATAAGGTGTATGTATTAGTTAGCTAGATTTAGTTGTAGAATCTAGAATTGTTGTAAGTGTGAAGTGGAACTTGAAGTGAAGAAGTAGTGTTGGATAGTAGTGAAGATAGGAGATAGTAGCAATAGCGACTAGTAGTGAAGTAATTGAAGCTTCCAAGTGGAGAAGACTAGAAGACAATTAGTAGATTGAATTTGTGAAGACACTAGTGGCTTGAAGGTATGAAGACATTATTGGTTTGAAGTTGTGAAGACGTTAGTGCCTTGAAGTTGTGAAGTTGCAAGACATTGAAGTCGTGAAGTATTTTGTGAAGGCATGAAGATACTTGTGGTGTGAAGAAGTATAGAAGAAGTAAAAAGGTGTGAAGAAGGTGTGGTGTGATATTTGGTGTGAGATTGGTTCTAGCTACGATTAGAACTCGACATCTTGCTTTGTGTCGTTAATTGGTGTAAGCTTTTGGTGTGTATGGTTTTCTCCGCCATAAGGGAGGTTATTGACTTAGTGAAGAAAACTCTCGAGTTCGGTGCTCGGGGAGTGGTTGTGAGATGGTACCCTCACTCTCCATCCTCATGCTCCATTGGCACTAGGTTTAGATGGAGAAATGCTACAATCACATTCCGCCTTATAAAATGGAGACTAGATGGAGAAATAGATTAAGCCATATAAAATGGAGACTAGAAAATATACAACCATATGAAAATTTAAAAATACTACCTAATACAAGAAACAGTATAAAAAGAAATCTTCAATCTAAAAACCAAGAATTAAAACAACTTCAAAATAAATTAGTTATTTCATAATGGACACACTAATTTTTGATAATAATAAATCATATCTAATTTTTAAAATATTATCTGATTACTTTCACGAGAAAACTAAATTAGCCACAACTCAGTTAACATGGAAAAATATATTAGAATATAAAGAAATTAATTTTACACACCAAATATATCTACCCCCCATTATAACAGAAGGAATTAAAAACCCTTTAGCATTAGTAATATCAAGAATGAGAATTACGGAATTTCTAAATGAATATGAATTAAATGCTACAAATAAAGAAGATCTAAAAACACAATTTCTAATTTATAATGAAAAAATGAGAAAATATTATCTATATGAATCAGAAGATATTGATGATTTTCAAGATGAAGATCATTTTGACAATTTTGGAGAACCATTTTACGAAACAGATTAATGAATCTTTTAGTAGAAAAATTGAAAAAAGTAGAAGGAAAAATTAAAATAAATAATGATTCATTTAAACCTTTCATTCCATATAATCAAGAAATATTTGAAATACCACAGAATCTTTTAGAAGGAACGCATTATGGTATACATACTATTATAAACGACAGTGATCCTGTTGGAGAAAAAATTAATAAATTACAAATAGCATTAAATAATATTACTGAAATGCTAAGTTTCCTTATATTAAGACAATTACCAGAATTATCTGACATTATGATTAAAAACACAGAAAAAATACATACACAATCATCAACCTCTAACCTAGAAATATTAAGTATAATAGAACAACTCTCAAAAGAAATTGATGCACCTCTAGAAGAAAAGGATATTATTATTCATAAAATAAAAGAAATATTATTGAAACAAAATATTTTAATAATAAAACCACCATTTAGAATAGCATAATGCAAAATTTGGAAGAACAAATAGAAACCTTAACTAAATTAATGGCATCCTTAGACATTCCAGAAGAGGAAAACGATGATGTAGAAGTTGTTCTTGATTATAGTTCAGATGAAAATCCATATCAACCATACACTGGAGAAAGTTCATACACAAACTATAATTTTGCATATAAAAGAAAGAAGTCATATATCGATGAAGATTTTTAAAAAGATTTCGAATATCAATTACCAACCCAGACAGAAAGATATTTATATCGACAAGGGATGATAAGAAATAAAAAGAATAAATGGGAGAAAATTCCGTATCAATATGTACCCAAAATACCAATAACAAAAACAGATGATGAAATATTAAATATAGATTGCGAAATAGATATAGATAATAAAATACAAGATTGGGGTAATAAATTAGGATCACAAATCCATTTAACCACAGAATTAAGAGCTCTACAACCAAGAGATTTATTAAATTTCGTAATATATAGAACATCAGGAAATGTTTTTAGATATCTAGATACTTTAGAAGAAACAGAACTTTCTCGATTAGCTACTACTGATGCCTTAACAACATTTACAAATGTTATGACTCAAATAGTACAAGAATTTACTGGGAGAAAACCAGGATCAGAAAATTCTGATAATGCTTTTAAAGAACAAACATATTGGAAATTAATTAATCTTAAAATATGCGAAATGCGTTTTGTAGACTCATTTATTTGTGAATTTTCAGAATATTATTACAAATTGGATAATGAAAGAAAAAAAGAAGCCATAAAAATGCTTTTTAATAAGTTACCAGAATCTGTTGCAATCAAGGTACAAGACAAATACGAACAAGCATTAAAAGAAGAAAAGATTCAAGATACTCTAGGAGCAAGAATTACAATTATAAAAGAATGGTTAAAAGCGGAATGTATTCAAGAGAAGGCTAAAAGAGAGGCACGAATTAATCTATACTGTGATGATCAAAATAACAAAATAGGAAACTATGGATGTAACAAAGAAAGAAAACAGAAAAAATGGAAGAAAAAAATATATGATCCAAAATATAAAACATACTACAAAAGGAATTATAAGAATAATTATTTTAGAAATAGAAAACAACATAAAAAGAAATTTTATAAAAAAGACAATTCAAAGTTTTGTCCATCCAATAAAAAGGATTGTAAATGTTGGCTTTGTCATGAAATTGGACATTATGCTAATGATTGTCCGAGAAAAGGAGAAAAAAAAGAAACAGAGATATTAAAAATAGCCTACGACTTAGGATACGAACCACTAGAAGATTCAGATATTGATTCTGACATAGAAATCTATGCATATACTAGTGAATCTGATTAAATGAGCAAGATTAAAAGGGATAATCCTAATGCAACATTCATTGAAGTATTTATTGAAAATAAAAAAATAATTGCATATGTAGATACAGGGGCAACTATTTGTTTTGCTAAACAAAAAATGGTTAAAAAATGGGAAAAATTAGAAAAACCCCAAAATATAAGCATTGCCGATAAATCAGTGCATAAAATATGGTATGTAGCAAGAATGATTCATGTATATATTAGTCATAGAAGATTTATCATGCCAACTATATATATGCATGATTCAAGACTAGACATGATAATAGGAAACAATTTCTTAAAGTTATATCAACCATTTACACAAACAAATAAACTAGTCATTCTCAGACACCCAAAATATAATTTAATATCCACTCCAATTATAACAAGGCAAAAATATATGCAGCTACTCACTAGAAATATAAAATTTCATATAGAATTATTATTTGAAATAAAAAATGAACAACTTCAAAGAATGCTAGAAAAAGTTTGTAGTGATAACCCACTAGACAAAATTAATACAAATAATATGTTAATAACAATAAAATTAAAAGATCCCAATAAAGAAGTCAATGTGCAAAATAGGATTCCATACGGTATAAACGATGTTCGAGAATTCCAGACAGAATGTAAACAATTATTAGAAAAAGGGATAATAAGAGAAAGTAAAAGTCCACACTCTGCACCAGCATTTTATGTAGAAAATAAAAATGAATTGAAAAGAGGAAAAAGAAGAATGGTTATCAATTACAAGGAAATGAATAAAGCAACCATAGGAGATTCGTATAAATTACCCAGAAAAGATTACATTTTACAAAAATTAAAGGGAAATACACATTTTAGTACTTTTGATGCAAAATCAGGATATTGGCAATTAAGACTATCTGAAGAAACTAAACCACTGACTGCATTTTCATGTCCTCCACAAAAACATTTTGAATGGAATGTTTTACCTTTTGGATTAAAACAAGCACCATCTATTTTTCAAAGATTTATGGATAATATTCTACAAGGATTAGAAGAAATTTGTTTAGCATATATTGATGATATTATTGTATTCACAAAACATGATGAACAAATTCATATTAAAGCAGTTACCAAGGTTTTAGAAAGAATTAAAGAAAAAGGATTAATTCTATCTCAAAAAAAAATCACATGTACTTCAAACAGAGGTTGAATATTTAGGTTTAAACATTACAAAAAATGGCAACCTCTCTTTAACTAGTGATTTACAAGAAAAGATAAAAACTTTTCCAAACACATTAAAAGATAGAAAGCAAATTCAAAGGTTTTTGGGATGTTTAAATTATATAGCTGATCAAGGTTTTTTAAAAAATTTGGCACAAGAAAGACAGGTTTTACAGAAAAAATTGTCCGAAAAAATTAAATGGGAATGGACAGATTTAGACACACAACTTGTTATGAAAATCAAGGATCAAATTGAAATTCTGCCAGAACTTTATAATCCAGAAAATAAAGATTTTTTAATAATAGAAGTTGATGCTTCTGATGACACTTGGGCTGGATGCATGACTGCTATTAAAAATGGGAAAAATTTATTGAATCTAGAAGAAGATGGGAATTTCCTTCATTCAGCTATTAAAAATTCAGCAGAAAGTCATCATGATAATAAAAATACAGTAGAAAGTCATCATGACAATTTTCGGCAATCATCTGTTCTCAAAACAGAAAAACAGCAGACAAATTTATGCAAATATATCTCTGGAACATTTTCTGTTACAGAAAAAAATTATAGCACACATGAGAAAGAAACTCTCGCATGTCTCAAAACATTGAAAAAATGGAAGTTAGATCTTTTACAAACAAGATTCGAGTTGAGAACCGATTCTAAATATGTAGTTGGTTTTTGGAAGTATAAGTTAAAGGAAGATCACTGTAGGGGAAGGCTAATTCGATGGCAGCTAGAGCTACACCGGTATTGTCCGTATATTAAGCATATCAAAAGTGAAAACAATTCTTTTGCAGACACCTTAACAAGAGAATGGAAGGAATAATGAACTCGATAAATCAAGAGCTGCAGCAAATAAGAAAGCAAAAGGTTTCTCTTGAAGCACAACTTGAAGAAATCAACAAAAAGGAAGCAGTATTAGCAGATTCTCTTAAATATTTTGAAAAACAAATGGAAACTACTTCCACACAAAAACCCAACCCAATTAAACCAGAAAACCCAATTGCATCAGAAAACCCAGATACACCAGAAAAAAAACCAATAACCACTTCCACACACACAAAAAAGCAAAAAGAAGTAATTCAGATTGAAGAAGAAGAAGAAGATCTTCAACAACAAAGTATTGGCAAAAAGAAATGGTATGTGATTTTCAACGGACCATTTAAAGGAATATATGCAGATTGGTCAATTGCAAGTCATCATATTCTGGGAAAAAATGTAACACACAAAAGTTATCCGACAAAAGAAGCAGCCAAACAAGCATTTGATGAAGCATACAAAACAGTAACTAAGGAAGCAGTCCAAACTTCAAAAGCATTCACTTCCCTCAACCAAATCCACCAAGAAAGATTAACCAAATTAAATTCTATGAATTTAATTAAAAACTTACCCACTTCAATAGAAAAAGAAATTGGGAAAAAACCCTCAACAGAAAAGTTTCAACAATGTTGGGATAGTCTCATTAATTATACAGAAGCACACACAACCCTTCTTTTTTACCCAAAAAATAGAACAACAGGCCCAAAAGCAATAATTTTCCCTGGAGCAGATCCCGAATTAATTCAAAGATATTTCGTTCATGGATTCATTGATTCATTATACATAAACGGGACAACCCTGAAAGAAATTCAAGAATTACCTACAAAAATCCAAAATATAGTTCGTCGCTACAATGATACCTTTGCACACAAACGAACCATATTCCTAAAATTTCATTCAAGTTATCCCATTTTCAACAAAGAACATCAATTACTAGTCCCCTCCATATCAATTGCTCAATTAGGAATAAGTAATGGCAATCATCCACCAAAAGATATAATAGATAATAAGATTCCATCAATAGAACACATGGCTATAGCTCTTTCGGGAGTATTTTTTGGATCCTTAAAAATCGGAACAGGTAGAGGACAGAAGAAAAATGTTAGGATTAATTATAAATCTGAAGAAATGGTCATATATTCTATATCCAACAATACCATTGATGATCAGCAGCAAGCAGTTTTATCAGATTTCGAAGAACCATTTGAGCATTTTACTGGAATCTTAGAAGCATTACCAGAAGATATCAAGATCCTTCTCTGCAAACAATTAAACAGAGTACAAAGACACAGTTGTGAATACTGTCAGAATTCACAAAGCATAGATGATGAAGATGAAGAGATAGAGGTTAGAAGTAAACAAAGTTCTAGCAGCAACTGATTCTAGAAGACACATCGTCAGCACAAACGTCAGAAGCCAATAATGTAGCAAATTATTAAAGCTAGCTATCAATAATGTAAATAGTTTGTCTATTATTAAAGTTTAAAGTTTGTGTCGGCCATCTGGCCAAAATAATTGAGGATGAAAACGTCATGCATGACGAATGTATATATCCCCTCACCTACTTTAGAGTGTATAAATAGAGTCTAAGTCTGGTTGTAAGAGGCAGGAGTTTTTTAATGAAATGAAAAACCATTTGGTTTTGATTAACTCTCTCTGTTGAAGTCTATACTTCTGAATAGCAGATCTTAGTAAAAAAAAATAAATAAAAAAAATAAAATAAAAAAAAATTATGAAAAATTATCCAGCACTTTGTATTCAGCAAACAGCAAAATTTAAATTAAGCAACCTTTCCGTAGCAAGCAGCACCAGTAGCAGCAAGCTAGCAAGCAGCACCAGAAGCAGCACTGCAGCAGCACCGTTACACTCAATAGCGCTCTCTCAGCATTCCATTCCGCCTTCATCTGCAGCACTTTGTATTCAGCAAACAGCAAAATTTAAATTAAGCAACCTTTCCGTAGCAAGCAGCACCAGTAGCAGCAAGCTAGCAAGCAGCACCAGAAGCAGCACTGCAGCAGCACCGTTACACTCAGTAGCGCTCTCTCAGCATTCCATTCCGCCTTCCGACATCTTGCTTTGTGTCGTTAATTGGTGTAAGCTTTTGGTGTGTATGGTTTTCTCCGCCATAAGGGAGGTTATTGACTTAGTGAAGAAAACTCTCGAGTTCGGTGCTCGGGGAGTGGAGTAGGGCAAGGAAGGTGTCCTTGTAACCGAACCACTATAAATCCTTTGTCTCTCGGTTTGATCTTTCCATCTCTCATTCTTTGCTTGCTTACTTACTAGCTTCTCGTACATTATTATAATTGTGTGTTGTGCATATATTGATTTCACATAAAGATCAAACTAGGTTTCATTTAATACATTAATCATACATTAGTAAAATATAAGCTTATACAATTATTAAAACACATATACATATATAAATACAAACTTATAATTAAGTGAGATATATGAAATTGTAATTTCTATTCAACACTTTAAATAAGTAGTGTCTATGTGATATATGTGAATTAATTTGTATCCACACTTTAGCTTCAAAGGTTTTTACAATCACCATCAATTATTTGAAAGCGAACTTTTATTAGACGAAAAAGACGCAAAACTATTCAACCCCCCCTTCTAGTTTTCCACAATTGGTATCAGGAGCCACGTCTAGCAAGATTTTTAAAATATATTGTATTTTAAAACTTGTAACGATCTATGGAATTCGAAATCAGTTTGCATAAATGTCCTCTTCAGCTTCATCCAACAAGAGGTCGACGTGGAAGAGGTTACGTCGACATGATCCTTCAGTCACTTCTTATTTCAATCATCAGTTTGTAGGAATGTGCGCTTCAGCTTCATCCAACAGGGGGTCAACATGGAATAGGAAAATAATAGAATACAAAAAGAAGTGGATTGAGCAACATCTCTTTTTTGGTTTCCACCTTTGGCGTGAGGTGCTAGCCACAGCGCCAAGACCCACCAGCCTACCTCTGGTGTGGTTTCTTGCGCCATTGTCTCGCGCCATCGGCCATGGCTTGAGCCAACAGCCACTCTACCGAAGTCTCTAAGTGTGTTTACCATTTATTAGTTTCATCCAATATCTCAAAAGCACGTTCAAAACCATAATTAGAAAGTAAGTATATTAACAAACTAAACCATTATTGACAAATTCATGTTTATCAATGAGCTGAAAATAAAATTTACTAAAGGATCCAACACTATTTAACTAAGTGAATCATGCTATTGATATTGCTACTTAATTCACAGTATAAGTGAGGGTTCAAAGGTAGTTAGGTTCTATGCATTCATGACAAAATGAACGTTCATAACATAAAAATTAATGCACAATTAACTACCTAATATTGTGTCATATCATGCCAAAAGTGAGGATCAGCACAGATATCATGATCACTTTTGAAAAAGTACAAAAACTAAAAAGAAAAGAAAAATGATTGACTCTATTCCCTACTAGATGTGATTAACGCCAATATGATTGGTTGATTTTAAGATCGAGAAAAGTATCATCCCACACGCTTAAGCGTAATTTTAGGTTGAATTTAGGGCTATAATAGTTCACAATATAGTGGCGCCATAAGCTTATGGCGCGAAAAACCACACCGTTGTTATAGGTGGCCACGTTATCCACCATTTTTTTTCTTTTGATTTTTAGTTGGGTTTGTATGTGTGTTTAAGTTTTTGTGGTATCTGTTTATGTGGTTTTGTCTACAACGGTAGGTAAAAGATAACATTTGAAGTTTTTTAATTTTTTTTTTTTTCTTTTCACTTTCAGTCTTTTAGAACTAGTTGTGCTAATTTTTAATCATCGTTGGTTAAGTTTTTGCATCGTCATTTCTTATTAGGTTTGTGTTGTTAGTCATTTGATTTATGTTTTCTTACACAATTAGTCATTAAAATGTATAAGTTTGATAAGTTATTTTATTAAAATTATATAATGTTTTAATTTTTACACGTTGTTTTATTTAAAAAATGAAAGAAAAAAATGTGAGGCCCGAAAGTGTCTTCTATAACTTGAGTGATGAGGGAGTGTGATTTTTAGCTGATTTACAGGTTTTGAGTTATAAATTGAAAATCTCATGTGACAGCGCTTTTTGCTATAAAACGAACACAGCCATCTTGTGCTCTAAGCAAAATCTGACGAACAGTTTTTTCTAATGCTTGTTTAGTGTTAAGCAAATAAAAATACAGAACTATGGTCTATGCCTCTATGGCCCAGTGATTTGGGGCTCGATATAGATTTATTGACTAAAGGTATTTTTAATGAGGTATGCTAGACCCACAAAGAAACTCCCACAAAAACATTCACAAACTGATGTGTCAGCGTTTTATTGGTGTACTGTGTAACAGTTTATCTCTCCTCTCTCTTATTGAACCAATCAGTCTCTGCCACATCAGTTTGTGGATTTATTTTGTGGGATTTTCTTTGTGGCCCTAGCATTTCTCATTTTTAATAGGCCTATGGTCAATATTGTGTACAAACTATCCACTGTTGTAAAATGGGGCTCGCCCATTAAAATACTTTATAGTTTATAATTTTATATTGTTGAAAACATGTGTAAAACATGCTATCAGCAATAATTTAATTTAGTAGATTTTGAACTTTAAATATTTGAGACTGGTGAAATCAGTGGTGCTTTCTATACGAAAAAGCAAATTTTCCTCCTCCAGAGTTAGGAATGCCAATGGGGCGGGTTTGGGGCGGGGCAGCCATCCTCATCCCCAAACTCGATTACAAAATGCATCCTCAAATCCGCCCCAATCCTCATTGGGGATCTTATCGGGGCGTCCCGTTGGAGCGAGATGCTCCTCCAAACCCGCCTCATTCCCCATTGGAGTCTTATTCGATTGTCTATTTTGAGCACGATGCTCCATTATACTCATGTCATTCCTCATTTATTCTTATTTTTACACTATTAACAATATGATTTTACGGAATAACTTAAAATATCGAGAACCCATTAATAATATATTAAGCATTGGAATAAATCACAACTTTTTTAGAATATTATGATACAAAACAAACTTTTATGACCAAACTTTGAAATATTACAAAGATAAAAATTAACAAAAATTAGATAATTATATTTAGGACTTAAATACTAGCACAATATTTTAGGTATATAGATATATGTATATGTATATGTTTCGGGGCGAGGCGGGGCGGAGATGGTGTGCCCCGTCCCCGTCCCCGCCCCAAACCCGATAAGAATCTCCATTAAGGCCTCAAAACCCGCCCCAAAACCCGATAAGCATGCCCCGCCCCGCCCCAATAAGTTCGGGTTTCGGATTTCCCTATCGGGTTCGGGTTTTTTTGCCATCCCTATCCAGAGTAATGTTGAATGTTGATGATATATTTTGTTTTAAGTTTTTACTATAGAGTATTCGGTGGATAAATTTAGTTTGATATACCTTTATGTATGAACATGAAACACATGGTTGATAAGATTTACTACTCCACACGCATATAAGTACCATGAAATTAGAACTTTATGTTGTTACATTCTGTCTAATATTTGTAGTTCACATCGTTCATGGTTACCTGGTGATATCGCGATGCATGGTTCTTGGGATTGAAATCCTTTGCTCATATTCACGTTGATTGAAAAGCATTTACACCGAACTGAAAGTAGAAGATCTCTCAAGTCAGGTTACATTAAAACATACAGAAATGGAACGAGTTCATAGTCATTGATTCATAGTTTGGAATGATTTGGTACATCATCATGTGTTGGTTTTGTTGTGGATCTTATTTATGTCACTTCTATCAAGATATTATGATTTATCTACTTTCTCTTTACTACATAGCTGAAGCTTCTGTGCATTGTTATATAAGTTGCGAGTGTAAGATGCGTATACTTTTGGTATGATTATAGGGGTGTTTAGCTGTGTAACGTCATGACATTAACTTCTAGAATCAGATCAGTGTCCCAAATATATTGTTCATGTTACTGTACTATTTTAAATTTGACCCCAAAAAATGTCGCAGTAATCACTTTTCTGTAAAACATCTAAATGCACGCATATGTGTGCATTTGGTAGACTTTTCTGTTAAAGGCACCTGACGGTGCCACAAGTTCTAGGTTGGCCAAGAGGATACTCGGCCATTGGTTGCAATTCATGAATCCATCTTGTAATCAGATTTGTTAAACATAGTTTTTGCACATGTGTTAGATTGAGCACTGTGTTCTGTTAGATCAATATTGTCGTAAAATGCTTCGTTATGATAAAGAAAAGTTCTTTGACCCAATCCACGATCTTATGGTCCAAGGCTAACAAACTTGAACTAACTAAAAGTTTCACTCATCGGCGACAATAATCTGTAAGAACAAACTTGCAAATTAAACTTTTATTTGTAAATTTTATAAGTAAACAAAACTATTCTGGACCATATAATTATATTTTTCACAATCATACCAGTTATATTATGCACGCCAAGTTTTGGTCAAGAAAATGTAAAACTTGTGACACAAGCATGAAATTAACAATTTCACAATTATGTCAACCACTCTAACCGCAGCATGTTATTAATCACAGACAGCGTTCATGATTACAATGAAGTTTACAACTATTTTTCAATCTTTTTACAAATATATCGTGTTTGAACTTGAGGAAACGCTAAAAAGCTTTTGCTGTCAAAAGTTCATGTACAATGGGCATGTTTTATGTGGTCTCATAACGAGATAGGTGAGACTTAGCCAAAGCGAAGCACTCATTTATACGCTTCTTGTACCTCAGGAAGAAATAGTCAAGATAGTCGAAAACAATTGGTGACAATTTCGCCTGTCATGTAATGAATCACGCCATTAAGATAAGGCTCGTTACTTATTCAACATTATATATTTTTTGAAGTTGACTAGATAATTGAAGGTGCTGTAATCTATGAATAACTGAAGGTGAAATAAAATCTTGTAAACAGTAGATAAATAATTTTTCGACAGTCAATGTTCAGTTTGCATCCACTGTATAACTACATTTTAAAAAATCAGTAACTTCTAGCACGTACCTCATTAGGATTTTCAGTAATGCCTGAAGCAATGATATTGTTCGGTACTTGAATAATCACCATAAGGTTTTATGTTATGAAATTGAATACGTCTTGGACGAATTTTAACCCGTTTGACCCGCTCGACCCATAAGGTTTGTTAGATATAAAACATTACCCAATTCGACCCATTTATATCTAATAGCTTAGATATTAGACCAATATTTTGATCGTATGTTTAACTATCAAGCAACAACTCATATGAGTTACTCAGACACGATGAAAAAACAAATTATAACCCTGGGTTTCGAGAAAACAAATATAACTGAATAAAAAAGTTCTTAGGTACATTTCGAAAAGAATCAAAATTTTTATCAAAATTTTCACTAAGTGGGGGAAACCCTGGGTTTCGTGAGACCTCCGGGAACACCTTGGTCCGCAACTGGAGACTTATATTATGTAAATGATAATTCCTAAAAATTTATTTAAGAACTCCTTGTTAAGTTGTTATCACATTAAACAAGAAAATAGGTTTTTTTTTTTTTTTTTTTTTTTTTTTTTCTTTTTTTTTTTTTTCCTTTTTTTGGATTTTAAGCAGACATATAAGCACCTTGGTTCAGGGGAAATCCCACTTAGAACATCAGGTATCGTCAAGCCGTGGCTCTCGTGCCGTGGAGAAAAATTGCTGCCACGTCAGCAAAAGTCTCCACGGCAACAGAAATCCCATGACACCACATTCTGACTATAACAGTTGGCACCAGAAAATGTGGTGCCATCGTCCTTTTTTTTTTCAATTCCATAAAATTAAACATACACAATATTAAACAAAAATAAACTTCATTGAATTAAAAATACATTACATAGCTAGATCCAACTAGGGGTGTTCATCGGTTCGGTTATCGGTTAATCGGTTTATTCGGTTCGGGTTGTTCGGTTAAAAAAAATTTTGGGTCATAACCGAAAACCGAACCGAACCGAAAATATCTATAACCGAACCGAACCGAGAACCGAACCGAAGTTCGGTTCGGTTATGGGTCAAAACCGAAAACCGAACTTTTTATTTAAATTACACTATTTATATATTTTTAAAAATTTAATTATATATATTTTTGGGAAAAAAAATATTTCAAAGCATAAAAAAATGTTTTTTTATATTAGTATAAAATTTTAATGGATATTTTTTATATTTAAAATAATATAAATATATAAAAAATATATATATTTATATAAGTTCGGTTTTCGGTTCGGTTTTCGGTTCAGATAGCTAAACCCATATCCAAACCGAAAACCGAATTTTTAATTCGGTTCGGTTCGGTTTTAACAAGTTCGGTTCGGGTATATGTTCGGTTCGGTTTTATTTCGGTTCGGTTCGGTTCGGTTTTCGGTTTATTCGGTTAATTAACCGAACCGTGAACACCCCTAGATCCAACTAACTTGACCCAAACAAAAATATGCACTAGCTTGGCCCAAAAAAAATGCACTATTATTAGTCAATTTGACTAACTTGTATAATTCGGTTTCTTTTTTATTTTTCTCTTTAGAGGTTTTGCAAAGAGGAAGAAGATGATTTTTTTGAATGTTTTTTACTTTTAACCTTTTAACTATGTAAGTTTACATTATTAGTCAATTTGACTATCTTTTCTTATTTTTTATGTCTCTTTTAAGTTTACATTGTTAGTCCTATAAGTTTACTTTTATTTTTATGTCTTTTTTTTATTTCATATATTATTTTTATGTTTTTTACTTTATTAATGAAATTTTTATTTTAGTTTTAATTTGTGTATTACAAATGGAAAAATAACTGTGGGACCAAATGGTATCCTTTAACTTGAATGATGAAGTAGATTAATTTTGGGTTAAGTTATAAGTTCTGATTTATAGAGCAAAAAAAGCTAATGTGGCATCAATTTTTGCAACTTTTGCAATAAAACTACCTTCTAACTTCGACTGCACCTTGTGCTCTAACGAATTTATGCATATACCGGTCGGTCAAATGCATTGAACTTGTACAAAACATCTAACATGTCCCTATTTCTCATTTGCAAATCATCGCGCGCCCTTATGATCATCCACCATTTTGAAACACAATCTATTTTTTTCATATTTAACAAATATAATTTCAAACAAATAATCAAAAAAACTCACATAGTCTCACTATAAAATATCATATAAATAAAACAAAAGATATCAACCATTTCAAGTTTGCGCCATTTGATTCATATATATACAACAATCAAGACCACGAAGGCCACTGCTACCGCATGTTCTGCCATCATTCTTATATTGTTGGGGGCTGTTGTTTTCATCTCTGCAGATGGTGATTATGAAACTGGTTCGACGACAAAGCCCATGATCCCTTACAAGATAAAAGACACGGGGATTCCAAAACTTGTTATGGTTCAAGGCCTTATATATTGTAAATCCGCCTCAGAACTCATTCCACTTAAAGTTAATTAGAATTTGTACTACTCGTTACTATGTTCATGCCATGCTAACTGGTTATTAATCAATTATGTTTAAAGTATAAGCCGAATATCAATATTGTTCGTTAAATGTGACATTAACGGATTATGGATTCATGTAAGAGCCACGGCTACTTTCTATCCAAATCTTTATTCCATCAAACATTTTTTCTACACAAGTAATGTACCTAAACTGGTATCCGACAACAAGGGATACTAAGTTATTTATGACAATAATTCAAAATTTTTACAATTCATGTACTTTTTGGAGCTACATGGATTTACTATTACAAAGTTGAACAATTTTTTTTCCCTTTATTAAGTGTAATTTTTGTTATCTTTGTGTTCTTTTCCATTTTTGTGATCGGAAAGGATCAATGTTGTTTTTCGTATCAATTCATGTATAAACTTTTTCATTTTATTTCCTAATTCTTAACATGATAAAGGGAAATGTGAAAAATAATGGCAGTTTCTTATGATTTTCGAAATTATTATCATTTAAACAGTGCTATAAATTATTTATTACAAAGTTTAATGTTTAGCATGGCCTTCGTGGACTAAAAAAAAAACACTGTAATGACGTGCAAAATAATACACATTTTGACCTTCAATTTATAACTATCAATAGTCGTTGATATTTGATAAGGTAAAAGGTGAAGTTTCCTTAATTTAACTTGAGTAAATAAAAACTAAAAAATTTAATATTGTGTCAAAAATAAAAAGTGAATTATAGATTACATTAATAGTACAATCAATTATACACCTTTTTACAAAATATAGTCAAATAAAATTTTAGATCTTGAAAGCATTTGGTAAATTGAAAAACTAAACAAAATAAATTACATGAAAATATAAATGAGATGAAAGCATGTAACATTTACATATTGAATCAATTCATTATGACACTTTACACTCGTTAAGACACCTCCCAAACCAGTCACACTTGTTGCACCTGAATGATAAGAGTGGTAGGTACAGTTGGTGTTGTGTGGTGGTGCTATGGGCTAAATTGGTGTCTACCTCAGCACATTTTGCACATGACACCAGTTTTAACTATGGCACCAAAACACCCTTCTCCGGCATAATGTCGTCGCGCATATTTATTTTTTTTCTTTTTTTCATTTTTTTAAATAAAATAATGTGCATATAAGTAGTATAACTATATGCACTTCTACCATTAAAAAAACATTTAAATGCAAGCATTCAACTATCTCGTGAGAAGAAGATAAATATAGTTTCAAAATGTGAAAACATAAATATCAAAAGCATTTATAATGGTAATTTGGTTGAAATTTCAAAAAGTGGATATTTGGCTAAGCACGGTAGTGATTATAGGCGATTTTCATTTTTCCTGCCACATTAGTTTTCTCTCTCTGGCGAGCTATATACGACTTTTTGCCACAATAAGACAACCTACATTATGAAAAACATACCCCACAAACATTCTATTTTAATTAATTCACACACAAAACATATACAAATCGATCGTGCAGACGACCTAAACCAAAAGAAAACTACCCCTCGACCTTGGACGACCTACTTTGCACAACAATGGCGACCTAGTGGTCGACCTTCATTACTGCGCCCAACCTTATCTTTCTTTTTCATTGACCAAAGACCAAATGAGCGGCTTTTGTTTCTCAAGATCATCATTCTACTATTTTACCTACACAAACTAACACAAAACACTTTTTCATCACTAATCAACACTAATTAGTTTGCATAAATGTCCTCTTCAGCTTCATCCAACAAGAGGTCGACGTGGAAGAGGTTACGTCGACATGATCCTTCAGTCAATTCTTATTTCAATCATCAGTTTGTAGGAATGTGCGCTTCAGCTTCATCCAACAGGGGGTCAACATGGAATAGGAAAATAATAGAATACAAAGAGAAGTGGATTGAGCAACATCTCTTTTTTGGTTTCCACCTTTGGCGTGAGCTGCTAGCCACAGCGCCAAGACCCACCAGCCTACCTCTGGTGTGGTTTCTTGCGCCATTATCTCGCGCCATCGGCCATGGCTTGAGCCAACAGCCACTCTACCGAAGTCTCTAAGTGTGTTTACCATTTATTAGTTTCATCCAATATCTCAAAAGCACGTTCAAAACCATAATTAGAAAGTAAGTATATTAACAAACTAAACCATTATTGACAAATTCATGTTTATCAATGAGCTGAAAATAAAATTTACTAAAGGATCCAACACTATTTAACTAAGTGAATCATGCTATTGATATTGCTACTTAATTCACAGTATAAGTGAGGGTTCAAAGGTAGTTAGGTTCCATGCATTCATGACAAAATGAACGTTCATAACATAAAATTAATACAAAATTAACTACCTAATATTGTGTCATATCATGCCAAAAGTGAGGATCAGCACAGATATCATGATCACTTTTGAAAAAGTACAAAAACTAAAAAGAAAAGAAAAATGATTGACTCTATTCCCTACTAGATGTAATTAACGCCAATATGATTGGTTGATTTTAAGATCGAGAAAAGTATCATCCCACACGCTTAAGCGTAATTTTAGGTTGAATTTAGGGCTATAATAGTTCACAATATAGTGGCGCCATAGGCTTATGGCGCGAAAAACCACACCGTTGTTATAGGTGGCCACGTTATCCACCATTTTTTTTCTTTTGATTTTTAGTTGGGTTTGTATGTGTGTTTAAGTTTTTGTGGTATCTGTTTATGTGGTTTTGTCTACAACGGTAGGTAAAAGATGACATTTGAAGTTTTTTAATTTTTTTTTTTTTTTTCACTTTCGGTCTTTTAGAACTAGTTGTGCTAATTTTTAATCATCGTTGCATCGTCATTTCTTATTAGGTTTGTGTTGTTCATTTGATTTATGTTTTCTTACACAATTAGTCATTAAAATGTATAAGTTTGGTAAGTTATTTTATTAAAATTATATAATGTTTTAATTTTTACATGTTGCTTTATTTAAAAAATGAAAGAAAAAAATGTGAGGCCCGAAAGTGTCTTCTATAACTTGAGTGATGAGGGAGTGTGATTTTTAGCTGATTTACAGGTTTTGAGTTATAAATTGAAAATCTCATGTGACAGCGCTTTTTGCTATAAAACGAACACAGCCATCTTGTGCTCTAAGCAAAATCTGACGAACAGTTTTTTCTAATGCTTGTTTAGTGTTAAGCTCACTTAAGCAAATAAAAATACAGAACTATGGTCTATGCCTCTATGGCCCAGTGATTTGGGCCTCGATATAGATTTATTGACTAAAGGTATTTAATAGGCCTATGGTCAATATTGTGTACAAACTATCCACTGTTGTTAAATGGGGCTCGCCCATTAAAATACTTTATAGTTTATAATTTTATATTGTTGAAAACATGTGTAAAACATGCTATCAGCAATAATTTAATTTAGTAGATTTGAACTTTAAATATTTGAGACTGGTGAAATCAGTGCTGCTTTCTATACGAAAAAGCAAATTTTCCTCCTCCAGAGTTAGGAATGCCAATGGGGCGGGTTTCGGGCGGGGCAGCCATCCCAATCCCCAAACTCTATTACAAAATTCATCCTCAAATTCGCCCCAATTCTCATTGGGGATCTTATCGGGGCGTCCCGTTGGAGCGAGATGCTCCTCAAAACCCGCCTCATTCCCCACTGGGGTCTTATTCGATTGTCTATTTTGAGCACAATGCTCCATTATACTCATGTCATTCCTCATTTATTATTATTTTTACACTATTAACAATATGATTTTACGGAATAACTTAAAATATCGAGAACCCATTAATAATATATTAAGCATTGGAATAAATCACAACTTTTTTAGAATATTATGATACAAAACAAGCTTTTATGACCAAACTTTGAAATATTACAAAGATAAAAATTAACAAAAATTAGATAATTATATTTAGGACTTAAATACTAGCACAATATTTTAGGTATATAGATATATGTATATGTATATGTTTCGGGGCGGGGCGGGGCGGGGCGGAGATAGTGTGCCCCGTCCCCGCCCAAACCCGATAAGAATCTCCATTAAGGCCTCAAAACCCGCCCCAAAACCCGATAAGCATGCCCCGCCCCGCCCCAATAAGTTCGGGTTTCAGATTTCTCTATCGGGTTCGGGTTTTTTTTCATCCCTATCCAGAGTAATGTTGAATGTTGATGATATATTTTGTTTTAAGTTTTTACTATAGAGTATTCGGTGGATAAATTTAGTTTGATATACCTTTATGTATGAACATGAAACACATGGATGATAAGATTTACTACTCCACACGCATATAAGTACCATGAAATTAGACCTTTAAGCATATATAAATCAGAAACATCATACGCAAGGAATATGAATATAGAGAATGCTTGAGTATGAAAAGAAAATGATGGGCATGTCAAAAACTCACGCCTAAAATAATGTCTAAAAGTTTTATGTAGATACTAGCAAATTCAAAGGTGACAATGTCACTATTAATATGAATTGCGAATGCTTTTAATCATGTAAATTAGATATCTTTATCATTGCTCAATGTATTAGACATACAAATAATCCAACTCCCAATCACACTGGTATAAAATGAGAGGGGGATGGGGGCCTCTGCTTAATTAGAGTAATCATATGAAGTAGCCATTGTTGAAAACTTGTTTACTAGAGTTAGTTGGCCTGCATTCAATGATCATCTTACATGGTTGTTTAAAGAGTGAGAGTAACGTGTTATGCGCGTATCATGACTATGCCATGTAAAAAGAACGTCCAATTCAAACTGCAAGAGAGGTGTGCATTTATCACGAATATGTCATGTTCAAAAAATGTACACGATGCATGGCTATCCTAAACGCAAGGACCACAAATACTACTAAGACACCAGTTTTGCAGCTTTCTAGGATTTAAAAAAAGGGAAGGAAAATATACTGCCCATTCTTTTTAATTTTTTATGGGTGAGGATAGCCGGACCCTCCCTGTAGGGAGGGTTTGTCGAAGACTCAGCTGCCGCCGCTTGTACTGTCTGCTTTAATACTTGTACATTCTGAGATAAAAAGTACAACCTAGCCCCATATAGGGTGTTCGGTCAACACATCCCTTTTTTATAGATAAATCATATTGTACAATTTAAGCAACACAGTACATGCATGATGGTGTGTGTGCGCAAAAAAATACAACATATATCAGCTCTGTTAAAGAAAATGGTCATACAAAGTGTATAAAAATATAAAGATTTTTGCTAAAAATAGTCTTACAATACACCGTAAGAAGCTAAGTCATACGATTTTTTTATATGCATCCATATTTTTCGAGATTATATCCACATTTCTGGATGTCAACAAATCATTGTTACGGATGGTTATGTAATAAAATATGTCTTGTTAACCACGAACCTAACGACTATTATTAGCAAAACCCAAATTTTAGAATTCAAATACAAAAACATTGTAATAGGATGGTATGTAATGATGCCCATGATACCTCGAGGAATTAGCACAAATGCACTATGAAGTATAGGGCTAAGCAAACGATATGAACGGACCGGATCGATCGAGACCGGACGGACCACTTTCGGCCGATCCTCGGTCTTGACTTTTTGGCTAATTCGGTCCTCGGTCCGGTCAGCCCGGTCCGGACCGGCCTTGTTGTACCGGAACGATCGACGGACCGACCACATTCGGTCCGGTCCTCGGTCTTGACTTTTTGGCTAATTTGGTCCTCGGTCCAGTCAGTCCGGTCCAGAACGACCTAAGGACCGACTAAGATCGGACCGACCACATTCGGTCCGGTCCTCGGTCTTGGCTTTTTTGTTAATTCGGTCATCGGTCCAGTCCGGACCGGCCTTGTTGGACCGGAACGACGGATGGACCGACTGAGACAGGACCGACCACATTCGGTCAAGTCCTCGATCTTAGCTTTTTGGCTAATTCGGTCTTCAGTCCGGTCGGTCCGACCCGATCTTAAACCGATGGTCACCCATTAATTGAAGTATGAACACTAAGAAATGTAGAAAATAATTGATTGGTCTTCTTCAAAAGTTTTAAATTAAATGGACCCATATAATTCAATAAATCAAGCAAAGGAATATATGATACATTAAAAAAATAGGAAAAGTGGGGCCTGCCGGTTTGTTCACAACCAAAGGGGAAGCTGTCGGATAGGGTCCTCCATGTCCGCCCTTTGTCTTCATTTTACACTACACGTGTTTCAATCTCATTCGTCACGCGCTTTCACACTCCCACGCCCACAACTACGGCTGCTTTATTATGGACCCCACGCGTCACATCTCACGCGCTCTTCTTACACACTCACACGTGTGACACGTGAATTTTTTTTATTTTTTTATTTTTTATTAATTGTTTGGATTTTCTTTCTTTCACTTGAAGGACTCCTAATTTGATATTTAAACATTTTCAATTGATATTTAAACATTTTCACCCGTTTATTCAATGGGGTATTAAGTTTCGACCAAATTTCCTATTTCCCATTTTTGAAGACTAAGTCTCAAAGATTTTAAAAAATAAATAAACATCTTCCAAAATACATCTAGGCAGGGCTGTAAACGAACCGGATAACACGAACAGAGCCCTGTTCACGTTCCTTCATTTAATTTTAACCGAACAAATAAACAGACACGAACGCTTAAACGGACGAATTTTTTCTTGTTCATGTTCGTTTATTAAGAAAATGAGTTGTTCATGTTCGTTTATTAAGACACTAAACGAACGCTAAACGAACATAAACGATCGAATATAGATGAAAATAGACAAACAAACATAAACTTTATCGAATTCTTCACAATTTATTGTTTTATAAGTTTTGTTTGTTTAAACAAACCAATTTTTAAAATTATAAAATTAAAAATATATGATACATGAACATAAATAGATAAATAAAAATAAACGAACGTATAATCGGACGTTCACGAACATAAATAAACGGATGAGACTTTTGTTCATGTTGGTTAATTTAACTAAACGAACGTAAAATATTGTTCATGTTCGCTCATTTAATAAACGAACGAACATAAACGAAGTTTTCACCGAACGGTTCATGAAATATTCGTTAAACGTTCAGTTCGTTTACAGTCCTACACATAGGTGACTCTACTAAAATTTTGGCACGTGACCTCTATTATGATTAAAGTATATGATGCGTAAGACTTGTGTAAACTAGTATATCATTTAATTTCTTACGCGACTAATGGCTCAAAAGTTGAGCGACCTTTTCAAAGTTGTGTGACTGATGGTTACTTTTTTTAATAAATAGTTCTATTATAATTTTTTTGTTTTTTTTTTTTTTTTTTTTTTTTTTTGGGTTAGGTGTGAGGAATAAGTTGTGCACTCAAGACAAGATGCAAACATGGTATCCTAACAAATTTTTTGAATGCAGCCTCTATGGAAAAAGTGTAGATTCACATGATTATATATATTTTAAATGTGAATTTGCATGTAAGATATGGGGAAGAATTAGAAAGAAAGCTATGATTCAAGCAGATGGCAACATGTGGGATGATATTGTCTCTGGAATGAGCTCTGAAACTGTTGGAAGTAATATTTGGGTGATCAACAAAAAGTTAACTTTTGCTGCTACAGTCTATCATATTTGGCTTGAAAGAAATAGTAGAATCTTCAATGATTGCAAAAAAAGTGAAGATACTCTATTTAGTTTAATATGTGATGACATTAGAGCCAAACTAATGTCTATCAAAGATAAGCTAAATGTCAATGTTCTCAAAGCAGAAAGTGAATGGGAGGTGAAGTTTGAAAGAAAAGGATGAAAGAGTCAGGTTTCTGTTTCAAGATACTATGGGGGTGTCTGAAACAATGAAGAATGTGGCCTGAATGGAAAGGAGAATATTTTGGCAACGTTCTTTGCTTCATTAAAGGATCTGATCTTTGATTATAATACAGGCCATAACATTGAATAAGTACCTTGTACCTTGGAGTCTATTCTGGTGTGACTGTACCTTTCGATCCTTATAGCTCTACTAGATTGGCCTTGGGAGGAATTTAGCATCTATTTTGGAAAGAAAGGAGGTCTAATTCAGATAAGATGTACCATAATGAAGGGCTTTTCTTTGTGAAGGGTATATGGCTTGGTGGACAGTATATGACGGGTTGAATAGAGAGGCATGAAAGATGCGTCTTCTTGGTCTTCCCAATACATTGTCAAGGATGAATGGATGGTATTCACTCAAGGTGTGCGTTCCTAAACAGCTGAAGCCATTTGTGAGATGAAAATGTAGGCTGTTTGGCATAGCCCTTGAGTGGAAGGGTAATGGGTGCCTAGTGAAGCCATTAACCCATTTTGCTATGGTTACTGTGGATGTGGGTTGAGTAATCATGGAAAGTGGGTAAGATGTAAATGTAGCTAGATGGTTAATGGTGCAAAATAAGGTGAATGGTGATAGGATAATGTCTCTGTGCAGTGAGAGCTGCTATAGATGTTTAGAACAGACTGTTGGATGATATCTGATGATGTTAGCTGTTTGAAGTCATAGTATTGTTTCTGGTCTGTATTGTTGTTGTTGTTGTTGTTGTTGTTGTATTAGATTTGGGGAGTCTCCAAATCTTTTCTTTTATTTGTAAAAAATGTACATATGTTGGGAGTTAATATAATTCTCACCTTTGCACAAAAAAAAAAATAATTTTCTTTTTTCTTTTTTCTTTTTTCTTAATTTAATAGTATTAGGCTCACAAACCACCCGACACCAAAACCACAACCCACTCACCTAACACCAGACAATCCACCACCCGTGATGGTGGTGGTCACCGGTGGTGCTGGTGGGTCATTTCCTGTCAGGTGGTGGTGGTGGTGGTGTCAGGTGGTTGTGGGTCATCTCGTGACATGTGCTATTGGGTTATCTCATGTCAGGCAATGTTTTAAAAATCGCGCCTAAGGCGCGCCTAGGCGCTACTGCGCACGATGCTCTAGCCTTTGAGATTTTTTTAGATCGAGGCTCACGACATGCATGAATCCCACAAAAAGTGCAGCGCCTTGGGGCTTTTTACGCCTTTGAGATTTTTGCGCCTCGGAGATGTAAAGGGTTTTAGGCTTTTTTTTTTCTTCTATATATTAAGATAAGATACATGGGCTTTTAAGTCATATGGTGAGTATTTGTATGATTTAGAAATTTGAAATGATTTTATGTTTAAATCATTGATTGAAATTTTCTTTAAGTTACTTTGTTTCATTAAATATTTTATTTATGACATATTATCATAAAAATGTGGCATTACGCCTTGAATTTTTATATGTTGCTTGCTTGATACTTTAGGTTAAATTGTGAGCTTTGGTAGATGTAAGTCTATAAGTGTAGGACACAAGCATATTTAGTCCGATATGCATTTTAATCACTATCTAGGTGAACGAGCTAAATAGTTGATCCTTTTTAAAACTTGAAAACTGATCCATCTTAATCTTTATAATGGGCAATATGTGTCATGTATTAAGTATTTTAATGTTATTGTGTTATTTAAGCTACATAAATAGTCATGTATGTTATAAAAAAAAACTTAATGTATTTAGTGCGCATAATATTCTTGAATCCAGCGCCTTAGAATGTGCCTCTCCTCGAGGCTCTTTGCGCCTTGGGCATTATAAAACTATGATATCAAGTGGTGGTGGTGGAGTGGTGACGAGTGGTAGGTAATGGGTCGTCTTGTATCGGGTGAGTGGGTGGTCGGTCGTCTGGCGTCGGGCGGGTGGTATGTGTGACATATAATATTAAATAAGAGAAAATAAAAATAAATAAATAATAATAAAAATCTATTTAATATAAAAATAAGTTGTTAGTTTTCTTTAAAAAAATAATAAAAATAAAAATAAGTTGTTAGTCACGCAACTTTGAAAAAGCAGTCAAAATTTTTAGTCGTCGGTCGCACAAGAAATTAAATGATACACTAGCTTACACAGCTTGTATTTTAATCATCAAATAAAAGACATGTTTCAAATTTTTAATGGAGTCGCCTAGTCGCTCAATGCACCCTGGTTTATTTTGAGAAGTGCAACTTATTAACTGGATAGTCAAATATTGTCAAAATATAGACAATCATACTCTTATTTTTTTATCACTTGCACACTCTTATTTTCATTGGACCCAAAGGTAGAGATATGATCTATCTACATTCTTCCTTTCTCATAACCCGCTCATGCGGGATGAGAATCGTTGTTGTGTACTCTTACGAGTAGGTATTGACTTAGGGAGAGGCAAATCCTCTTTATATGCAAGGTTTTTGGACCTTAAAAACCAAAATATTTTTGACGGGATGAAATTCTAACAATCAACATATCGTGTTATACGTGTGTATTTGGACTTTTGTATATCAATATTGATAAAAACCTTTGGGACGGCTTATTATTGAGTCATTTCACAAATTGTCTCCTAGTGCGAAACATATGTGCTAATTACCCTTGTCGACGACCCGCTACCTACTTGTTGACAAGCAAGCACTTGTGTCCATGAAGTCCACATACTATCCAACCACAACATCCTTTATCTTTTGCCCATCCAAAGGCTAGAAACGTTGTGAAACCCATATTCACATGATATGCTTCCGGTTGTTTGTACCACATAACGTTATTTCGACCCGTTGCATATTTTAATAGGGACCCCAACAAATCACATCGCATTGGAATAGTTGAATTGGTTATGTGCCACATAACAACATACCATTAACATACCATTATGATTATTTGTCGGGTTAAAACCTTTTACCCAAAAAAAACATACCAGTATGATCATCGCAATTTTAACCTGAAACATAATAAAAGTAATCTTATAATAGACGACACTCTACAAAACAAGAGTTGTATAAGCCATAAACACCTTTAGTTAGTTGTAACAAATTTTAGAAACATTAGTGTAGTGGTGGAAACATGAATCTCAACATGTAACAAGAACGCTTTACTTTCAAGTTGTTAAAGAGAGATTCACTTTCTAAAAAGGTACGAGCGTGGTAACCCGCGCGTTGCTGCGGAACGCTATGATTAAGAGATGTTGTGAAGTCCGTTTGTATGAAACAAATGATTTATAAAGACATTATCGTAAGTTGATTTATTATAAAGATTAGTAATTTGTACAAACATTAAAAACTACTGAACCTAAACCTAAAAGATGTAGCACATCACAAATGTTTAAGCAAGTCTTCCGAATATACTGCCCGATAATCTTCTTGGATATACGACTGGTGCACCGAATCTTGATGAGCAACATTGCCAATCACTGAAGCAGTTTTGTTTTCTGTGGTAATACTCTGACCACATCCCTCTCCTTGCATTTATTCACATAAAAGATATATAAAAGTAAGAAACAAACTATATGTTTCTAACATCGTTTGACAACGGAAATCCTACAAAACGAAAAGCAAGGTATATTTCAGCCTCAAATCCATTCACTTTCTCTTCAATATCGCATTTAGTCATCACTAAAAAGACATTACCCATGCACACAACACATTTTTTTACCATAAATATAACACAATCAACTGGCCTTTGTTTTGGCAGCAAACAAAATGCTTTTTAAATCACAATTTAAGTCACTACCTAGCTAGATAAGTAAATTAAAAAGGAAATTGTAAGGCTAGCATGCATACTCAATCTTATTCTTAACAATAGCTACTCTAACCAATAATGGGAGGGCAAGTGCGCTCCTACTGGGCAAGAAAAATCCCTTCAAGTGGTCATGTACTATGTAATAGCAAGTTAATACAAAAGTTGTTTTTTATTACTGGTTTATATATGAATCTTAGTTATCAATCAAGAAATTCTGTTTTTGTGTGAACAAAACCTATGGAAAATATTGCTCGTGCACTTATTTGTTTAAAGAGAAAACTTGACCCTAGCGTAAAGCTTTCCATAGCTATACACGATGCAGAAAAAAGCCTGATGCCGAAGCATATATGTTAATCCAAAAGTAGATGTTACAACTCGTCTACGAACCTTCAAGTGGGACAACATATTTAATAAGATATCGTCCCGTTTGTTATCATTATGCCTTTGATTCCATATCATAATTTGTGAGTTATTAAAACTAACCTTTTTCAAATAGGCAATGACTTCTTAAAATATGCAACATGATTAGTCACCAAGCTCGCTGGAACAGTTGGACTAACTTCATAATGTTCATATTTCTGCATATGCAGAAGTTTTGTTATAAGGATTACTACAATCTTACCATTGGTCACATAAATTTTGGTCTAAAAATGTTATGGGTCGCATAAACTAAATCGTTCGCACCTAAATCAGTTTTGACTCATTACCCAAGCATCTTGAACCGCGTGTTACCTCTAAAAACTGACCTTATGTTCTTTTCCAAAATCAAATAGGCCTGTAAGCCGATTAAATTAGCTAATCTAAACACCTCCTTAACTTAACTTGATGATAGAAAGGTTAAGTTACAAACATATTAGGTGTTTTCCTTAAATGTCCACCTCGGATAAACTCCTAGTAAATTTTTTTAACCTACAATGTTTCTCCTCACCATTATTAAATGCGCAATTTAGGTGGGCTGGGTAATGGGTCATAACAGTAATAATTTTAAAATTGCTTTTACCATGTACGCTTGGTTTGATTCCCGAACAGTTTGTGTCCACTTGTTTATCAGAAAAAATATTTTGAAAGGCTTCAAGTATAATAAATTTTAGCCATTTTATCTTACAAATTTAAGTTTTAACCAAAACAACTTTTAATTGTAGGTACCTTTTTGGCAGTTGGGAAACCCTCGCCTACTTTCGTCTCTGCTGCTTTGTACCCTTTTTCCATAGATAGGCTTGGTTTGTTTCCCTCCTATTTTTGTTTTCCATGTCATCAATTGTGCTAAAGCATTAACCTCATCTCGATCAACCTGTTGAATACGTATTATAATCTTGATTTAGTGAGAGTTACAACAAATAACATTCAATAAGTAATTCTTTTTTAGTTAGATCCTTTAACATAATCCAAGTGTACCCATTTGTACCTGGTAACTCTAAAGTAATTTCACATTCATATGCTTTTCACAATTAGAAACATGTTTCGCGTGTATCGTGATACTTGTAAAATGTGAATTGTTGACCTGTCGTGATCTCGTCGTCATCAATTCAACTTCAAGTACATCACTCTAAGATTAGCGTCATGGTCTGCATTCAAAGAGGTAACCAAAACATCAAATCCTAAGCCTAACCTTTTATCACCCTAACAGCAAATGCTTAAAATAATCTGTAACCATTGACGATTAACTACTGTACAGTTCAAATATACCAGATCAGATTTCCCGACCACAGCTTATGTCAAGAACTTGATACTTCATTCAAATGCCGATCCAATCTTTGTCCTCGGGAAAGTAAATAAAGTTTAAAGTCACAACTGTTTCAAAACTAATTCAAAATACAAACTAAATGTAGTAATCTGATTTCTACTTAAAAAATTTATCTCTCATAATTCTCAAATTCAATAAAAGAAATCAACTAATGAAGCTCCTTACCTCATCAAGAAATTTTGGAAAACATCTGGGTAGCATTCATGTCAAGCTGCAAAACATGGGCATTTTTGGCTTCTGCATTTGTTCCTTACAGAGTGGTATCCCTTAAACCTGTTCCTGTAGTTTTTCGATACTTCCAGAAGTGGATGATCTCATGTGTGGCGATGCCAGTACAGTGTGTACGGGTAATTTTCCAACTAACCTTCAGTTAAATCTGTCGTATTTCGGTGCATATCATCATGCATTCCTGCAAATGTAATAAGATGTCATGTGCTGTAAGGGCTAAAATTAATTCGCAGATATCTTTTGGGTCTGGGAGCCTTAACTCACCTTGAAAAGGTTGCTGATGATAGTTTGCAAGAGCACAAATAGATGCAGAAGGATGGACCACAATGGCGTTAGTACCTAATGCAACCAAGATAAAGCATGTAATAAAATTAATAGTAGGGTATGCATAGTATGATGTTTATTGCTTTAGAACTTGCACACACCTATATTGTAATCAAGGCAAGTAGCACCGTCTTGTCCACTTGCAATCTGTATGTCGTTGTAGCGAGCTGCCGACGTGCTTTCACGATCCTCAGGAGTGTCATCTTTAAGGTTTCTTAATGAGTGTTTGGTGGGAGCAGTTGCAGTTTTCAATTCAGTTTCAAATGGTCGCTCATATGTGTCCTGCATACAACACTTACTTTCCAAACACCTCCTACGTAAACACCTGAATGTTCACGAAATATATAAAGTTAAAAACCTTAAAATAGTGAAGTCTTTCTACAAATATGTTGAATTATACGTGACGCTAATAAAGTGCAAGTAAATATGTCGATTATTGACACCTCAGGTATTACCAATATATTTTATGATTTGGGTAAAAGCAAGTATGGTTTTAAATTTTTGACTGATTTGGCAAATTTACATATCTATCTCTAGATTTTTATCAACTGATTTTCCATTATTCAAGTTTTAATAATTACTTTTGGAACATACATTTACCGCCACTGATTTAAAAAGTAAAGTGGCATTTTCTCCACACTAAGATCCACATTTTGATTTTCTTCAACCAAATAGACCTTATTCAAGTCCATAATTTATTGAAGATAAAGGACATAGATAGATAATCTTTCTTATATGGTTTTAACATTGCCTCATCAAAAGTCATAGCTAACATAGATTTTATAACTAATTTCTTTCCCGCACTCCGACATAGAAGTAAGTAAATAAATGCAGATGAGGTTAATTAATATAATGAAGGTATAAAGAGCAAACGAAAAAATTCATGCTCTAAGTGTGTTAAGTAGTTGTTTAACGGAAGATACACATTTCAAAGTTTAAAGTCAACCGAGTCATCTTTGAAATCAAACATCAGCATGATCTTATGTATAAATTGAACATTAAAATAGCAATATTATCACCAGTTTTTCTTATGTACAACTTCCTACCAATTATGTGATATTTTCTAGTGTTTGGCTATGGTTTAGCAACAATAACAATTGATACTAAATATTCTCTTATTTAAGTGTCATGTTTAACGTAAAACCTTAATTAGCAAGCATTTGCGAATGTGGAACTAAACTAAATAAAATCAACTCAATTGACAAAATATACTACCATATACTTAAACACCCTGCTTATGCTCTAAGACACAAACATATTTACATTACTCAAGGGAGATGGGTGATGATGCCTATGCACAAATGAACTATGGTTCAATAATTGAATGTTGGTGGAGCAAGAAAAATTTGTCAATCCTATAATCAAAATTAAACTTAGTAAAAAATTAGAAGAAATAATTTTGGGTATTGGTGATTGTAAAGCTACAAAATTAATTTGGGTCAAATTGTACAACTTCATACCTGGGATTCAAAAAAACTCATCTACATCTGGATCTCGAATTTTTAATCTTTTTATGTGATTATCCAGGTCTTTGTTTCTTTTTGTTTATGTTCTTCGGGGTTTGGTTTTAACAACTTCATTCTTCTCTCAAACGGCTGAATCTTATCGATCTCTGATGAAACTCCAAGGGTTTTGAAGATTAAGTGGTTTGAAGTGTTGTTTTGTTGCAAGCTTTACTTCAGATCTTTAATTTTGAATTTTAAAAAAATGGAAAATAGTTTTAGATAGAATAAGTTACCTGAAGATATTAAGATGGTTTGGATGTTGGATTAATGGGGGTTTTGTTATGGATGCACGAACACGATCTTCCATGGAGCTGTGAGTGTGTGTTGGAGTCTTCTTCAAGAGAGGGATTGGGAGTATTTTTCTAGGAAGGTCGGTTTGAGGCGGTGGTGTGGGGAGGAAATTTCTAGAGAGAGAGAGAGCGAGATAGAGAAGTAGCTGTAATGTGTGTATTTGTGAGGAGGATATACTTTTATTCCAACTGTACCATACAGTATTGTACAACCCGTCGGAGCGTCGTTTACTGTTATTCCAACTGTACCGTACAATAATTTGAAGCACCCAAATCCTGGGTTTTATACATATTGGATAATGTGGTGGTGTGGTACCAAATATTAGGTCAAATAGTTTTTACTTTTAACATGAATTATTTACACTAGTCAAAATTGCACATCTAGAAAACAGAAGCCATAAAAATGCAATAAAACTCAAATAATAACCGGAAAACTCGAATAAATTATAATTCAACTAAAACCGGTACAAAATACCATTAAAAATTAACTAACAACAACAACTAGAGAAATTACAGCGAGAAAACATTTCTCAAAATGTTGCCTAAAAAATTACTGATCCCTCATATTATAACCACTATTTACAGCGCTGACGTCATCAACCCATCACAGATCCATCTCAAAATAACTCAGCTGGGGGAGGTAGGTTCAGATCTAACCCGACCCGTTCCTTTACGGGCTTCACATCAACAACAGACGACGAATTCGAATCGTCGCTAACAGCCTGACGAAAAACAGGAACTTGACCAGAATACAATATCCCGTTGTAGTAAAACATCTGAGGTGCGAAAAAACCGGTTACCGGTGGAAACCGGTACATGGGTATCTTTTTAACCGGTGGGACAGCAACGTTGTTGTTGTACGATGAAGATAAGTTGAGATCTAGCGACGGTTCGGTCGTGGTTGACGAGTCAACGGTGCTTCCTTGACTTGTGCTTTGTTGTTGGTGGGTACCTTTTTTAAAATTTGTGTTAGTTAAAATATTATTATTTTCTGCAGGGAAATTTGTCTTGGCTTTGCAGCCGCGAAACTCACGCGCGGCTGCATCGTACGCTCGAGCGGCCTCTTCGGCCGTATCGAACGTACCAAGCCAGACACGGCTTTTTTTTCCGGGGTCGCGGATCTCGGCCGCGTAACGGCCCCAGGGGCGCTTTCTGACGCCCCTAAAATGGGCTTCTTTGTTGACAGCAGCATTGGTTGGTGGGTTTGGTTTAGAGGGAGTGTTTTTAGGAGACATTGTTATTTTTGGTTAAGGAAAATGAAGGGGTTGAGTGGGTGGTTATATAATGAATGAAATGGAGTGGTCAACGTAAGATGAGGAGGAGCGTAGAGAGGGGGCAGCCGCCCATAAAGGAAGGGGGTTACGTGGCATGGCGGCAATGCTTTTAATGTTTTTTATTTTTTATTTTATCTTGTATTTTTGTATTTGTGTTTTTTGTATGGTTATATTTATACGTGTGGGGTTTGTTTGTTGTCCGAAGCGGCTGTAAGTGGAAAAGAAAAGGCAACGGGTGATGAGTGGGTCGTGTTATACACGTGCTAGTGGATGTGTTTGTGTGATGAATTTTATAGAGAAGTGTAAGTTTATTCAATAATTAACTAATTTGAATATCTAACCAATGCCTTAAAGGCATTGGATAAGACTTGTCTTTTGTGCCTCTTTATATAGGTCCATGATATTTTGTGAATAAAAATTATTTTGTGTGTGTCCTTTTAATGCTATTTGAGTGGGTCCTTGCACAAAAAAACAAGTCTTACCCAATAGGGCATTGGTTAGACATTCCCTAACTAATTTTATTTACTTCAGCTTCTAATACAATAAAGATTATTGCAACAATCACTAAACATTCATACAAAAATAATTTATAAAAATAAGTTTTTCATTTGTAATTGACTTAAACAAACAGAAGAGAAAGAAATATATCATAATGCTTTTTAATAAATTACGTAAATTTGATTGTTTTATATCTCACAGGATTTAATTCGGAGTGTTTGTTTAAGCTTATATGTCTTATTTGATTTCGGCGTATGTATTATAAGTCATAATTTACAAGTTTATTTTAAAACTTATTAACCTAAATTAGTTTATCATATCATAATAAAGTTATATCAGCTCACACGTCTCAAAATAAAGTTAGAAACTGAAACTTATGAAATATAAGCCAAAAAATAAATAAGCTCACAAGTCACACATAAGCTTAAACCCCTTAGTTATCCATGAGATCGAAAAAGTCCATCATTGAACTCGTTTGCGCTATGCAAAACATTTGGTATTTCTTTGTTTTTATGAATTATTTTCTCATCTTAAAATAAATGTTTATCTTTTAATTTTTGTTTGATCTAAAGTAAATGTTCATTTTGTGTTTCAAATCAACAGAAATTGTAGAAGGTAAGTTGATGTTCGGTTAATGCAGAGATTAATTAATGAAAATTACAAGAACTTTGTATCATATAAAATTCAACATTTATTAGAGACGCACGAAGAATATTAGGAATTTACATACATCCTCACAAAATATCAATATTTACATATTTTCTCAAAGATAAGTTTTAATGCATGATGTATAATGCTATTAAAGTATAGTTTGATTTTTTTATTACTAATTTTTTTTATGTATGTAAATGCCCCAAAATATTATATGGGCTTGTATATGTAACAAAATCATGAAATGATTGTTGAAGTTGTCACATGTATGACGGATCATTTAAAATAACAAACATTTTCTTAAGTTAAAATGTGAGTGTCAAATAACCCGTGTTAGTTTAGTGTCAAGTCTAGCCTTGCATACTCCTTTCCTACTTCCTAGGTCGCGCCTTCTTTACTCTAAGGTCAATATATCAATGTTGCGGGCTAAGAAGTTGATCACTCACAAATGATAAGGGTTGTGTCAACATTAAAGATGATGTGTCTTTATGCTTTACTTAGTTGGTTTTCTTAATATATGAAACATTAGGTTAAATCAGACGTCATGTGTGGGAGCACCATGACTCCGCCTCCTTGTTACGTGTTTCATTGTTCACGCGTAAAAAGAGTACAAAAGTAGGTCTGACGGTGTGGACAACCGAAAGAAATAAAAAATAAGTTGTGACTATTCTATCGATATATTTGTTCTTAATTTATGCAGAAATGAACATTAATAAACTTGAAAAAAAACTACTACGCGAGTTTGATAATGAGTTTGATAATATGTACGTATCATGATGTAACGTTAATGGTACAGATCACAACCACACCATATCATTATACTTGACCTTAAATCCGTGTCAAACTACATGTAAACAAGATTGTAATCATTGTAAACTCTTTTAACCAAATATTTGGGCCAAGCTTAGTCGAAACCAGAGCTTTTCTTTTTCTTCATACATTTGTTTAGGTACGTCATTATCTATAGCTTTTTCCTAGATATAAACGTAAAGTGTTTGGATAAGTTAAATGTTACCCTAGTTAGAAGGTTTACTACAAAATTTTAGATAATTGCAATTTTCCATTTGTCTTATTAGACGTAAACGAAGTGGTGTGATTCGTAATGTATAAGGTGAAAGCTACGCGTATTTCTACTTATTTTTTATATGGAATCATACATCCACCTTTATCCTTGGTTGTACTATTAAATATGAATGGCGGAATATCATAATTAATTATTACTCGTACAAATTGAGAAATTAAAAATAGAAATAAAGGTGAGCGGCTATGAAAATAGTGACGTGTCGGATTAGGACAGACAAGATTAAAGACACGACGAGGCTGCGGTGTGGTTTGAGGTTTGAATAGAATAGAGAAGAAGAGAAGGGCCCCTCCACCCACACCTCAGTCCAAACCCCACCTTACACGCCATCCTGGTCCACTTTACGTCTCTTCATATTTAAAACCAAACCCACAACTCCATTCTAAAAATTTAAGTAGGGATAAGCACGGTACCGGTACCGTACCGAACTCGTACCGAATTGGTGGTATCGAATTTTTTCCGAGCATAAATTAGTGGTACCGGTATCGTACCGAACGGGATTCGGATACCGGTACCGGTATCGGTACCGGTACCGGGAAATCAGGTTTTTCCCAGTTTTTTCGGGAATTTCCCGATTTGGTACCGGTCCCGTACCGAATTAGTGGTCCCGATTTTTTTGCCTCCTTATTTCGTAGTACCGGTACCGTACCGTATATCGGGAACGGTACCGGTACGGTTCCGATTCGGTTCCGGGATTCGGTTCGAAATGCTCATCCCTAAATTTAAGTATCCTAAATATTTTTGTATATAGTACAAGTAGATAGTATCACAATAAACGTTATTCACGTATTATTAGATCGGCTTTTCTAACTTGTGCCTATGTGCCTTAGAGACGCAAGTTAATCACACCAAAAGTATATCAAAAGTACTCATGCGTGAATCCCTGTGCTTAACTTGTGTCATATGTTATATAAGCCGAACATATATAAGCTAACAAGCTGTATATAAGCTTAAACAAACACCCCTTAAGGCGAGTATATGATGACGGGGTTTTCTATTTGTGAAAGATGCTCATGCACCCAGGAAAGCAAGTACGACCCTCCCAACATCGATTCACTCGGCGAAAGGTCCTTTTCATGGAAAAATTCCACTCGTGAAATACACAAAATTCCACCTCCATTCACTAGTATAAAACCTCTCCCACTCCGGGTGACAAAAACCACTCAATTAAGCAACTTTTTAATATTATTATTTTTGTGTTCACTTTGCAAAATCCATCTCCCTGTTCCAAATTGTGTTTTTATGACTCAAGACACACAAACATTGCTCACGTAATGTTATTTACTAAAATGCATTGTTAATGTATTTTAGTTATACTTGTTAACCGGGACGGACTTATGACTCTAAGTTATCAAGTGTGCAATTTTTTTGTTGCAACTATGAAAGAAATTTAAATGAACTAAAAGGTACAATTTAATTAAAACTAGTAAATTAGGAAAACATGTATTTCTTTTGACATATTAGTGAAATAACCAAACACGACATGTATTTATATAACACAAAATTTCAAAACCATATGCATTTTGAAAAATATTAGTTTTTGAAATTTATACTAGTCGACAAGCATCAATCGGATCCTCGAGAACTCTCGAAAACCCCGTAGGTTTGCTCCTGCTTGTTACAAACTTTACCATGGTATAAAACTATAGAGTACTTCCTCCGTCTCAAAATAAGCGTTCACTTACAAAATATTCCAAGTTTTAAGAAATCTTACATACTATTTTTATTAATCAAATATCATATTCGATCATTTGAAATATTTTCTTGTTGGTTGAATTATAAGATAGATACTTATTTTAAAATATCGTAAAATAAAAACGTGTACACTTATTATGTGACGGAGAAATACTATATTAGGATAGTGTGCTTTCAAACAATGTTTTGAAAACCGGGTTTTTAATCGACCCAGTAGATTCATCGAATCATCGGTTTAATCGGTCCAACAACCAGGTCAAATCTAGTTTTCTATTTAAAAATAAATAAAAAGAAAATCAATTGGGTCAATCTCGTTTCTATAAAAAAAAATGAAAAAAAACCAAACCCGACCAGGTTTTGATAACTGGGTTGACTCGGGTCACTTAAACTCGACAGGTATAACCGATTGACCCGATTTTTTCTTTACCTATTTTTTGGCTGAAACCAGTTTAACCGATTAAACCGGCCGCGTCAATTCGAGTTTCACAATATTGCTTTCAAATATCTAAACATCGGACGGCTAAATGGCAAAGTAGGTGTGATTGTGTTGTGTGAATGAAATGAAAAATATAAAATGAATTTTAAAAGGAAAAAGATGTGGAAATAAGGAAGGTTAGGTGGTTGATTTGGTCCACCTAATAAAGCCGAAGCCGTAGACAGCAGCAGCAGCCACCACCTGACAGCTCCACTGGCTTGCCAGACGGCATGCCCACACTATTCGCATAAATTATTCCCTTTTTTTTATTATTTTTCGTCTTTAAGGATAAGAAAAAACATGTCTTTAAATAATAAGATTTTCATATAATTTCCAAGATTTTTACGCCCACCATTTTCATTGATTGACTACTTTAATTAACACGATGTAATTGCTCCATTTTTTTAGATTAAAATATAACTAGTAGATGATTAGTTGATATCATTCATTAAAGAATATCAAAAAGTTTTCAATCGACAACGGTATGTATAGCGTAAGTTTAGAAAAAAATATTTAGCCGACATATATAACATCATACCATCTTTACAATTTCAAACTTGTCAGACATACGTGTCTTAAAAGGTATAAACTGTCGTAGGAAAAGAACAAAAGACTTACAAACATACGGATAATGTAGAACCAAAGTAAACAAAAGTCTAGTGTATATCAAAAGACTTGAGCACGATTATTTTAATTGTCAACTAAGCATCATAGGATGCGTCAACTTAAGGTATCATAAGGGACGTACATGAGATTTTTCTTTTGTAATATTATTGGCCATATGTAAATTTTTTATGAAATAAATATGTTTCTACTTTTTGCTTGTATAGTAAATATTCAAGTAGGTATATCATTAAGGCTTATAATAAAGGTATTTCAACTGTAGAAGATGGTGCCAACATCTTTCTTTTCTAATATGAAGATGACATGGTTTTTGGTGAGTGACCTAAATCCAATGCAAAACATTTGGTGCACATTCTTGATAACTTTCATGATTTGTAAGGTTTCAAAATTAACCATCAAAGAGCGGCCTATTTGGTATTTTGGTTGAGAGGGAAGCGTGTGGTGGCGGCACCCCTCGTCATTATGACATGGCAAGGCAAACGGAACCATCGTTGCTCGTTACCACACCGTCGATAGGTCAAATTCAATTTTTTTTTTTTTTTTTTTTTTTTATCCTACTTTTATAAATACTATCCATATTTAATCATGAGTAAATTACATAGATGGTCCCTGTGGTTTACCCAAAGTTTCACCCACAGTCACTGAAAGTTAAAAGTTGCACGAATAGTCCCTATCTTTGAAAAGAATAACACTCATGGTCCCTCCACTTAACTGGTGTTAGTGGCTTTCGTTATCTTTTACACGTTAGTCCTTTTTTGTTAAATATCATTGCATCGTTAGTCCTTTATAATAACGGCCGTTTATAATTTGAAGTTTTTCGAATTTTTCTTACGTTTTCATCCGTTTTATACGTTTTCATGCGTTTTAATCCGTTTTCGTCCGTTTTTATATGATTTCGTCAGTTTTTCTTAGGTTTTCATCCGTTCTCATGCGTTTTTATACGTTTTCGCTCGTTTTTCTTACGTTATTGATTCTTTTCCTACGTTTTCATCCGTTTTTATACGTTTTCGCTTGTTTTTATACGTTTTCCTTTTTTTTTCTTACATTTTCATACGTTTTTATCCGTTTTTAGACATTTTTATACGTTTTCATACGTTTTTATCAGTTTTCGTCTATTTTTATCCGTAAGCTACCACCACCACCAATAAAAAAAAATCAATTTTTTTTTCTAAAAAATCAAAAAAAAAAATTTAGAAAAAATTGAAAAAAAAATAGAACAAAAAAATATTTTTTTTTTTTGAAATTTGATTTTTTTTAGAAATTTCGAACAAAAAAAAATTGAAAAAAAAATTAGAATTTTTTTTTAGAAAAATTTTCGAACAAAAGTATTTTTTTTTTTTAGATTTTTTAGAAAAAAAATTTTGAAAAAATTGAAAAAAAAAATCAACCTCGTTCATTCCGATCCTTGATCAAAGTTTTGAGCATAGTCATACTCATCATACGAAGCTTGAATACGGATAAAAATGGACGAAAACGGATAAAAACGTATGAAAGTGTATAAAAACGGATAAAAACGTATGAAAATGTAAGAAAAATAAAGGAAAACGTATAAAAACAAGCGAAAACGTATAAAAAACGGATGAAAACGTAGGAAAACAAACAATAGCGTAAGAAAAACGAGCGAAAACGTATAAAAACGCATGAGAACGGATGAAAACGTAAGAAAAACGGACGAAATCGTATAAAAACGGATTAAAACGGATTAAAACGCATGAAAACGTAAGAAAAATTCGAAAAACTTCAAATTATAAACGGCCGTTATTATAAAGGACTAACGATGCAATGATATTTAACAAAAAGAGACTAACGTGTAAAAGATAACAGAAGACACTAACACCAGTTAAGTGGAGGGACCATGAGTGTTATTCTTTTCAAAGATAGGCACTATTCGAGCAACTTTTAATTTTCAGGGACTGTGGGTGAAACTTTGGGAAACCAGAGGGACCATCTATGTAATTTACTCTTTAATCATTTTTCACACAACAATTTTAATTCTCTCTGCCAAAAATCATCTCTTGTTCACTTCCACATAGATGAAATCAAAGCTGTGTTTAAAAACTAATTGATGGGGATACCATTCGTTAGCAAGCGACTATCGAGTTAGCTTAGCAGTTTAATAACGCACACACAACTAAAGATGATATGATTAAAACATACACGAAATGTCTTACATTGCGTAAGAAAAAATGGCTTAGATTAAGACTTTTCTAGAAGAAGAATCTTGTAAAGATTACAAGATTTATAATGATTTGTTTAAATTGGCGACCAAAATACGAGATAACATCAGTGACAAAGTTCGTTGGATGCATAAAGGAAACAAATAGAACGATTATGTTTTAGCTTTCGTATTGTTTTTTTTTCGTATTATAATTTGTATTTTCATTTAAATGAATGAAAATTTAGTTTATTTGATTTCCTACGTGTATATTTATGCAACTAATACATATAATTAACTAACCCAACGAATATTCTTCCCCCTATAAATACCCTTTACCATCACTCCCCCCCCCCCCCCCCCCCCCCACTCCCCACATAACTTCTTTTTAAACTCTCCTGACTACAATCACAAAAACTATGGCTACATAACCAATTGATGTGATACTAACTATCCTTATGCAACTATGGGAATAATTTGATATTGAGGCCGCACTGGCGGAGTAAATATTGAACTAGATGCGTCGCTTTGCAGATCGAGTTCATAGCCGAAAGACATAAATAATCAGGGTGGGTTCGTTTCAAGAACATCCCCTTATCGACTATGATCTGCACACTCCTAAAAGGATTACGGGCGCAAACATATGAAACACAAATAACATGATGTTGGTTAGGAATGAATTGCTTCGAATCATGGCTAGGAACGAATAATGTTTCTTTTCGTATAGTGTATTTTAGTTCACGTATTGTATTTTTAATTTTTGTATTGTAATATGTATTTTTTAATGAATGAAAATTAAGTTTGTTAAAAAAAATAAAGAAATGGTGGGTTCCGAAAACTAGCAAATAACATGCAAACGGCTTGAGTCACTGCAGATGGGGTTTTTAGGTGTACGAATGTGAAATGTGAAATGCTGAGGTTGCGTTGATTTGACAAAACGGCATGCCACCATACCTTTCTCTCTTACGAGGAAGTTGATAATACTGATAAGCTTTTAATTGTGCTATTGATTTCTTGTCTTCCTCTTGTGCTGGGCTTCTAGTTAGTAGAAACATGAAACGGGTTGAATCTTATAATGATGTGATTAACAGGTTCAAGAAAAAACTATCATTGTGATAAGCTAGGGTTTTCTTGATTGGCGGTAGGCTTACACTTATGAAATCAGTAAACGGGAATTTAGCGCTAATTTTTTTCCATATCTATGGCTCCTTAGGCAATTATATCACATCTTGAGTCGATTAAAGACATTTCTTTTAGAGTTAGAAAGATATAGATAAGAAAAAACGACATGGGTTCCTCGGCAATGTGTTTTGGCTCATATGAAAGATGGAGGTTTATGGGTTGGAAACATCAAGGCACGGACACATTGTACTCCTTTGTAAATGGATGTTGCGTTTTTTTAACGAGAAATGGGGTGTTATGGAGGAAGCTAATTAACGAAATTCATGGGCTAACTAGTGGTGTTTTGATTCAATTCCTAGAGCAAAAGCGAAATCCGATACACGGATTTGTTGGTGTTTTTCAATATAAAACATATAAAATCATAATGGCTAAAGGTCCAACTCATGGATCCTTTTTATGCTTATAGTTAATTAAATAATAATTATTATTTACCTCTTGTTGCGTGATCTCGTGAATTGATGGAGCAAGTAACACGTACTCTTGGTTTCCCCTTTGAAACCTATGAAACACATAATCTTCCAAAGTAGAAAGCCTCTATTAGTATCCACGCTACGCGTCATGTTGTATAACCCAAATGCTAGTTCTTTTATCCCAAAATCTTGCCTTGACAACCACTTTGTCATGCTAGATGGTCAAAACCGAAACCCTAATTGGGGTGTTTTGTTTGACCGATGTTGGGAGGGAGGATAGTGACAAAAAAATGTGTATTTTCGTTAGTAAATTAGTTAGGGGATTTGATTTGATCTTGTCCTATAACAAGCTCATCTAAGTTGCGCTTAGCCCCACGAGTTTCCTCCTTTCCCCTTTCAACTCCTTATGACCGGCCTATTGGACTAAAAATGGGTTTACCGTTGTTTTTGTCCAATCCAATATATTAAGTCAATTTCTTAATAATTAGTATTTAGTTAATTAATTAATTAGTCTAACCAATTATTTAAACGTCCATTAAGATATCATGAGATATTTACTAATATAAATAGCATATCTATTATAAATATATTAAATACATTATAATTGATGGTACATCGATGTATACATGTGTGACCACATGGGTTCACGTATTTCTAGCCGTATAATTATTTAATATCATACGAGCACTTCCTAAGAGAACTAATAGTACTAAATGTTGTATCGGTATTGAACAGTATAACATTAATGTCAATAGTCAGTCAATAGTCAGACAGTGAGGAAAATTCTTAATGGCAGGCACACTCATTTCTGTTTAGACTACTAGTTTAAAGATTGTGGTCCTTTAAAAGATCGTTCCCCTCGTTTGTTTGCCCTAGAAACATATAAAACATGCACGGTTGCACAGAGATAGGTGCAAGATGTTGGCGTTTGGAAGTCTAATTGGGCTTAGAGTTGACAACCACGTGGGTGTGCAGTTGGTGATTTTTATATTCTTCTCAATCTTACCAGTGTACATGTTTTAGATATTGATCATGATGATAGATGGGCTTGGTCATCGGAAGAATCTGGCTCTTTCTCAGTTTAAACCAGGTGTCATTCCATAATACTTTTTTAATAACATAAGAGTTTCGTCGTTTATATTGAACTATTTGGTGCCTCACAAAGAAAATATGTGTGCTTGGTGAGTGTTTTTGCATCACCTCCCAACCAGGTGCAATCAAGTAAGTCACGGCATCTCTGTCTCTTCGATCTCATGCTTATTTGTGCACAGGAAGAGGAGGATCAGAATCACTGTTTTTGTTTGTCTCAAAGTTAAAATCATCTCATTGAAAATTTGGAGCTGGTGGATGGCTCATTTTTTGTTGGATATTCTTAACGTAAACTAGGGTTTTATAAAAGATAAGTGGGTTGCAAAACTTTTTGAAGAGGCGTGCTTTACATTTATTTGGAGTGCTTGGAAATGGAGGAATAAAATCCTCTATGCAACATCGGATTTGGAAGCAAGTGCAGTCCCGAACCCATGAATATATTTTTTTCTATAAACTGTTTTTCATGTTTTTTTTTTTTTTTTTTTTTTTTTTTTTTTTTTTTTTGATTTTTTTTTTTTTCTGAATACTTTTTTGCGATTTTTTTAGAATAATTTTTTCAAAATTTTTTACGCTGGTTTTTTTCGATTATTGGTATAAAGGACTAACGTGGCAAAGTTGCAAACGATCTTTGGCGTAAAGGATTAACGTTGCAAACGACCGTTAGTTTGAAGAACTGATGTTGCCACTTTACAATTAAACTTAACTAACTGAACTAACTTCGTTATCAAAATGGACTAAAAGTGGAACGAAACTATCAGTTTTGGACTAAAACCAAAACTTTTTGAAAAATTGGACCAAAAATGGTATCAAGAACAATTTATAACCTTTATTCGGTTGACTACTATATAATCTTGATGAATTTGGCATATTATACTTTTTAAATAATTAATGGTAAATGTATTTAAGTTTCCGCAACGATTTTTTTTGTCATATTTACATTCTCTTTTGTCTTTTTATTATTTTCTTTCCAAAACCCTCCATAATTTTGTGTATCTTAATCCTTTTTTGGGTTTGTTTGTATGGATTGGTCTAGCCTTCCGGTGGCCTGTGTTCATTTCTCTTCTGTACCTATTTCTTCTCCCTTGCTTTATTACCAGGGAAGGTTGTATACAATGTGTTGTGCTAAAGACCAACAATTTGAAGCATTTTTTACATATACATAACTTGCAAAGATGGAACTTCTTAGAATACATAAAAAATAGTTTTGGCTTCCACCCTTCTAGTTATATCATTTTAAAACCAAACTACTTCTTAAAAAACTAAAATAAATACAAAAAAATAAAATAATGATAATGATAAAGTTATTTTCTCATAATATGTACGTACTTTTCTATTTTAATAAAAAACCACACAATTTTGGAAGATGTTGCCTTAGCATTTACTACATTGTCAACCGTTTCGGTGACTTTCAATACACTTGCACAACATTTTTGAAAAAGTAAAGGATCATAGTTGCCATTTTGATGGATGTTGTTACTAACATTTTTTTTTCTTTCATACATCTATCCCTATTATTTTTTATTTTTTTACACAATAAAGAAAATATTTTCAAATGGGGCCTATTCAACAACGCAGTAACTCATATCATATGAATTGGCGGAGAACACGAGGAAGTGTGGTCGTCTTTATCTTGTCAACAAGAATTTTTTTTGTGCAAATTGACTGACTGTATAATAGATACAGTAGATTATAACATGCTTCACTAGAAAAAAAGATTTGTAGGCCACTTATAGAAGTTACTATCCTAGATTGTCACCACGCAAATAACCTTGTGGCTTTGCTCGTGTTTTTTTTTACTATTTGATCAAAGACTTTTTCTTTCTTTTTTTTTTTTTTTTTTTTGAAAGGTGAACTTCATTAAACAAAACCTAAGCGGAAATCTCCAAGATAGAGAAAAACCGCCCAGACAAGAGTTACATCAAAGTGAAAGAAAAATTACACCAACCCTTCCAATCTACCGTACCCTTCTTATACCTATTCCTATACCAAAGATACCCCCAAGACTTTACTTCCGAAACAATTTGAACCACATTCGTATCACTATTAGAAAAAACCTTCTCATTCCTAGCTTTCCAAATTCGCCAACACGTCAAAATAAAAATACCATATAGAATCTCTTTCTTGGTCTTCGATCCACCCATGTAATTTATTAGCTGAAGCACATCTCTAGTCGAGAACAAAAAGATCGGGGAAACCTTACACCAAGTAGATATATTGTTCCACACTCCACCTGCTAACCTACAAGCCGAAAATAAATGGTCTGTGGTTTCTTCTGCTTCCCCACAAAAAACACACAAACCCTCTCCCACACAAATGTTCCTCCGACTAAGAGCACTCTGTGTCGGAATCCTATCCAAACTCGCCCTCCACATAAAGATATTACATTTATTCGGGATCCACTTACACCATTTAAACACTATATTACCGTCCGTCAACTCGTCACCTTTTAACCATTTCCTTGTCTCCTTAACCGAATATTCAACATTCGAACCTTTATTCCACGTCCAACCATCCTCTTTCCCATCTAAGCGAACAGCAGCAACAAGGCTATGACAAGCAACGAGATCTTCAACTTCAATATTCGATGTAGGATACGTCTTCCACTCCCAATTAATGACATTATCCTGATTATCTATACCAATTCTATCCACCACGGTACACCATTTGTTTTTCTCAAGCCGAAATAATGAAGGATACAAAAGTTTTAATGGTTCACTTGTTATCCAAGGGTCAATCCAAAACTTTACCTTCGTTCCTTTACCCACAATACCCCGAATCATATTAACAAAATTAACACCTTGAATCTTCAGCTGGTATCCAAAAGACACTAACTTACTCCATGTACCAGAGAATCGTTTATTACAAGGAAACGCTTCCCATCTTCTAGCCGAACCGTGAACCGCATCTATAACCTTCCTCCAAAGAGCACCACATTCTGTATGATACCTCCATAACCATTTTAATATTAACGCATTGTTACTCTCCTCTAGCTTAGTAAGACCCAAACCACCATCTCTTTTCGATTTCGTCACCTTGTTCCAAGCAACCCAATGAACTTTGTTAGCGACCTCATTTCCACCCCAAAGAAACCGTTTAATAATAGACTCTAGTTTATTCAACACAGCAACATGAGCTTTATATAAAGAAAAATAATATGTAGGTAAACTTTCTAGCACTGATTTAATGAGGACAACCCTTCCCCCCATAGATAGAGTGGTAGCCTTCCATGTCGACAACCGTTTTTTGAATACCTCCACCACTGGATCCCAATTAACTATACGACTCATATCAGCACCCACTTGGATCCCCAAATATTTAAATGGAGTCACACCCGGACTACAACCCAACCCACTAGCCTTTAAGGTCACTTCCTTCATGCTCTTACCCACCCCGAATAAACTCGATTTGTGTAAATTTATCCGAAGGCCAGAACACAAGTGAAAAATCCGCAATATCCTCTTCAAGGCCTTGAAGTTAAATTGAGACCACTCGCCCATAACCATCGCGTCATCCGCATAGAGAAGGTGGGAGATAATCGGCCCACCATTTGGCATACGCACACCATCAAAAAACCCACTATCACATGCCTTACAAATTATACTTGAAAACGCCTCCATCACAATTATAAACAAAAAAGGAGATATCGGGTCCCCTTGTCGAATACCTTTCCCACAACTAAACGTGAACGTAGGAGATCCATTGACAAGGATCGACGAGCGAGCCGATGATAAAACCCCATGAATCCACCTACACCACTCTTCGGGAAACTTCATTTGACGCATAACCGATAACAGAAACTCCCAATGGACATTATCATAGGCTTTCTCAAAACCCCATGAATCTACCTACACCACTCTTCGGGAAAGACTTTTTCTTTAACCTAGCAATCAGTTGTCTCAAAAAAAATATTTCTACATTCTATTTATTTGTTATCTCAAATTAATTGTTCAATTATAAAAATACATAAAAATTTAAATTAAATTTGCTATATTACAATATTACATTAACTTGAGGGTGTTATTACACACTTTAAGCTAGGGGTAATAGTGACCTTCATCACTACTGCAAGTATGCAAACTAAGTGTTACATCAGTTTTCAACGCCACCTATATCACCACTAGCATAGTGTAATAACAAAGTCAATATCACCACCAAAATGTATCTCATTTAGATTCCTCCCAGTGGAGTCCGACAAGGAGTAGCAAGGGCCACATTCACGCCGCACCCTGGCTGGCACGCCACCGACTCATGTCGTCATGTATCACCAATAAAGAGTAGTTCGCCACATATTATTTTGTGCAATTGTGGGCCCCTAGTGTTTTTATTATTTGTATAGGTATGTGAGGTGATGCGGGGGAATCGCAACAGGCTTTACCTCTCGAGGGATCTCGAGAAGCTTACAACCCCCACCAGGCAGTGTACCTGATCGTTGTAGTATAGTATAGTGATAAGTACCGGGGGATTGATCGTTCAGCTTAGGAATAGTGTCGCTAGGATTAGAAAACCTAATTACTAGTTCTAAAGGTGAGGGATGATTATTTTTGTATTTTTATATTTTTATGAAAGCAAAGTAAAATCTCGGGTTTTGGAAGAGTGGGCGGAATTAGTTGCTATTCAACTAACCCAAAACTAATATGTAATCAGAATAAAATACTAAAAATGAAAATAAACTAAATTATACTAAAGTTGTGAGCAGTAATTGGAGAAAATGTGTTTACTTAGACTTCACTACTCCCTAGATATCTTTTACACGTTAATTGCTTGTTATAATTGTATGGATGACGGATTGTATTCCTTAATACCATTCATGGGGTGGCATACATAACTCCCCAATTCTATGAGCTCTTATCTCCTCCTACACCATGACCCAGCACAACTATAGGGATTGTAAACAGTGGCTCATGCATTAAATACAACCAATAAAGACCTAGTACGCCTCGGTTCATGTTTCTTAAGACGTTCAAGCATGTTACCATTTGGAGATCTGCCAGTTTTCTTAAGCCTAACATATAAAATCATTCATCCAAGACAAGAATAAACAAGTAATCAACACATAATCAATATCTAGGTTTCATTAGATCTAAGCAAACACAAAAGAGATCTAGCCTAGCATAATGGAATTGAGACAAGAACAAGATATAGACAACCAACACATAGACATATTGATTGAATTAGAAGAACACTTATCTCAATTACAATGCAAGGTATCAAGGGTTTGGAACCCTTGAAAAACCTGTAAAAGTTGCACCAAATTCGTCTTTAGGGTTTCACCAAAACTTCTCTCTTTTTTTTAATGAAAAAACTAGAAAACTATATATAGGAAAACAGGGGTGACGGCGTCAAGAGCAATGGTGTGACGCCGTCATCTCGCCGTCAAATACTTCCTCGGGCGGCCTTGATCTACTTCTGACGGCCTATGTGACGCCGTCATCAACCACGGTATTTTATTCTTGGGACTCTGACGCCGTCAAGAGCAACTCTTGACGCCTTCATGCACTTTTCCCAGCATAGAAAGTTGAGACTTCGCCGTTTTCTTCACTTTTATGCTCCAAAAACGTCCAAAATGGCTTCTTTTCCAGAATTCACTCTCTAAGTCCCTAAAATCACAAAAGGAACGATTTAGGGCAATATTTGATCAAGTAAATTCGAATTCGGGCTTAAATGACCCCCTAAAAACGGACCATTTTTCGCCTCATCATGAGGTATAAAAGTGGTTATTTTAATAAGAGCAATGATAGACTTAAATAAGAATTACATTAGTATAAGAGCAATGATAGACTTAAAATAAAATAAAATAAAAAATTAAAAAATAATAACATGCTGATATGTCATGGAGTGATTAGTATAATCAGAGAGAAGAGACAAAGTATAACAAAATAGATCAATTACTTCCTAACACATCAGTGTGTGATTTTCTCCTTTTTTTTTTTTTTTTTTTTTTTTTTTTTTTTTTTTTTTTAATGAAAGTCTAGCAATTTATTTTTAATAAATAAAAAAAAAAAATGTTGAACGGTGAAGTAGTGTTAATAGTTAGAAGTATAAAGTCAGAAGGTGTGAAAGGAGATAAAGCATATGAAGTGATGAGATGAAAGGTGAAGTAATATTATAGACGAGAGTAGTCTTAAACACAAATATTCCCGATAAAAAACTAAAATATTACACACACACAAAACTAAAAATATAAATATAAACTTTCACAACCCAGTCAATTGAGCGACCGAGTTCTTCCATTGGTTCACCTAAAACGCGTCTTCTTGAGATCCGGGTAATAAAGAGCACACGTTGTTTGTATGCCAACGAGGAAATAGATGCATTGTTTGTATCTTTATTACTGTATAAATTAAAAAATTTGATTTACATACACAATTTTTTAATTGACACACTCCAAATAATGTATTAACCCTGTTGTATTGTGTATATATATTGCTGTAACAGTTTGTAGATTATAGTATGCAAATCAAAGACTAATAAATATCAAAACACTCATAATTTAATTATATCAATTAATTGTTAGAGTGTGCAAATCACCTCCTTTTTTAGATGCCAACAAGGAAATAGATGTGTCGTTTGTATCTTAATCTTTTTTTGGAAGGCGACTTTCAATTTTTTTGGTTTAGAGTCGCACCCGCCACATTTGCAGGCCCTCATTCACCACATACCCAGACTATGTTGTTTGAACCGGGATCACGCTGGCGCAGTGGGGATTAAACGGCTTTCGCCCGAAAACCGTACCGCCTCCACACGAGTTTTCTCGCTGGAGTAACGGTCGGATGAAAACCGGGGCCGGCTCGGATTCGAACCTCCGCAACATTGGCTCAACGGTTCTCCTCTTCATTGCCTATTATTATTAGAGTTTGTGGTCCCCAAGTGGGAACTTCTCGGTCGGTCATCCAAACCAGTACTACTCTCATCTGGCCTCGCTTAACTGAATAAGCTTCACCCAATGGACCACAAGCCTCACGGTGTTTGTATCTTTATTACCACCACTTTTAAAGAACTTATAAATTAATTAGATAAGAGTGAGTTTTGTTTGTTTGTTTTTTTAATCGTCGGTCAATAATTTTGAGATTGAGTGTAATAGTTCAGGGACCGAAAAATCAATTTAAAATCTCTATCAAGTACTGTAATGAAGTAGGTGACAAGAAAACATATCTAGCATGGGGCCACAAAATCTATACGTGTCAAGAGGATAATGAAAAGAGCCCACAATATCACGAGGGGTGCGAAAGTAGGCGTCACGGCGACTTTTGTGAGTGAATGAGTTAGCTTTTGTCTTTGTCGTTAGCTGGCGCAGACAGCGGCGACGGTTTCCTCTTCTTCAGGGTGCAGCTCCCTTTCCCGCTACTTTCCATTTTATCGGCGCCGTTAATTCCCTTCTTTCTTTGACCTAATCTAAATTCTTAGCCTTTTTATTTAAATAACAATATTTATGTTCTAGTGGATGATTCTTGATTGGGTTGTATTATTGGTGCACATCTTGTTAATAATCTATAGTGGATGATTTTTGATTGGGTTGTATTATTGGTGTACATCTTGTTAATAATCTTACATTTTTTTTCTTTTTTTAATTCACTTTGATTATTGAGTTAGTATAATTTTGTATGGTTTTTTATTCTGGTTTTTTATTTTTGCTAATTTTGACTTGTAAAATTATATATTTCGTATTTTTTTTCGTGAGTATTACTCATTTTATTAGCAGAACAATATAATTTTTATAGTTTTTTACTCCATATTTTTTGTGTTTTATTACTTTTGACTTGTCAAATTTTAGAATTTTTATTTTGTACTTTATGTTTCACAAATTTATAATATAAAAAATTAAAAAAGTACAAAAAAAAATAATAATAAAAAAATAAATAAAAAGAGCATTACAATCTTCTCAAAAAGTATCAATAAGCTATCCCTTATTGGTTTTCATAAGCACTATAGAAGGTCCAGTATGATAGCCAAGAAAATGAATTATATTCCTATTGTAAAATTAAATTGTTAATTAATTATCTATCATATTCATTCATTAAAATTATTTTTTATTGCTTACGCATAAAAATGACATTTATTTTTAAAACGACACGAAGCCACTTTTAGAGTGGGGTGTGCCATGGGTAAGCAATGAAAAATAACACTTATCAGTGTGATAGAAAAGATTTAAAGAAAATATAGGTTGTCACTGTAATGAGAAAGGTGAATATGGGTTGAGAAGAGAGAAAGCTGAGGTGGCAGCCGAAAGATGATGTAATATGGGTTGTCACTGTGGGCAGATAGAAACTTGAAATGTTGTGCTACACTAGACCCCCTACGTTGGCACCATTAGTTTAGGCTAAGTTAAGAATTTCTTGCAAGTTAAGCCTCATTTCAACAATACAAATATAATAAACATAATTTTATAAATCTTATATAGTAAACTATATGTTAGAATTAACGAAATTAAACTCCTAGTAAACTCATGTAGACTTGTGGAGTAGGAAGTGTACAATAGGCTTAAAATTTGTGAAAGTCATAAATATAAAGCTAAAGTGGTTAGATAGTGGTTGAAAAAAAAAACTAATACAGTGTCGGTGTCGATATGACACAAGAGTGTAAATGGGATGACACAACTTACTAGCTATTAAAGATTGATTTGCAAGATACACGAAATCGACATACGTTAAAGATAATGAGACAAACACACATTACCAACATAGTTTTCTCTCCGTTATATCACTCGCTAAGGTGACCCCAGGTTAAAACTTAATGCACTGCCACGTAAGTGCCATATCAGCTTTTACCTTTTAACCTTAACTCTTGATTTTCCACCCCGATAACATAACTTACATTTAACTCACCTTAACTTACCTCCACCTCAATTAGTATTTTCAATTTCAACACCGTTAGAGAGAGTGAGATGAATTTTTATTTATTTATTTATTTATTTATTTATTTTTAAGCAAAGAAGTCACCTTAACGCACGTTAATGTGTTAACACACCAAGTTAACTTTCTTTTGACTTTCAATGCCAGTAAGGTAACGCACCACTTTTTGCTCCTACGTTAGTTTTAAACATTGGGGGCACGTTACCTTACACAAGGCTCTTAATATAGATACACATAAACACACACTTGTTGGGTGTTTATTCTCTTTTAAGTGTCATGTTTTCTGCATTACAAAAGACTAGATGTAATAAAGAGACCTTAATATTGCATTTATGATCGTTACATCAAATCTCTTTACAAACAATTTCATCACCAACTTAATATAACTTCACAAATAACTTCACCACTAAAGTATACTCAACCATATCACACACACACAAAAACACACACTACACGACTCGGTTTTGGCATCAACGAGTCTTGGAAATTTCCCATCTTTGATGAGTTAATGGGAACCCTCTGTAGGCTTGAAGACGCATCTTCAAAGCTTTCGAGACTCGTCTAGAGGCCTTATTACAGTCTGTCTAACGATCAACAAATTACACCAACCAAGTATGATCTTATAGATCCATCCTAAGTAGAATCTTTAAACATACTTTAAAATTTGAAAACACTATTATTATACTTGTTCCGATACGTCTTTTCATTTTTTAAAAACAACTTGACTATCTTAAAACAAAGTACTCGGAAGTCAAAGCTATTCGCTTGAAAGAAAATTTTGGTTTTCAACTTACTATTAAACAAATGAAAAGACCGTTCAACCGGAGCCTACCTTTATTCTTACTTTGCGTCGGTGTAAATGTGCATACAAAAGATTCTCCAATATAGGACTATTTAATAACTTTGATAAGACCATTCACCATAAATTATCTTTTCTAATTAGCAATGATAATAATTCTTTAAAACAAAATAGCAATGATATAATCTGTTCAAGTAGATTAGCAATGATAAAAATCCGAATATATTCTTTACTACTACTATATTTACAGTAATCGAAAATGTAATAATCTTGTGGAGGATGATCTTGCAGTTCATGTACATCATAATCGATTGATTTATCAGCACAAATCCTTAGCGTATTCTTTTAAGGGAAAATTGTCTAAAAATACATTCAACTTGTCACTTTTTACTATTGTATGCATTGAACTTTTTTTTCCTTATTGTATATACAAACTTTGTTAATTTTACTATTGTATACACAGACTTTGTTAATCTTACTATTGTATCAATACACAAATTTTGTTAAGTTTACTACTGTATCAGTAATTAGTGTGCTTAATCACTGTCACGTCATAAAAAAGACGTATTATTGATACAATAGTAAGATTAACAAAGTTTGTGTATACAATAGAAGAAAAAAAATTAATGCATACAATAATAAAAAGTTGCAAATTGAATGTATTTTAAGACAATTTTTCCTTCTTTGAATAAGCACGTGAACTCATTTATAAAAGAATCAACTTCTTCGGTTGTATTTATTTCAAACAACATTTTCCGAACGAATGATTTACTAAATCCACAAAAATTTACTTATTTGAACATCATCCAAAAACTTTAATAAGTCGAAGGAATAAATAATATCCACACTTAAATTAAATGAACACAATATTACAAGTCTATTAATTGTAAAGTAGACAAATAAAAAAAATATACTCCGTATATATTTGTACATTTTATCATTCTTTTCATTTTAACCACTTTATTAAAGGTACAAGACAAATTTGTTTCTTAATTAACTTGCCAAGTTTTAAATTTAATGTTTCATATTTTTGTTCGGTAGTTCTAAAAAGAAAAAGGAAAAAAAATTAATTAATAAATGTTAAGCATATCAGTATTACAGTAGTTTTGGGTAATTGACATTCTACACAGTAAAATAGTAATAGGGGGCCTGGTGCTGGTGGTAGCGGCAAATTAAGGCGAGTCAAAGAGGGGGCCTAGAACGCAGCTAGCGGCTGTCGCCTGCACATGGAACACTGACGTCATTTTTGTACTATCCACGTGGGCTCACTCCAACACTCAATTCAACTGGCGTCTCCTGTCATATACTTCCAAAATCCCTAATAATTCTCCTTTCACGTCCCCCTATATTAAATGTTCATTTCACTTTCGAATATATTCTTCTTTTCACTCATTTGAGTTTTTTCACAATTTTTACTTTTAGAAAAGTGTCTTTGTACAATCAATGAAATACCTTCCTCTTATTTGGTTTTATTTGTAGACATTTCAATAGTCCACTTTTTTATTTTTTAATGTTTTAAAATAATTGTCTATTTTCTTTGTCAAGTGATCAAAAGAGAGTTTAGCGGATAAAATGATATTTGATTTGTTGAAAATTGTAAATGTTTCACTTTTCTTAAACTTTGTAATTCTTTTATCCTAACAATTATTTTGAGACAAAGAGAGTATTAGGTTTCAAAATTAAAGTTCAGTTTTATATTTTCTGATGTCTTAAAAAAATAGTCTAGTTTCTTTGTTAACTGATCAAAAGTGAGTTTAGCGGGTAAAAATGACATAAGATTTGTTGAAAAGTGTAAATGTCTCGCTATTTTAAATTGTGTATTTTTTGGCTGTAAACAATAATTTTAGAACGGAAGAAGTAATTGATGTGCGTAGGGATTGCACCAGGCTTTACCTCTCGAGGAATCTCGAGAAGCTTACAACCCCCATCATGCAGTGTACCTGATCGATATAGTATAGTATAATGACAAGTACCGAGGGTTTGATCGTTCAGCTAGGAATAGTGTCGCTAGGATTAGAAAACCTAAAGACTAGGTTTAGAGATGAGGGATGATTCTTTTTGTATTTTTATATTTTTATGAAAGCAAATAAAAATCTCGGTTTTGAAGGAGTTGGGCGGAATTAGTTGCTAGTCAACTAACCAAATACTAAGATGCAAGCAAAATAAAATATTAAAAATGAAAATAAACTAAATTATACTAGAGTTGTGAGCAATATATGGGAAAATTGTGTTTACTTAGATTTCACTACTCCCTAAACATCTTTTACATGTTAATTACTTGTTATAGTTGCGTGGATGACGGATTGTATTCCTTAATACCATTCATGGGGTGGCGTACTTACTTCCCCAATCCGATGAGCGCCTACTTCAGTCCTATGTCGAGCCGGCTAAGAAGCTCCTAACATGAGATCACTAGAATTTGCTCATGCATTAAATACAACCAATAAAACCTAGTACACATCGGTTCATGTTTCCTAAGACGTTCAAGCATGTTACACAATGAAGATCTGCAAGTTTTCTTAAGCCTAACATTGAAATCATTCATCCATTAATACTATAAACAAGTAATCAACACATAATTAACATCTATGTTTTATTACATCTAAACAAACACAAGATAGATCTAGCCTAGCATGTTGAAATCAAGACAAGCATAACATAAATTCAAACAACACATAGACATATTGATTGAATTAAAGAAGACTTATAAAAATTAAACATGAAATGATTCAAGGGGTGAAAACCCTTGAAAATACTGTAAAATACGACCTAGAGTTTACAAAGTTCGGCCCTAGTTTTCTCCATACAAGTTTCTCTCTTTTAAATGACCCCTTAAAAGTGGTTTATTTTTTGCCTCATCATATACCCTTACACATGAGATTTGCTTGTCCTCAAGCAAATGCGCTTTTATTCTAATCAAAATACAAGTTAGGGTCATTTAACACTAATATAAAAGTAATTACAACAAATAATCGTTCCACTAAAGACCAAAGACAAGCACGGAGGTCATAAAGTAGCACCTCACAAATAGTGTTTAGATACACACATCTATCGGGTGTAATAAAGTAATATCACAATATGAAAACGAAAAATATCTCTCACTACCTGTCATAGCTAAATAGATTACCATAGGCTTGGGAAACGATCAAACCTCCACCACATGGCGTAAGCACCTAGGATAAACTATCAAAGAAGTCTTTTTAAAGGGTTGTAACGTTAGATGTAGGGATATAGAATACACGGTTTTGTTGGATATAGGCAGTCTTTACTGGTGCCGACTGGCGAGTTAACAATCTTAGTTAATTACATGTACAATATGGCGTTGCTAAGCCAAGACTAGACTCGACTTAAGCTAATAAATGAAAAATAACAAAAACATAAAATGAACTTAGAATGAAAAAGATGGTAGTCCGTATATATATATATATATATATATATATATATATATATATATATATATATATATATATATATATTTTCGATTTTTTTTTTTTTTTTTGAATACACTCTTACCTTACCATCCAAAATAATACATCATAGGGAATGAATATTCCCCTTACACTTGAATTTTTACATAACTTACAATAAACTGATCTAATGACTCGAATTAAGATAATCAAAACACTTGGAGTACTTTTAAGATTAACGCACATATGGGGGTAATAATATGATGTTCTTCCCCATTACTCCATAAAATAAGTACTTTACCCATGAGTCCCAATCGTCCCAAAACAATATGTACAAGGATATAACTCGAATTAGTAAACGTGTAATCAATTAGATAGTTAACTTAGGGTTTAACACATAACAATAATGCACTAAAGATGAGTGCATACACGGAAGGCTAAGGCGATTTGGGTATACATTTAAGTGGGGTGTAACAAATTCTTCCTTTAAGTAAGATGATTAATGTTAGAAACGAAAAGATAGGCTCGGAGGGGTGTACTAGGGGTTTCGTGTACTAAAAATGAGTACAACGCTAATAGTGTGGGAAAAATTAGTTGACCTAACTAGCCAAGTAATATAACTTAAATGGTCAAGTAATTATAATACGGGTTTAACACAAGGGTGATCCTAATGTCTCTTATCATGTAGTAAATCCTACTACACGAGTGTAGTCTCACTAGCGGTCTCGGGATGCATTACTAACGCAAGTTCTAGAATCTAAATGCTACCGGTACACTCATAAACACTAATAGTAAATGCTTTTCCTATCAAATCTAAAGGCGAACCTCAAATATTTGGGTGGAAAATTTTTTTGAATGGTACGGTTTTGTGCAACTCATACAATCTCATATCCATGAGACGCTTGCAATGGCTAAAGTTTCACTCCTAAATGTTGTAAAAAATTTTAAATTTGACGCTAAAATTACACTAACAAGTATTTCTCATAGTTTTATTACACTTATACTATTAAACAAACAAACTCAAGCGAAAGTGTATCTGTAAGGTATTATCATTTTACCCTCCCCTTACACTTAGGATGAACATTGTCCCCAATGTTCAAGTAAAGAATGTAAAAGTGAAATAAGTAAAACGAATGAAATCAAATACTCCCCTGATTCGCTCGGTATGGATAATAAGGTGGCCAGGTTAGATCTTCTTCCAAGAACATGAACAATCAAAGCTTCCCTTCCAGAATAATAATCATCTTCTTGTCATACAAAACCTGTAAACCTGAGAAAACAGACAAGGCAACCTCGCATAAAATCGGCGGCAGTCTACATATGCTAATAAAACCTAGAAAACAAAGTAAGATATAATGCTTATGGAATGATGTTTGCAGATTTCCTGGAGATTATAAAACTAATAATTCAACAAAAACTTTAAGACTCCGTTAGAAAAACAAAACTGGTAAAATTTCCAGATTTTTACACGTGACGCCGTCAGAAGTGACCTGCATAAATTCTTATGTTAAGTTTTCGAAAAATTTCTGGAAAAACTTCGTCCTACTTCCTGGAAAATCCTGCAAAACATCATTATGACTCGATACAAGCATTTGACTCTAACAAATACGAATATACATGTTCACTTAATATTGTGGAGAATCATGATCGGTTTTGTTTCTTAAAAACATATTTGGGGTTTTCCCTTACACTTATCTTTTGCAAAAATACCTTTGGATGAAGTTAAGACTAAAGCCAAAAAACAAAGTAAAGTATTTTCACTATTTTAGTTTTGAAACATGATCTACCAACAATAAAAATAAAGCATGCATACATAAGCAAATAACAAACAAACAAAATAAAAATGACACAAAACATGGGTTGCCTCCCAAGAAGCGCTTTTCTTTATTTACGAGTATTGTAGCTAGACTCAAGGTCATGGGTTACTACGTGATACGAGTGAGTTCCTCATTGAGGACATCTTTGGGATCAAACTTATGTTTTAACTTCCTATCGGTTTCATTAGTATTGTATGACCTTTCAAACTTCTCTCCATCCGGATCATACAAAGTCATCTTCATATGCCATGATCCGTCACCTTCCTTAGGTGGCTTGTCCCACCTCCATTTACACTTATCTCCCTCTCTTTTTCATTTGTTCATTTCGATATTAATAGGCATTACGCTTAAGAACTCAATCATCTTCCTAAAGACTAAGGGGTCCTCAAAAGGGTCTAGCTCTTCATCTCTAGCTATGAGTTGTTCCACCGAATGTGTCTTATCGATGAAACCTTTTTCTAGATAGAATGGGCGTTGAGGTCCTATGAAGTTCCTTTCTATCCAAGGTCCATATCTAGAGGGTCTCCTATTCATCTCTACCCAATGTGGTGTCGGTTCATCCTCACAATCGTAGCTATGTTTCTTAACATCATCTACCGACCAAGTATCGCCCTCACCTACCGCTATCTTAGACTCCTTACAATCTATCATGGCACTAGCGGTTGCTAAAAATCCTCTTCCAACCAACAATGGGCATGTTGTGTCACTAACCATGTCTAGGAAGTGAAAATCCGCTAAGATAGTTAATTTTCCTACGTGAACAACTACATCTTTAATCATTCCAACCGGGTGGGCAATACTCCCATCCGCTATATCAGTCAATACTTCTGTCTCCTCTAATTTTCCTAGCTTGAGAGTGGTGAAAAGGGATAGGGGAATCAAGTTGAGGCTTGACCCTAAATCGGCTAGTGTGTCGAAAGCTTCGGATCTTCCTATCTTACAAGGCAAAACAAATATACCCGGATCATCAAGCTTTTTAGGCAAATTGTTTTGAATGAAGGCGGCCCCATTTTTACCTAGTTTAAACTTCTCATACTTTTCTAGGAGGGCACTATAGTAGGGAGCACGGGCTAAGACATCAATGACGGGGCGTTTATGGCGAAGCTCCTTGAATTCATCGTCAAGGTCTTGCGTAGGAGGTGTTTCAATTATGCTTTTGACCGGTTTTATATCGGGTGTTTTATTCGATTGGTCCTTTTGAAGAATTTGGTTTTGCTTGAAACACGTGCTTGTTGATTTAACCGAGTAGTATTGCAGACAAGAAGTGGGTAACGAAACAGATGATATGGAATTAATGTTTAGTTTTGGGTTCTTTTCCGTGTCGCTTGGGAGTGCTCCCATTTCTCGGTCATTGAGAACTTTAAACAATGTCTCAATTTTGGTGGTCATCTCGCTTTGCTTTTGTTTGAAATCGGCTTCAAACTTAGATATGCGAGCTTCTTGAGATGTGATAAACTTGGACATCAATTCTTCAAGATTGTTGGTACTACCATAGTTGTTAGAAGGATTATTGTTGAAAGTACGGTTGGAGGGTGGACCGTTTGGTTGGTAATGATTAGGCGGATTGGAAGAATTGGCTTGGTTTTGTTTCGACCTAAGGTTTGAGTGATTTTTCCAAGAAGGGTTGTAGGAATCACCGTAAAGGTTTGGCTCGGGTTTAAAAGTGTACCACTTATCTCCCGCTTCGTCTGTACGTGAGGATGCGTAGTCCGCAAAAGCTGTTCCAGGGAGTTCCACACAATCACGAGTGTCATGGGGACCACTACATAATTCGCATGAAGAAGTGATTTTGTTCACTTGGCTTGAAGGCTTAGGAGCTTCGTAAGATTTCATGAGAAACTTGACTTGGTCCTCAAGTTCCATGATCCAACGGTCGGGAGTGCTAGAATTGTTCGAAGGCAAAGATATTGCCTTGACCGTTTTGTTCAAATCACGGGGATCATTCCAACTTTCGTTGTCATAGAGAGCAAGATCTTCTATGAGTTCCCATGATTGTTCCGCACTTAGATCACGTAGCTTACCACCGGCCGATTGGTCAATGGCTCGCCTTGTGGAGAAGTCGATATGGTCATAGAATATTTGGACTTGGAGCCAAAGATCTATGCCATGATGAGGGACTTTTTGGAGTAAGTCCTTGAATCGAGTTCATGCTTCATATAGAGTTTCACCTTGACGTTGTTGGAACATCAAGATATCATTTCTAAGCTTGGTAGTTCTCCCCGGTGGGAAAAATTGAGCAAGGAAACGAGTAGTGAGATCATTCCATGAGGTGATGGATCCCGCGGGTAAACGTTCAAGCCATTGACTAGCTTGATCACGTAGAGAGAATTGGAATAAGCGTAATCGGGTTGACTCTCTAGTTGTAACATCAAGGTCTATAGAATCTACGATTTTAAGGAAGTCCTTGAAATGTTGGTTTGGATCTTCGGAACGAAGTCCATGGAATGCACATCCGCTTTGCACCAACCGGATGGTGTCGAATCGCAAGAGGGTCACATTGGCTCCTTGGGTGAGCTCAATGGTGTTTCGGTAGCCTTGGTGGCTAGGTCGGGAATACTCTCCTAGGGTTCGGGGCCTAAGAGGTTGGTTATCTAGTGGTGGGTTTTGTTGTGGTGGGATGACGGGTTCATAGACGTTACCATTGTCCATGATGTCGGATGGCAAACAGTTACGAACAAAAACACGAAGAAATAAGATAAACTAAAGAGAACCTAGAAATAAAAATAAAATCTTATTAGAACGGAATCTAACAAGTAAATCTAATAAAAAGAGATTATAACCTAGACAATAACTATTCCCCCGGCAGCGGCGCCAAAAACTTGATGTGCGTAGGGATTGCACCAGGCTTTACCTCTCGAGGAATCTCGAGAAGCTTACAACCCCCACCAGGCAGTGTACCTGATCGATGTAGTATAGTATAATGACAAGTGCCGGGGGATTGATCGTTCAGCTAGGAATATTGTCGCTAGGATTAGAAAACCTAAAGACTAGGTCTAGAGATGAGGGATGATTCTTTTTGTATTTTTATATTTTTATGAAAACAAATAAAAATCTCGGTTTTGAAGGAGTTGGGCGGAATTAGTTGCTAGTCAACTAACCCAATACTAAGATGCAATCAAAATAAAATACTAAAAATGAAAATAAACTAAATTATACTAGAGTTGTGAGCAATATATGGGAGAATTGTGTTTACTTAGATTTCACTACTCCCTAAACATCTTTTACATGTTAATTACTTGTTATAGTTGCGTGGATGACGGATTGTATTCCTTAATACCATTCATGGGGTGGCGTACTTACTTCCCCAATCCTATGAGCGCCTATTTCACTCCTATGTCGAGCCGGTTAAGAAGCTCCTAACATGGGATCACTAGAATTTGCTCATGCATTAAATACAACCAATAAAACCTTGTACACATCGGTTCATGTTTCCTAAGACGTTCAAACATGTTACACAATGGAGATCTGCCAGTTTTCTTAAGCATGACATTGAAATCATTCATCTATTACAACTATAAACAAGTAATCAACACATAATTAACATCTAGGTTTCATTATATATAAGCAAACACAAGATAGATCTAGCCTAGCATGTTGAAATCAAGACAAGCATAACATAAATTCAAACAACACATAGATATATTGATTGAATTGAAAGAAGACTTATATCAATTGAACATGAAATGATTCAAGGGGTGAAAACCCTTGAAAATACTGTAAAATACGACCTAGGGTTTACAAAGTTCGGCCCTAGTTTTCTCCATACAAGTTCCTCTCTTTTTGAATGAAAAATAGAAAACTATATATAGATTTTGATAGGTGACGGCGTCAAGAACAAAAGTCTGACGCCGTCATCTCGCCGCCAAATAGTTTCTCGGACTGCCTAGATCTGGTTCTGACGCCGTCATGTGTACTCCTTATGCAGGCCGTCACCAAAATAGTCTTGACGCCCTTTTTGTGACGCCTTCAGGTTTTCACTGGCTCGTCATGGATTTTACTCTTGACGCCGTCATGATCTTCTTCTTGACGCCGTCAGGTACTGTTCTCAGCATGGAAAATTAAGTCTTTGCCGTTTTCTTCACTTTTATGCTCCAAAAACGTCCGAATTGCTTCATTTTTCAGAATTTACTCTCAATATACCTAAAATCACAAAATGAACGATTTAAGGCAATATTTGATCAAATAAATTCAATTCGGGCTTAAATGACCCCTTAAAAGTTGTTCATTTTTCGTCTCATCAGTAATAATCAAAGATATTATACGCCATGTCAAGCATATAGCGAGAACATTTACAATAGATGCTTTACGCATGAGCAAACACACAAAAAGAATACATGCAAATAAAGAGAACAAAACTACGTAGACAAGTTATGAAAGTCCTCACAAGATTTAGTCTAGTCATTCCAATAGGAATGGCTCGAAAAAGTACGATTAGAAATCAAAATAAGAGACAGTTATGTCTTCGTGTAAGCTCAAATTTCCTCGTCATATGTTGAAGCATGCAAAACGTTTTTCATCCAATTCCACACTTGCCAAATGAAAGACAAGCAAAAAAGAATTTGAACACCAAATTATCATTAAACAAATCGGTGTCAACACAACACAAATCGTAAAACTAGATATATATTTTGGATTTATCTATCTTGTGCCCTTTGGGCACATGATACGAAGGTAAAAAGAACAGAAAAAGGACCGAGTAACCAAAAAAAAAAGACTCAAGTATCTATAGAAAATGTATTTTTTGTGCGTTCCTGAGTCCATTGTCTTCTTATCATATGCCCCGAACGCACAAGATAAAAAAACTCATTTAGTTTGATTTATAAAATTATATTTTTATCCATTGTATTTTTTTACCTGCTTCTATATTATAGTTTGTGACGACAAATTTATGTTGCATGGAAATCATTAGCTTGTGGTTTTTAGTAAATGTGTCTACTCGAATTTTGAATCCAAAATCAGATCTACACGCGTGACAAGCGTCATAGGGAAACAAGCGTCGCACTTAAGGGAGGTGAGGTTTTATGTTTCGTGCGTGAAACCATTCCATCACCACGACCGACGTAACTAGAATACTAATTTATGTAAACAAAATCAATTGGTTATAAGTTTACACATAAGGCCAACTCAAATCATAGAGAACATAATAAAACCATAGTGGCCACAAGAAAAAAAAATAGATAGCTCAAAAGCTCAAATGACAACAAGCCTAGAAGTTTTATGAAAAGACATTCCAGCAACAAAGAAGCAAAACTAGGAAAGACCTCAAATATTCGGTTAGCGAACCTATAAAACCTACAAGCGTGAACTGAGTAGAGCACTATTAAAGATCCATACGGGACGGTAAAGAAAATGTCTTCGTGACGAATAGATGCCGCGTTAATGATTTTATTCATGTATATTCTTAAACATACCAAATGACTGTCTACAAACCGCATGAAAACTTTAGTGACCCTCATATCTTCTAGAAAATCAAATAGGGTGATGTTGACCGGACCCCCTCTACCTCTAGACTGCACCAGGGGCAGTCCTTGTCTCCCTTTTTGTCCTCCACTTTTTCCAGTACAGCACATCTTTTTGTCAGTTTCTGTTTCGTATTTTTGACAGTTTTAAGCGTTTGGCATATTAAACTTTATATTTTTTGTTCCGCACTTTCAGGTTTATAGCTTTTTGATATAAACAAAATTATAAAAATAAAAAAAAATAAAAATAAAAAATAAAAAATAGGAGGGTCCGGCTAAAAAATAGGTGAGGGTCCGGTCAACATGTACCATCAAATATTCTTTTAAAAGTTTAAGTGTAAAGAAGGGATAAAAGAAGCCATAGCCCTCCACCAACTCCAAATATTCAACCACACAATCCTCGTGATCTTCACAAAAAGCAAGTATTTCTTCCGTCCCTATTAAGTGTCCACCATGATTTTTTTAGTGTTTTTTATTCAACTTCGATTTTAAATATTTTTGTTCGTGTTATATAACACTGTATTTTCATTTTTATAATTTTCATTAAATATTATGTAATACAAACAAATATATTTAAACTCAAAGTTGAAGAAAAAATATTTAAAAAAGTCATAGTGAACACATAATTTAATGCGGAGGTAGCATTTTATTCATGATTTCCTTGATATGCTGAATTAGCTCGAGTGAGGATACAATCTAAGAAACCCGCAAAGCACACACATTATACATATATACATTTGTTGGGATTGCTTTTGGCAAACCTCACATGGCAACCACTGTAGAAACCGTTTTAGGGCGGGTCGGGTTTGGGCGGGGCGGGTCGGAACTAACGGTCGTTAGTTAATAATTAACGGCCGTTAGATATTTAACGACTGTTAGCTAACGGTCGTTATCGTTAGCATTTTCTTTGAAAATCCATACGAAATTGGTCCTTCATCTCAAAAGTTCGTTTCATATTTAGTCCTCGCATAATTTACATGATTGGTCCTTCATGTTATACGTCCATTGCAAAGTTAGTCCTTAGTCACTAAATTGATGTTAAGTAGCTACCGGCCGTTATTACACTTTCCCTTTTCGGAAAACACCCCGCGGCAACGCGCGGTTTTCCAACTAGTTTACTTTACGAGTGACCAATAAGTTTTAAGAAAACAATTGTCTACATCACTTACCCAGAACTTACTGCCTCACTGAAAATATCCAAAGACCAAACCATTTTTCATCATGAGTAATAAAATGAGACCATTAAAAAGACTAACTCTTTAAGTAAAGAAACATTTCCCTCAAATCTACCATTGGGATGCTGCCGCCATGCCAGTTATGATGCTAAATACCATCCACTAATGACCACATGTCGGCTATCAAGCAAGTTTTGCATATCTCAAAAACGAACAAGCATGGAAAATGATAATTAATTTAAACTAACTAATCTATTCTCAAAAATATGATACAAAATTTGTTTTCGTTTTCACCAAAATAATACGGAGTAGTTGTCATAAAGATAAGCTACATACACCGCAATAAGTACATCCAATTGGCAACTGACACACACAACCTAAATGATGTCACTTATGCCCACTCTACCTCATGCTGTCCCTGCACTTCTATGCTGTTGTCTTCCTAGTTTATAGGCCTACCTATTCACTGTATCTTTTTTCATTTTCTCGAAAATTACCACCATTTAGTCACACAATGATAACTAGTATATCTTTCGTCCATGTTACAAAGAGATTTACATAAAAAGATACCAATATACAATGGTATCTATGTTGCAAAAAATAACAAATTTTATCGTATGTGAATAAAGTATTTATCGGTTTTTTAGACAATGGTGTATAGCAGGAGACACAAAAATACCTATGGTGGCAGGCCAATAACCAAAAATCATTAGGTTCATTAAAGTATCGAAAATTGTAACACAAAATTTAAAAAGCGTGTTATTTTTAAAAAATCATTATATTTGACTTAAATTTATACTATGCAAGGAAATTATATGAGATTCTCGTACACTTCCGGAAATCCCTCTCGGTTCTCCCTTGAATGGCCACGACGACGTTTAGAGATGAGAGAATTACAAGATACATATATGGGTTTGCTAACGCTTATTTGTTTGAAAGGGGAGTCATAATAAGTAAAATCAAGTTTATAATAATAAAACAAAGTGATAGTGTGAGTTTTAGAAAATTCAAACACTTTGGGTTGATTCAAAATCAATATTTTTGAAACTCGGGTTGATCTGGCCGATTCAACCAGTCTGACGGGTATCCGGCCACAAAAACTGGTAAAAAAAAGCTGCATTTCTAAAACCGAGTTAACCGGTTAGACCCGTCGGATTTTGAGTGACCCGGATCTTGAAACCCGCCCGAGTTTGTTTTTTTAAAAATTTCTTTTATAAAAACCGGGTTGACCCGGCGGTCGAACCGGTTAACTCGGTCGAAAAAAATAAATATAATAAATGAAAAACCTTGTTGACTCAGTGCTCGGCGACTCAACCGGGACGTTTAAAAACTCGGTTTTTAAAACATTGTTCAAAATATTTTAAACTAACAGACAAAATCACACATATTATAAAAACTTTACATGCCACTTACTTTTTCATGTTTTTCTAACAACTTTAGGTATCTTGTATGAACTTTTTCTAAACCAATTTATCGCACGTAATTGTTTAAAACGTTTTTTTTTTTAAAGGCACGTATTTTTTAAAACTATACTACGTATCATCAACTCTTCCTTTTGAAACAATACTCCAATGTGATTCAAACAAAAATCTTTTTTAATGTAAAAATAGGTTTGAAAAGCTAGGCAAAATAACACGTGGAGTAGTGTGACGTAATCATTGTAGTATAGTAGGTATTAATTAGTGTATGGCAGAGGTTGGCAGATACGTAAGCAAGTGAGTAAAAGACGTCGTGTGGGAAAGTCACGTGCAGTTACTTCGACAAGTCATATCAGGCGGCGGCTACCTCCGGTCCCCACCCCATTTACCTACTCTCTCTTCTTCTTATTTCAAATTCAGATACAGTTGTAACTTAACAATAAGCGAAAATTACTAACATAACCCTGCATGGAGGGGTATGTCACAAAATATCTCAAATCTGAGCCGTTTTCAAAAATACGCCATGATTTCCCTTAAATCCATACGCGACATTAGGGGAGGACACATGTCAAGATTCTAGCTCGGGCAAATATATATATATATATATATATATATATATATATATATATATATATATATATATATATATATATAATATATATATATATATATAATGCATGTCGCGTATGGATATACGCGACACCCTTAAATCCATACGCGACATGCAGTTATTGGTGCATGGGGAAGGAGCATTTGCATGGGGAATGAGCGATTTGCATGGGGAATGATCATTTGACTGAAAAAGTTGCATGGAGGAGACGGATGAGGGAATTTGGAGGATATACGGTTGCATGTCGTGTATATTGATACACATAACCTAGAAAAAAAATACATCCATCTCTTTGTGTATTGTCATTGTGATAGTTTTGGTCTTGTTTGGTTGTTACCGATGGTGTATTGTTGGTGGTGCAGTGGTGGTTCAGCGGTGGTGAAGTATTGTTGGTGGTGTGGAGTTGTGGTGTAACATTTGTTGCTGGTGCAGTGGTGGTGTAGTGGTGGTGTGGCGTTTTGGTAGTGGTCTGTGGTGGTGGTGTGGTTGTTGCTGGTGGTCTTGTGGTGTTGGTGGGGTGGTGTTGTAGTTGTTGCTTGTGACAACTGGCAAAATAGGGAGCCGTTTTATAAAACCCGCATTACATTTATATAATAAATATGGAATTTCTGAAAATTTATTGTGACGAGATATTTTTACAAATATTGGTACGTGATTTAATCGTACGATGTATTTGGGATTTGGTTATTTAATTATGGTTTGGTTTGATTCGGTCGTGATGAATTAGTTTTGAGATCGTTATTGTTGGCACTACTTTGACTCCGGCACTAGGTTGACCTAACAATTTAATTATATTTTTATGGAATTCGGATATTTTATTATTTTTGAAACGGGATCGGTTGGAAAAAAGTGATTGATTATTAAAGGTTTCGGGTTTGGCCCGTGTGTTTATTTGGGGCTATTTAGCCCACTACTATCACTAATAATAATAATAAAACAAAAATATTTTTTTTTCTACTATGAATCGTCCTTGTGTGTGAACCGACCCCCACAACACCCCTCACCACTTTACTCTTTTTCCTCTCTCTTTCTCAAAGATATCATCTCCAAACCCTAACCTCCCTTAGCCGCCGCCCCTTTAGCCGGCTGCCACCACCTCACCGCAGCTCCATCAACATCAACACCACCATAAAACAACTCCCCATACCATTTCCTACTCGATCCATCATAGCACGCGCCCTAAACCCTTCATTTTTCTTTCGATTGCACCCCAAATTCGTCACTCCTTGGTGTGGTATTGAAGATCCATTCGAGTTTTTATTTGGTGGATAAAGGTAGGCCGAGTTTTGACTCGGATTTGTACTTAAATCGTGACCTAGGGTCACGGTTTTCTTTTTGGTTTTCGGGTTCCATGGATTTGGAAACAAGATTATTGGGTTTTGATGAAAAAGGTTAAAAGATGATGTTTGGTATCCGGGTGGGTCGATGGGGATCCGATTTGGTGGAAGGATTCATGATTGAATGGTTATCTTGGTTGGATTGGTGCTCAGATTGAGCGTAACCGAGACCCTCGAGGTCTCGGAGTTGGTTTTTGTGGCTTGTTTTGTCGAGCCGAGAGCTATTGGGATCCTCCCCAATCCATCTTGTTGTTGTTGTTTGATGTTGCCGAGACCCTAAGGGTCCGTTTGGCTTGAGATGGCTCGAATGGGAGCAAGATCGCGACCCCTCGGGTCCGGTCGAATGTGTTGATTTTATTTGGACCCTTGTGGTCGTTTGGTATTTGGCCGAACACCCCCTAAGGGGCTGTTTTGGTTCGAGCAAGCTCAAAGAGCTAGCCGAGACGCATTAGTCTCGGGTGTGGCTCCATTTCATGTTTTGAGCTTATAGTTGACCCGGGTTGACTTGGTAACTCAACCCGCCTATATTTGGTTTCGGATAATATATGTACTTGTGATTATTTATTCGTGTGATGTTTACATTTTGGACATTTGGGTTATTATGTTGGACGCGTTGCGGTATCTATTATTTTTGAGTATATTTTGGAGATGTGTTGACGAAAGTGATTGGGGACCGTTGTGATACGGTTATTAGATGACGGAGATAGGTTAGTCGGGTGCCGTAGTCGGACCCTCATGTTGTAGCACGTGGATTTGAGATTGTTTGGACGGAGTTATTATATTTATCATTATGACTTGGACTATGAGCCGAGGGTCATGACTCGGACATTGGACCAAATTCTATGACTCGATAAATCTTTAAAGGTTGATAAAAAAAAATAAATAAAACTCGTAATAATATTATTAAGAATATAATCGTTTATATACGTATATAGACGTGTTAAGCGTATATATATATATATATATATATATATATAAATGCGTATATTAATAATAAAACGATCACGAGTAAACGTATAATAATAAAGCGATAGTTATTACACTATGAAAATGGTGCAATAAATGTCGGGATATTATTATAAATAATAACCATATATATAATGACGAACTTTACGTCGAATAACTAACAACTAAAAACGTGATTTTATTTATAAATTAGAAACTTATCGAGTTATACGAATTTTTGGGTCTTTAAAGTCCAAGTGGGCTTTATATTGTGACTTTGTGATTGTCACGGATATATGACGGTTAATATAAACATTTTATATATCGAATGACTTATTCAAGATCGAGTTATTTGACGATATAAAATGGATATATTAATGGGCATCGTATCCCACGACGCCCATAGGATGTGGTATATATTTTAGAGTAATGAATTACTATATGTCTCGTGGAATTTGGCCGATTCGACGATATATATAGGGAATTCATTGGGCTACGACATATACCAAATAGAAACTTATGTGCAATGTGTTTTAAGTTGGGTATAATTTTGGAACGATATGTTACGTAAATAAGTATGGGAGATTATTGTGGACGTATGGTCCGGACTGGGCCAGGAATGGGTCAGGCCCGGGTAGCCAGCGGCCCACTTTACGCACTTTGTGGATGTATGGTCCGGACTGGGCCAGGAATGGGTCAGGCCCGGGTAGCCAACAGCCCACTCTACGCGTTAACCCTAATCCATGCCTTATAAATATAGGGCTGGGATTCCATTCACCACATCTCACAACAGGTTATCCTAAACCTAATAGCTATTATATGCTCCGCGCATCACATACTAACTTGACCGTCGGAGGTGGATCCCGGGGCTACGGCCTCGGGTCCACTCCTAACGGGTTCTCTTTGTTGTACAGGTCTACTTAGGGCTTATGAAGACGACTAACGGCCCAAGGAGAGTCGTTGAATAAGTCCGCGCCAGATTATGCATCAACAAGTTGGCGCCATCCGTGGGACCCGAATAAAACGAACGTCCTACGCATACGGTACACATTACTGTTTGTTTTGGTTCAACTTGGTCAAAAGTATCAAGCTAATGACAAGAATATTACAGTAATTCTTTGTTGTTGTTTGTCGTACGTACACATGCAACATAATATTAAATCATTGTTTACTTTGATTTTGTTTACTTTCTCTAAACCAATCAAACGTACCCCTTTTTTGGAATTTGATTTGGAGATTATACGGGAAGGACATCCCGAAATTTGTGTATATATCTTTTAAATTGGTAAATAAGGTATCTTTTCGTCGAAAAAAGAAGATATCTTTTCGTTAAATAAGAGATATTATCTTTTAAATATTCAAAAAGATTTTACATAAATCTTAAAGATTTAAAAGATTTTACATAAATCTTTAACCTTGATAAACACGATTTTATCTATCGCTACGAGCGCATTAAATCCGCACGATCGGACATATTTTATCTTTTAGCCGCGAAACAGCACAGTGGCGATAAATCTACACGCGTTAGGCCATGCGTTTGGAAATCTTCGCAGACTGGCGCCATGCGCGCACTGTCACGCACAGTCACCACGATGCTAGTCAATCGCTATGCGCGCACTGGACGAAAGCCGTGGTCAGCTGCGATCATCCACAAAACGTTAGAGTCTATGCGGTCACGATAAATCCATCTGCGTCTGTGCGTGCGATTGAAACTATTAGTTGCGGTCATGGTACATCCATCTGCGCCATTGTTTTTTCTATAAAAAAAAAATAAAAAAAAAATAATAATAATTGTTTATTTATGTAGTTTGTAAAACCTCACGATAGGTTAGAACAATTAATTATTTATGTCCGTGCGATTAACACCGCACGATAGGTGTAATTCACGCTACTACTTCTTTTATATATTTATTATATGCTATGTGCTATATTTTTGCTACGCGCTTATCTTTTACTTTATTAAGTTTTATATGTCGCGATTCGCGGCATATACTTTTAATGTTTGTATTAAGTGTTTTTTCAGGATAAATTAAGTTTAATGCTCCTACACGAGTAGCACCATCAAACTTGGGGGGCTACCAGGGTATATAATACCACTGCGCGCGACAGCGTTACGCAGGTATATTTGGAAGCAGATCGTACGTAAGAGGTACTGCAGGCCCGGTACAAAGACGGATTTAAACAATTCGCACCATCTTGCCGCAGGGGAGACGTTCTTTGTCGGTTGTAAAGACGCGCAAACAGCGCGCACCTCTGCGCACTGCGCATACGTTTGTTGCACACTGCGCACATTCTTGTCGCGGACAACGCGCACTTCTGCCACAGAAGTACGTCTTCTGTCGCACCATGTTGCATCGCTACTGGTACAAAAGGTACGCCCTTACCCAGGATACAGCATGAGGAATCCACCTTCACCACGGACACCTTCACCATTGTGAGACAATCACAATCGCAATCCCGGTGCGCATTGTCGCATGGAGATTGCGCAGTATGATCCGTCCCTTACGCACACATGAACCCAGTGCGTACCGTCGCATTTGGTTGATTGTGCCTACGCGGCCATAAACAGAACTTAAGTTTAGCATAACATAGCCATGCGCTATGTCATACTAAACTCGGGGGCTTGTGGACGTATGGTCCGGACTGGGCCAGGAATGGGTCAGGCCCGGGTAGCCAGCGGCCCACTTTACGCACTTTGTGGATGTATGGTCCGGACTGGGCCAGGAATGGGTCAGGCCCGGGTAGCCAACAGCCCACTCTACGCGTTAACCCTAATCCATGCCTTATAAATATAGGGCTGGGATTCCATTCACCACATCTCATAACAGGTTATCCTAAACCTAATAGCTATTATATGCTCCGCGCATCACATACTAACTTGACCGTCGGAGGTGGATCCCGGGGCTATGGCCTCGGGTCCACTCCTAACGGGTTCTCTTTGTTGTACAGGTCTACTTAGGGCTTATGAAGACGACTAACGGCCCAAGGAGAGTCGTTGAATAAGTCCGCGCCAGATTATGCATCAACAAGTTAAATTCGATTACTTACTCTCACGCCGGAGTCTAATCTGGGGAGACAATCCCTCGATAAGCCTAACGGTGTTGTTCTTTTTCTTAGTACGCAGGTAACAAAGTGCTAAGGAACTAATTGATATAAGAGCAAAGCCCAACAACCAGGTACGCCCAACTTTTGTATCAACAAGTCTACTTAGGGCTACCATGCAGTGGTATTTTATTAGGGGAGACGTTCTCTTTGTTGTACAGGTCTACTTAGGGCTTATGAAGATGACTAACGGCCCAAGGAGAGTCGTTGAATAAGTCCGCGCCAGATTATGCATCAACAATTATCAAATCGACGGATTTAATAAGCTTCGATAATTATTTAAATAATATGTTGGGCTAATATTAGACCTATAGTTATCTTGTTATTGGTTCTTTGTTGAGGCTTTTTGGTTGTGTTGTGTCGACCCTCTACCCGTATGGATACCAAACGTCGAATTTCAAATGAATATGAAGTAAATTCGAGAAATGCATATTTTGGAAAGTAAAATGAATTGCGTTCGGGAATGGGAATATTTGATTTTGAGGAAATGTTTTCTGAACGGGTTTAATATTGTTAGGAAGTGCCGAGTCAGTAGTCGCCGTTACGTGAGTTGCTTGAGATTTACTTACGTCTTTCTTCTATCGTTTCTTTTGAGGATTTCTGGACTTGAGGTGAGTCATAGCCCCACTTTTACTCTTGAACTTTGTTTTCAATACTTGGGGTGAGAAACGTGCAAATGTTTTATGTGGACTATTATCGCTTTTTGATTTCAAAACTTGCTATGCTTATAGAACTAGGTAGAGCGAGGCCTAGACTTGAGCTAGGTAAGCTATTGTTTTGGTTATAGAGCGAGGCCTAGACTAGATCTAGGTAAGCTATTGATTTGGATTGAGTATAGAGCGAGGCCTAGATGTGAGCTAGGTAAGCTATTGATTTGGATTGATTATAGAGCGAGGCCTAGACGTGAGCTAGGTAAGCTATTGATTGGATTGATTTGAGCTATAGCGTGCACCTATAGGGATGATTTGATTTGGTTGGTTTATTTTGGTTGGATGAGTGAGCCCTAGTCTAGCTAGCAAGCGTTTTGCGTATATGTCCACTATATTGAATTCAGAATCTAAACCTATGATCTCACCAGCGAAAGCTGACTTTTAGCACGTTTTCTCAGGTAATTGAGTGATGCTCTGCGGATGCTTGGGATTGGAGGCTTGGCATTTGGCACTGGTTATGGATCTATGTTTTCTAAAACTCTGATAACTATTGGGGACCTATATTTATTTTCCTTTGGGCCTGACTTTGGATGATTTTGGGATAATGTAAACTTTAAAACCTTGTGTGGTTGTACTTTATTTTGTTTACTTTATCTCGTTCTTTTATGTCTTGTGTTTGGATACCAATCCCCGTAGCACCCCGAAAGCTTGTTAAGTCTTCCGCTGTATCAGATTTTGGGGGTGTTACATTGTTGGTGGAGTTGTGTCGTTGTTGTGGTGGTCTTGTGTTAGTGGCTGTTGTAGTTGAGTAGTGTGTCATAATGGCGGAATATCCGGTAATACTGAAATATATTTTTTTTTTGTCATTATAATTATTGTTTATTTGTTACGTATATGTTTTGTAAATATATATTTATTATGTTTTTTGGTTATTTTAGGATTATCCTGCGCAAGTTACATGTAGGAGTAGGTTGTCTTTAATTCGGGACATTAGAAAACTCATATTGAACACCCCTAAGGAAAAAATGTTTAGAGAAACATGTTTTGGTTGGATGTTAGACATTCCGAATATGCAAGAGAGCGGGGTGTTAGTACACTATTTTTTATGCCACCAAGTTGCTTGCCAAGAGGGAGACACAAACACAGTTCCATTAAGATATCGTGTACGTACTCTTGATCGTTTAGGTGAGGTTGAAATTCAGTTTGGTAGGGAGAAATTTTGTCTAGTTACGGGTTTAAGGTTTGGGGTTGATTTTAGGGAGTCATATATGGAAGGCCCTAACTTATTTAGGAGACGTGTGTTCCCGTCTACTATTGATTCCAAACCTATACACGTTAGTACCTTGTTAGCAATGATAAACAAAGATGCGTTTAATAAGTTGAGCGACAAAGATGGGGTTCGACTTTGTTTGTTAGCTGTTTTGATGTTGGTGTTGGAAGGTACTGAGCATGGGAATATAGTAGACGGATTTTTGCTTAGGCTAGTTGAGGATTTAGATATGTGGAATGTCTTTCCGTGGGGATCGTATGTATGGCCAACTTTGTACAATCATCTCCGGGATGCAGTATTTAAGTGTAGGGATAAGTACTTTTCCGCCGACAGGGACCCTACTAAACCTCCTAAGTACACGTTGAATGGATTTCTATGGGCTTTTAAGGTATGCCATTAATCTATTTATACAGTTCATGTGGTTATTTTAACGAATTAACTTTTTTATTTTTATTTTTTTTAATTTTTTTTAGATTTGGATATTGGAGATGTTCCCCAGGGGTGCTAGCCCTTATTTTTTCCGTCATCATCAAGTGTTGCATCCTCGGTCCGTTGTATGGAGTTTTAATAAAGTGGTCGTTAGAGAAAGTATTGACAAGTTTTTTGACGACCAATTGAGGGTGAGTTTGAGATATTCAATTTTTTTCAACTATTATGAATTTAATATTGTTTAATTTTTTTAATGTCATATGTATTTTCTATGTTTTATTAAAGGTAAGAACACCTTTGCCTAGGCTTACACCGGAAGTTTACGTTGACCATTGCGGTGTCAATTTTATTATTGAAAAGTATGTATGCCAAAATGCTACTTTAACAAAAATGATGGATCATGTGATAACAGACTACCCAAATGAAAACGAAGACGGAAGAAAAATCATACAACAATCGGATTACACTTTAGATCAAATGGTTGAATGGGCGGAACAAGAACACTTTGAGAATGAGGAAGCTAAAGCAGATGAACGTCATAAAGCCCTATGGAAGAATCGTTTCAATTATTAAGAATATCAATCAATAAGTGTGTTGTATGCCTTAAGAATGTCATCTATATATGATCTGTTTTATCAGTGATTCAATAAACATTGCCATAAGTATCCAAATTAAAAAATTTATTCAAATAAGAGTACAAACGTTCATTAACAAAATACAAACCAGTTAACATAAAACTAGATAAGCTCAATCGTCTTATTTGTTGGGTTGAACAACATACAATTGTGCCACCCCAGCAGTAGCAGCACAAGCACATTCAACAAAAAACATTACCTCATCATCCTCAGTAATGTCAATACGATAATTAAACGAAGCCAACTTACAGGACAAATTAATCGGAATATTTGGATCTAAATTGAATTTCTTCAACACCAACCCAACTAACCCTGAGTACGTCAAATCATTATACATAATGACACCTCGATGCTGATCATCATAATGTAACACACATTTAAACTTCATAATGTTAGAATCCATGGATACTGTAAAGAGAAGTAACAATTATGTGTATATATCAAATCATAGCTAGATTATAAAGCAATTGAGGTCAGACAATTTTTTAAAGGTTATGACACTTTGAAATGACAAGTCACTGACAATGTCGTGTACGCTTAAAAGTTTACACGAAATATGACACTTTGAAATGACAAGTCACTGACAATGTCGTGTACGCTTAAAAGTTTACACGAAATATGACACTTTGAAATGACAAGTCACTGACAATGTCGTGTACGCTTAAAAGTTTACACGAAATATGACACTTTGAAATGACAAGTCACTGACAATGTCGTGTACGAAATATGAGTAAGCTTTTGCATTTGCTTCTATAGTCTTTTTCAGGTATTTTGTAGTGATACCACTATAAATTAAACACAAACATTCCACACATAAACCAAACATGTTTCTCTAAAAATTAAAACGAAACAATGTCACACAACAATTCACCAGGTAACAAGGGGATGATAAAAATCACGTGGTGCATCAGCAAAACTTGGTGGAGCAGCAAAATAACATTGTAGAGACGCATCAGCAAAACATGTCGGAGGAGCAGCGAAAAAGGTTTTTGGATAGCTTGGTGGAGGAACAAGTCTCAAAGCCTATAGAGCGGCATGAAATGTTGAATTTCGTAAGTAGGATTAGGGCTCTTAAAATTTACTATGAACTATTGAAAGAAACAAAGGATGAGACGAAAAGGGATGCAAGCAGGGAAGAGAGCTCTGGTTCTAGCCGGTTGGGGTGAAAGTTTAATGATTATGGTGTTTGTAATATTTTAGTATGTTGTAACCTGGTTTTTATTTAATGTATCGTATGGTAGCTACTTTTTACTCCTTGATTGTAATAGTACCTTCTTTAGTCAATGCAAGTATATTAACCATAACATTTATATTACTTGAAACAACAACTACAACAATAACATACGATACGATAACTAAGAAACAGAAATTCAAACAACTAAAAAACAATACGATAAATAAACATAAAACCATGATTCAATTAAATGAATCATCCGACAAATATCCCTCGTGACTCGAGTAGGAGGCACTTGAGTCGTTCTCACTCGATGGCACAGGTGGAAGACCCCGAGCCCAACGCCTTTCTGCTCTTCTGTTCCTCCGATCCCGTTTTCCTTTGAGGTACGCCTCACGCTCCCTATTCTGACGGGCTTGCTCAGCTTCATGCTCCCGTAGCACTTCCATATCCAGCTCATACTGTTCGTCCTCAGTCAATTGACGAATCATGGGTTGGTTTATCTCTGGAAGCATTACTTCTGGTGGAATGGCAGGTGGTGGGTTTTCATGCACTTGGAAGTTCGGAAACAAATCTTGGGGTGGAGTGGGAGGTGGTGGGTTGTCATGCACTTGGAAGTACTGCCACAGTTCTTGTGGTGTAAACGCAGGTGGTAGCTGGTGTGGTGGGTTGTCATTCACGTGGTAAAACGGAAACATATACGGTGGTGGAGTGCCAGGTGGTGTGTGAAATGAATCATTTTCAGGTGATGCATGGTTTGACATTGTGTTTGAAGAAGAAAACTCAGTTAGCATGTAAATTGTGTGTGTATTCACCATACAACAATACCTATTTATAGACCCAAAAAAGTGAACCCTACCTACTAAACCCTAAACCCTAATAATAAGACGTAACATACTTTTCCCATTCCCCATGCACCAATAACTGCATGTCGCGTATGGATTTAAGGGTGTCGCGTATATCCATACGCGACATGCATTATATATATATATATATATATATATATATATATATATATATATATATATATATATATATATATATATATATATATATATATATATATATATATTTTACCCGAGCTAGAATCTTGACATGTGTCCTCCCCTAATGTCGCGTATGGATTTAAGGGGAATCATGGGGTATTTTTGAAAACAGCTCAGATTTGGGGTATTTTGTGACATACCCCTCCGTGCAGGGGTATGTCAGTAATTTTCGCTAACAATAATTTCTTAACATTTCAAATTTATGATTAATACTACCTGGGTGTTCGTTTACGTTTACATGCGGCTCATAGGCTCATTTGTTTCTCGGTTATGTTTAACAAGCCTCAATTTTTTAGCTTTTTGAGACTTTTAGGCTTAGATAAGTTTTTTATACCATGATAAACTTATATGAGCCAATAAGTTTTAAAATAATCCAGAAAATTAAGACTTATGTAATATAAGGTGAAATAAATAAGCTAATAAGCCTATATACAGACATAAACAAACACCCCCTAAGTGATAAAAGAAAACATGACCTCGATAATCCTTGTTACATCAACAGTAACTTATCTTGCTCTCTTTAAGAATAATCACAACAAAAAACATAGCTCAATTAAACGGAAATATACGAAAAAACCATTTAATAAAAACACACAAGAACTCATGACCTGGTCATGCAGTCGACCGAGTGTGCATTACTTATGAAGGTGACCGCGGTCATGTACTAGGGGAGGATACGAACATGGTGAGAATGACGGCGGTCATGACCTCCCTATTACGGATGACCTAAACGATATAAACACTCGTTGAAGATGGTTAATGATCCAAGTGCTTGGGCATATTTGAATTTCAATGAATCATAAATTGAAAGTGTAGATGGAGTTTAAGCTAAAAAATTATGCGTGAGTTCCATTGTTTAAACTTTTATATATTTATTTATATAATTTTACTAGCTTAAACTCCTTAACAATCACTAATCATTCATTATCTACTAAATACATATCAGACGCACAACAAATTTTCCGACATAATCGAAGGAAAAACTCACCTTGGAAAAAAGAGATGACTCTCTCACTTATAAGCCATCTCAGTGCACTAATGGTTATGCGTGACCAACCACTTCTCGCATGATAACTTGACTCATTAGACTCGAACTAAGAGAGAATATTTGATTTTTGTGCTCCTCATATAATGTGCGTATAACGGCCGGGCGGTGCAGTTTGGCGCCGTTATAAGCACCTAACACCGCCTATAACATACTGATAAATTGATGCACCGTGCACCTTCTTAGACCGTTATCAACTGTGATGTGTTAATTTGTGTCTGTTTTGCCATCTCAACGTAAATCAAAACTTCCTAAACTGACACACACTCTCTGTCATTGCAAATATACCCTACAAATCACACACACGAAAAGCACAAATGGGTCACGCACCACTCTCGTCGCCAAACAGAAGAGCACACAACCGACCTTACCACCAGCAAAGTGGTGTAATCGTAGTCACAAAACTATATTCAGTTGACAAACCGACAAGAATGTTAGCACTGGTCTAACGTGCCATAAAACTTGATGTTCCAAAAGTAAACTTACAACAATACTTGGTATGTGTGAACACCATTTTATTATCATCACAATAAGTATTTAAAACATGCAATAAACTAAATTTTTAGTCTACCTTTTAAACCATGTCAAAGAGCATCATGTGCATTGCTCAAGCCAAATTGACACATATGTGCCGCTTCAGTATTTTCCTCTTTCATTTACTTTGAACTTTCACACCCAAGAACATGATATCCCGTCACTTAAGTCAAAACCCCACTTTTGAAACCCACTATACATAATTAAAACATAAACTCATGAAAAAAAAAAAAAAAAAAAAAAAAAAAAACTTTCACTTTGACGCAAGCCAAATTTCTCACGATCACTTTGGCGTCAGGTGAGGGGTAGGCGTTGTGACCAGCGGCGAAGCTTGGAAATTTCGAGTGGGGGGGTCGGGATCTAAATTTTTTTTTTTTCCTAACACTATGGGGGGTCGAAACCGAATTAAATTGGGGGGGCGAAACCGAAAATACCGAAATTTTTCTACACGAAAACTATATAACCCTACATCGCAAAAAAAAATTCGGGAGATCGGCCGCCCCCCTTAGAAGCTGCGCCCCTGGTTGTGACACATAGGAGTGGCGCCGGTGCCGAATGATTGCTCCAAAGCTCTAAGCCTTATAAAACGATTTTGTTCAAGTGGAGAAACAAGTATTATTCCAGATGCTTAAGATTGATTTTATAATTTACCTTTTAAAAATTCCAAAAGCTATTAAAGTTTGGTTCACACGACCTACTATTAGTTTATTCAACAGCGTCTTTATCCTATGTTACTTTGATTCGATCATTTGAGCAAAAAATAAAAAAATAAAAAGGTACTTTGTACTAAAAAAGACATTTAAGCCCATAAAAACAGTGTTTGTTTTAAGGATATTTAGGATAGGATTAGTACTTTGGTTCCACTCACATGATGATCAACGGCACCATTCAAAGGCAAGATCAACGTCTATCAGTCAAATCAAAGGCTGAGATTAAACATGTCCCCACTCGTTTTCTTTTGTCTGTCTGCCGTCCAGCCGACGATTACGGGTGACTATCATGGGTCCCCACTGCTGCTTTTCACACTCAACTACAATTACTTTATTATTCAAAATCAATAATTTAATGTTTGGGAATATATTTTAGTAGGCTATTCAAATTATTTTATTTACCCTATTCAAAAATTATTGTCCATGATAAAAGAAACACACATTATATATATATATATATATATATATATATATATATATATATATATATATATATATATATATATATATATATATATATATATATAGGGTAAGGTTATTTTCAGAACCAAATAAATTGCGAGAACTGCGAGAACCAGCATCAACCAATCAGATTTTTTTGCATATTTATTCTTTTTGTTTAAGTTAAAAGGGTATAATAGTAAAATTATATTTTATTTTATTTTTTAAATTTTTTTATTAAAAAACGTTTTTTAAGGTCCTAAATTTTAGGATTTTTTTTTTTTTTGAAATAATTATTTTTGATTTCAAAAGTAAAATGCACATGTTTTTTTTTTTTTTTTTTTTTTTTTTTATAAGATAAGTTTACATTTATTTTTATTGTTCAATAACTTACACCTTTCATATGTTTTGGCTAAAAATATTTACACAAGTGCATTTAATAACAAACATAAATATTTTACATGTATCGCATACATTTCAAAACAAAAACATTATTCACAAAATTAAAAATCATGTCATATACAATTCAATTACAAAATTCTAAAAGTAAAGAATAAATGAAAGTTTTGTTGATGTATAGGCGTGTCTACTAATCTTCTCGCAACTTCATGCGCTTGTGTCTTTATCTTAACTATTTTCTCGCTAGATACTATGTACAAAACACATGTACACTCTTGATATCGCTCATCATACTCGCACCTGTAACCACAACCAATAAACGAATTATTTAATCATAACATGTAACAAAACACATATGCACAATGTAGTGTGTAACCACAACCAATTAATAAACGAATTATTTAATCATAACATGTAACAAAACACATATGCACAATGTAGTGTGTAACCACAACTAATTAATAAATGAATTGTTTAATTATAACATGTAACAAAACACATATGCACAATGTATTTCTGACTTTTTAACAAGAGACCATTTTGATAAATTAGTACAACTTTAAAACAAAAAACACATGTGCACCCTTAAATCATAATTTAACACAAAACATCCGTATACAATAAATAAAACATATATGCACTTCCAATACATTTAAACTCAGAAATGGTAAAAACACATATGCATAGAAGGCATTAAATTCACCCAAAACTGTGAAAACACATATGCACTCTTAATAACACATATGCACACTACTTTTATTAATATTGTATCAGCCACAACACCACGTTACGGAAAAAGCACCCATTTAATCATCTTAAAAAAAGATTTAAATGGCAAAGGATTATAAATTATAACTTGAAAAAAACGTACCCATAATATTATGCCGCACACACCCTTTTTAATAAAACCTATTTACTAGAAGTCTATATGTGAGATCATAACCTTGCATTCGGCGGTTACTGGAAGTCTATATGTGCATATATGTTAGGTCTTCGACATAGCTAAAAGCAAATAAAGAAAGAAAATACATGTGAATCATTTAAACGCAATACTATTTGAAAATACATGTGCATAGTCAATAAATTTTGATAACCATCACAATAAATAGCACAAAATTTTTACAAGGCGCCATCTACGTATGACTGATAAAAATATTACACTCCTTTAGATAACCACAAGAAGACTTTAACGAGAAAAAAAAAAACAACAAAGAGAAAAAAAAATCAATAAACTTACATAACCAGAAAAAGCCATTTAAAGATCAAAAACAAGTTCATACATGGCCACATCAGAGACTACAGTCACTACACAACAACCAAACTCATTATACAATAGTATAAAGAGCGTTTACTGTTTATCATAGACTTTAGGTAACCAAGTTGCGTTTTACCCGTTTTTTACCCATTGCCCCGAACCGTGCCCAATAATAACCAACCCACTCTCCCTCACATTTCCATACCTCCCTTCTCTTTCCTTTTTTGCTCCGACACCGGAAAATAACCCGCTGGGTAGAAAGCCCCCGCTCCGACTGCCTTATAACTACAGTGCAGATTGTGTGTGTATCTACAGTAGCGGGCAAACAATTTTATATTTTGTGGCTGTGATGATGCCATGTGATATCACCCATTCTCACAGCCACATACTGATCTCTCCTCTCTTCTTAAACCATTTTTCTAGATCATTCATGCATATTTTCATCTACACCAGCTGATTTGGGGATCCTGTTTTTTTTACCCTTTTTGTTTTTGACTATCTTGGTTTGATCCAACCTCGCTTCTTGAGTAATTGATTTTCAGAATTGAGTGTTAGGAATAGTAACATGATTTTTTAATCGGTTTGTGGCTGTCTTTTATCCATATGTTGCTGCTACAGTATGGAGGTGCTTTTTCATCCACGTAATATTGGTAGGTCGTTTTGTATCATTTGGGTTTTGGTGGATTGCTTATTTTCTGATTAAAAAAAAATGCTAGGAAGGTTAGTATTTCATCAAATTGAATTGGTGTTGCTTGCTTTCTGATGTTGTATCTAGGGTTTAGGTTACTTATTTTTGGTTACTATCACTGTCGCCATTTATGCAACTAGATTAGGGTTTTTAGTTTAGGATTGCGAATTTGGAAGATTTACTATTGGATCATTTTTGCTAAGCGTATACTCAAACCAGTGTCGCCTTTATTATATGTAGTCTGCTATTTTTGGTTTGCTTATTAAGATGTGGGTGCAATTGGTTAAAATTCTTACTTTTATTGCAAATAAAGATTACGTTTGGATCCTGCCCTTATATTCATTTTGGTATGCTTAACTTTGTATGGTTTAAATTAGGGTTGGCTGATCTATAAAAAAAATCTCTTCTTAAATTTGTTGGGAAAGCTTAGACGCTTACTTTTTCCAGCTTATGAGATTGTTTATTTCAGCTTATGGCTTAAAAAAATGAATTTGTAATGATCAAATAACCACTCTAGACTTAAAATTTGTATTTTTGCTGCCACGATTTTTTGTAATCAAGGTATGTGTTGTATGTGGTTAGAGTTTAATCTGATGGAAGCTATTTTGGTTGGTGATCTTATTGTTGTTTTCGTGCTATACCTTCATGAATTGAAAAATAAAACATGTTTGGTTGCTTCATGTAGGGCTATGATGATTAGCGTGTATTTGCTGAGACAAATGAAGTGGTTCGTTGACGATTGGATACGTAACTTGGCGAGGCGGAGACCGGATGGCATGGTTATGCAGCCGTGTTTCTTTGCAGCCATGGCGGACTTTGGATCCTTCGACCCTATTTGCTTTCAAAATCTGAGCCCAATAAAGGAATTGTTTTGGGTGTTTCCCAGCAGTTTTGCTTTAATGTTTTGGTAAACGTTGTTTACCAGAACCCATATCTTAGCATGGCAGCCATGTGACTGCAGCCATGTCGGGTTTTTGGGTACCACTTCCACACACCAAAAAACATGTGCCATGTATTGTGAACATTCACCATCGACCTAGAAAGAAGGTGAGTTATGGAGCAGCACACTCGATATGGCAACTAGGCTGTGATGAATAGAAACGTTGACTAAGGTTGCGTGCGTCCGTGTCTTGGCTAGCTAAGCTCTTATGTTTGCAAGCATGGCGGACGCCCACCTTTTTTGATTGTTAGCGTTTGCTCTGAGCCTTATACTTGCTGTCAGTTTGATATGCTAGGGTCATCGGTTGTGGATGATATTTTGTCTGTGATATATTCCTTTTCGGCATCTCAGATAAACCAGGCAATGATGAACTGAATTCTGAGCCTTTTAATTTTACCTTCCGTTTCGAAGAAAAACTACAAAAGGTATATTTCTTTTCTAATTTATTGCTTTCAATGTCCACATTTTGTGCTTACGGATTAATTTTCCTTTTTTTTACTGAATGCAGGTAATAGGTCGGACAAAACCCATGTTGTCAATAATAAGTAGCCGGTTCAAAACAGGCCAACTACGAATGTGGGGTCCGTTTGTCCTGATTCTGAAGTTAAGTAAAATACTTTTTTTTATTCCATTTTTGATTAATGTTTGTTCTTTGTATAATGTTGGGTGACGGCAGCTTGCTAAAATTGCATGTATGTTAGAAATTAAAGTTGTGGTAATATATTTCAAAGTGAATGAGATTCTCAAAAATGTTTGGATTTTGCTGATACCAATATAACCATTTAATGTTTGGATTTTGCAGGTGTCTACGCGCCAGCTCAAATGAAGGTGTAGAGGTTTGTGTTTTTGGTAATAGAGGTGCTCAAAGAACATCCAGGAGTGTACATCTTCCTAGGATTCATCTCGCAGCCATAGCGGCGACTCTGAGATAAAATTTACTCTCAAAAGAGAACATCCAGGATTCGCTTTTGGTTGCACCAGTCCGAAACAGGCAGGATGCATTCGATGTTTAAGGTACATCCTATTTCTAACTCTTGATAATGTATCATGTGGTGTATACATATTGTTAATGATTAAATCTGTGTTTCTGGCAGGTCTTCAGACTATGATGATGTAGGGTACGTCAGCAAATCACATGAGGGGGAATACAGCTACGGGCTTATGTACGTGAATGATAGGGTAGTTATTTACAGACTAAAAGACCATAATCAGATAATATACTAGCATTATTCTTGCTGAAATAAATAAGTTAGTTTTCCTCATTTTTTTTATATGTTATGTTACACAGATATGTGATATGGTTGCGCTATTGGATTCAGGGTTATTTGGGATCCCGATGGTGGGGGCCAATATATGTGCCTTTTTTCTAAACATGACTGAAGAACTTTGCCAGCGATGCATTCAGGTACACATTGTGAGATGTTGCATTATCTTGAGTAATGGGTAAAAATGGGTTGAGATTGCTTATTAAACTGTCTATCTACTAAGAAAATAGGTAACTACTTATTGTTTTATTAAAGTGAAAAAATTCATTACGATCATCAAATGAGGCATAATTAGGCTCAAAAGAAACAAAAAAAATATTTTATCATTTATTGTTTCCGTCACAGATCCGGTTGAGTTAACGTGAACATTTATCTTGAGTTAAGTTACATAAAGTTATATTAAAGTGTACTAATATGGTACAAAAAAAAGAGTCCATTCTGAATATAGCTTTTGAAATCATTTTTTTGGATTATCCAAATGTTGTAAACAGTTATAGCAGAAAAGATATGCAATCCCAAACACCCTCTTAGAATCATTTTTTTTTTTTTTTTTTTTTTTAATTTATTGAAGCCACCAATGCCGGAAATGAATATGAAATGAAAGAGAGTGCCGATGTGAACGGATCAGGTGGTGCCAATAGTGCTACTTCATCTCAAATCATTCTGATAACTCAAGTACGATAAATTGTGACTTAATCTGATGCTTCAGTTAGTAAGGATATTAAGGAAACAAATCATGGGAATGCTTAACATATCAGTTACTTCCAAACTGCAGTATCAACAAATATTATACACTGAATAGTAACTGCATAATCCTCTCAGGCAGCGTACAACAGTAAATTTTAAAAAACAGTGTGTAGCCTGCTCTTATTTGACAGAATACAGTTCTGAAACTATACAGAAGTTATCGAATATAAAGAAATCTATATGCTGATGTTGTTGAGGAGTTATAGTTAGTATTAGTGTAACTTATGAAATAAATCATTTTTGGTACTATTAAAAAAGATTCAAAGTTTATCTTTTATTAGATTGGTGGTCTAAACTGGGTGATATGTTGTAGGTGGAAGGTTTTAGGTTTTGCAGCCTTGGACCGGAGTTCGGTTTCATGCACAAGATGATAAATCAGTAGAGGCACGAAGGAAGTGATTTCAAAGAACAGCAGACGCCGTTCGCCAATTTATATAGTTATTTAAGGTAGTCGCTCACCTCCTTCGGTGAGATGTTTCCTTCCTTTTTACTTTTTATAAAAAATTGACTGATTGGTCTGCTCACCCATCAGTTAGAATTCACCCATTCGACCTTCTCACGCTTATTTTTCCCATCACTTACTAGCTAAGTTATATAATTCATCCGTTTGACATGCTACAAAAAAAATAGAGCCCTTTTTAACCCATTTGTCTCATTTTATGCAGTTGATGCCGAATGTTCTATACTACGAAAACTCACCAGTGATCGACAGTCATCATATTGAGCTTTCAGATGACAAAAAGAAGATTTTAAGAGAATGGGGTCATGTGTTGCAGTCAATATCAGGTGGAGGAAGCTGAAGCAGCGCACAACAACATAAAGGAGGTGATCCACTTTGACATTTTTTACCTGCTTTGAAAGTGTTCGACAAAGGAAATGGTTATGAACAGGTAAAGCTTTTGAACTTCTCACACCACCAAAATTTGTTAAATGCAAATATAGTTACGCTATTATTTTAAGAAAGTAACAAACTATTTGTGACTCGGAGTGTTTGGCATTGGCAATTAGCATATGTTTACTGTCTATCAGGTTGCGCTTTCAAGTATCGTAAAATTATACATCTCCGGAGAACGACTTCAAGCTACCCGGAGGCACATACAGATCCTTTTCTCCGGGCATGTATTTACGTTGCGTTGTTACATCATGCTTACTTTAAACTGTTCTTTAATTTCTGTACACTAATGGTTTTCTTTCTTTTTTTTTTCTTTATTTGCAAAAAAGAACGATTCATCACCAGGATCGTTGGTGCTCCATCTGACTAGCGTGTCACCCATGAAGTCTGCACCATATGGATTTGTTACTGGTCTAGGTTTGACTCCATTTTCTTTCTTGAATACTGCATACGTGTTAGCTTCTAGGTCCATTAGTCTTGAAATGGATAAACGTTGCCTGTTCTATTTGATGGACTTTATCACTGCTTCGAAATGAAAATATATTTTGATTTTTTAAGCATTGTTGATTGATGTTTTTGAAAATTCTTTTCATATTGTTGCTTAAAAGCGCTTTGTCTGAATGAAGCCTGTCTAATCACTTAATGAAATATGACGAAAACTGAAAATGTAAATTCTTTTTGTGTCTATTGGTGGTTTTTATGGTTGCTTTGCAGCCAACACTTTAGTTATTATGCATACTAGCTTTATTTAGGTCACCTATAACCCATTGACATATCCTCTATATCATATTTTTCGTAAAAGAAGAAAACATGTTTCTTATAACCTTGCTTGGTATGAAACACGTGGTTGGGTTTTTTCACTTTGCATTAATGGGTTAAGCAGGTAGCATAAAACAAATTTTTGGCATATAGATTTCTTTATATAAGCTGATATCCTGATGTTTGCAGTTTTCAAAAAGATTAAAAGAACTGAAAATGAGACTAAGCAGCTCTAGATTACTTGACGAATCCACAAACTAATTCTTATACTTAGGTAGCGTTTTGGTTATAATTGTTTGTCATATGAAATTCTTGAAAGAACGATAAAGATTCTAATAGACTTGAAAAGTTTGTAGCTTTTCATTCAATCAAAAAAGAAGAGTAAATTACGGCAAACAAGATATGTAAATTAAGTGAAATAAGAGAAGTAAATATATTGACTTAGATAAAAAAAAGTCAGGTGTTTGGATTTGCATTTATAGTTGTTGAAAGTAGTATCTGTTGAAGTCTCTCAACTTAGCCAAAAATAGATGAAAATAGATACACCTATTCCACATTTGGACAATTAGTCCTATTACTGCTATTGTATGGAGATTTCCTACTATTTATTATGATAGCTACCAGATAGTATATACAGGGAAGTTATATGATAACATTTTTTCTTATTTGAAGGTCACACTAGAAGCAAAAGTTACAAATAAAGGAGTGCCTGAACTATATGGCCGGCATGGTTTTATAACAGCAAAAAGGCTATTTACATACTACTTGAACAGTGTTGCTGCATTTAGATTGAAACTACTATTTCCCCATCCATAATTTTTTCCTACTACGAGTCGACATGTCAAAGGGATGCATTTGACGATGACGAGTTCTATAAAACGATTGATAACCCAAGAACCAGGATTTGTAGTTTTTTTTATGCTTATTCCTATGTCTTGCGACACACGTAAAGCCTGAAGTCTGTAATTGTAGTAGCTGATGTGGAACAAGGTAAGAGCGTTTGTAAAACTATTAAAAAAAATTATGGTTTTTTATATGAAAATGCTAAAGTAGCTAAACTAATACTGACAAAGTTGAATCATGTCACCCTTAAAGAAGAGGTCGTGAATAAGTTTTCCACAAATATTAAAAGGCGCATATTTGATTTGCGTCTGTTAAAATTTCTTCAATACATTAACGTAATCTATGAAAGTTGCTGATTTTTTCTTCTCATTTTCTGCAGATCAAACAAGGAAAGGTTATTGCTGATGCTGATTCATCTTGCTTATCGCACGACTTGGTGCTGCTGCTGACGCAGATTGTTCTTGCTACCACTGCCACAAATCGTTGTTGCTGTTGACGCAACTTGCTGCTGCAGTTAGGGTTGTTCATTAAATGGTATTGCATCACTTTTACCTATTTATGGTTATGTTACATTTTTTAACTTTGCAGCAACCGCATATACTACGAAAGTTAGGATTAACCTTTGACGTTTTTATTTGTTCCATGTAGCCGATACGAATGTACCAGATGAAGCAAGACTTGAACTAGGAAACGAGATTTGGCGTGAAGGTACAGGTTGCAACATTTCGTCCACAAATGACTTCAGATCACGACGCGAGAATTGAGGTAATCAAGCATCTTTATTGGCCTGCTCTACTTCAGGTTTAATTTGATGAACCAGCTCCACGCAACCGAGGACGGTGTATCTATTTCACATGAACAAATTTTACTTGCTCACAATAAAATATAATCCAAATTGGCCCTTTTTCATAATATGGGTTGAAACTTTTTCTAATTGAGGCATCTTTGTTTTCCAAGTTTACGTGTGAATGGCCAAATACAATTGGCATGTTTCAAATCATACATGTTGCAAGTTTTGATGATGAGTTTTTGGCTGCGTGTAGGATCTTCTATTTAAAATGTTTCAGCCGTTAGATATTCAATGCCGCATTTCATAAACTGCATTAAACCAACGACCAAACAACTTCCTGGAACGTATGAAAAAGATGACGTCTTGGAATAGCTTAGATGCAGCAAAATAATGGAGAAGGTTAGTTCAGTAAAAAGTTTAAAGACTTGCTGCATTCTGAAAACGCAATGTTATTCACAAAGTCAAATGAGGGCTGATTATAAAGGCTGTTTGGGTATGTTTTTTTACCAGATGATTGAGCTTATATGATTATACTGGGTACTGTTTTGGTATATGTGAGCTCTGTATATATGTGCTTTATAAAACTAATATACAAGTTTTACAAAGTTGTTGCTAAAAATGATGATTATATACGATAATTAGATTATATGTGTCTTGACTATATATAAAAAAAGAGTGCTCAATATCATGTTACTAAATGATACCAGAGATCATGTATTCTCAATCAACAATTACTGTTGCATGTGGATAAAGACAATGTCGCACCAACCTAATCTCAATTCACCCCGCGGCAACGCGCGGGTTAACAACCTAGTTTCAAACTATATCACGAGTTCAAGGGGAAAAAAAACAAAACTAACTAAAAGAATAGATTTATTAAATATGTTGATCTACTCCTCATTCGTCCCATTTAAAATAAAATTAATATAGAATCTTACCACTAATCTTTTTTATGAAAGAGATCTTGGTCAGATACGTGAACGAAAACCAAAAACGATCAACAATCATCAATGAATAACTATAACAACACATGTAAAACAAAACCCGAATCCGAAACATAACAGTCATATATCCGAAACACCAAAGTATAAATAAATAATAATTCCTTTTTGTGTATCAAAGCAAACAAACCAAAAATAAGAAAACAACAAAATTGACTATTTAAATCATAAAGCGAATTACCTATGAAATTACGAACATCAAAAATCAATTTTGTTTTGCAACCTCAGATGCGCCAATATGCGAGATCCAAAACGAAATGAAACACCAAGAACTAGTAGCATCATCACACTCGATACATGTATGTCAAATATATATAATTGATTATTTTTTTTCTGACGATTTTGTAAACAAAAATAAAGCCGATCAGATCTGGAAAAATGGAGAGAGTAAATGTGTTGGGAGTGGTTATGGTAGGGATAATAAAATTAAATTAAATTATACTATATTTCGGTGATTGGTTATGATGGAAAGTTCCATAATTGCCCTTCAGACTAATAAATTATTTCATTTTAATTTGTATGTAATTACAATAATGCCATTTTATTTTCAACCATAGATTATTTTGATCAATGGCTAAGAATGGTTCTCGCAATTTATTTGGTTCTAAAAATAACCTCACACTATATATATATATATATATATATATATATATATATATATATATATATATATATATATATATATATATATATATATATTACTGATATTTTTATTTTACTTTTGTTAGAATAACAATTTTATATAACTAATTAATTAATTAACATTTTTCTTTAAGTTTGTATTAATAATTTCAAATAAGAATAATATAATAAACTCTATCAAGCTTTCTTATTTATATTTAGTAATGAACAAATAATTGAGACGTTAAAAAAAAAAAGAAGAAGAAAACCGTGAACTATTATTTTAGGACAGATATAGTATAAAATAAAAAATATTCAAAGTGCAAGTTGCACCATATAAATATATAACTATCATAGACATCGTCACATCAGTTTGTAACTTATAACACTTCTTTTACACGAATATCTTTTTAATAACGTTACTGCTACACCTCTAAATTACCGCCCTCACTAAAAATAGGAAAAGCGCCTGTTGTAACAAGTGACAACGGCTATGACACGTATAACGCCGCTATAGCGTGGGTAGTGGTGCAATTTGACGATGCCATATGTGTCAAAATTTTGCCTATGACGATTGACGTCCCAAGCGTAGGGATGACACCCGTGGGTAATGGGCACGGGTACCTCTAACCCGTCACCCGCCCACGTAGTTTTTTTCTCACCCATCAACCACCCGTCACCCACCAATGGGTATAAATTTCTACCCATGCCCTTGCCCGCGGGTATTTGTTGCCCATGGGTTAGTGTTATGCAACAAAATTACAAAACAATGATATGTAAATAACTATGAAACTGCGTAATAAGATACCAATCAATTTGCCAAATACAGCTTTGATTATTTGATCTTTCATACTCTCTTTTTAGTCTTGAAACTCAAACAAACTTTTAGATTAATGTGTTTTTTGAGACTTGGTGGTAACTGTTAAATGTATACATGCAACAACAAAAATATTTTAATTAGTATAATTAATTTTAATATGGGCTTATTGGTACATATACGGGTATTTTGACGGGTATACCCTTGGATATTTTAAATGGGTGTCATGGGTTTACCTGCGATGGGTATACCTTACCCGTCACCCACTGATGGGTAAAGATTTTCACCCACGACCCACCCGTGGGTGAAAATTGACGTATTTACCCACCCATTTATGGCGGGTACCCGCGGGTTGTGGGTTTTTTCTGGCCAAAACCCAGTTAGAACCAGGTAAGACTCGGCAATTCTGGCCAAGACCCAGTTAGAACCAGATAAAACTAGGCTATTCTGGCCAAGACCCAGTTAGAACCAGGTAAGAATCGGCTATTCTGGCGAAGACCCAGTTAGAAACAGGTAAGACTCGGCTATTCTAAGCAATACCCAGTTAGAACTAGGTAAGACTCGACTATTCTGGCCAAGAACTAGTTAAAACCATGAAAGAATCAGTTATTCTAGCCAAGACACAGTTAGAACCAAGTAAAACTCGGTAAGACTAGGCTATTCTGGCCAAGGCCCAGTTAGAACCAGGTAATACTCAGCTATTCTGGCCAAGACCCAGTTCGAACCAGGTAAGACTAAGCTATTATAGCCAATACCCAGTTAGAACCAGGTAAGACTCGGCTATTCTTGCCAAGACGCAGTTAGAAACAGGTAAGACTAGGCTATTCTGGCCAATACTCAGTTAGAAACAGGTAAGACTCGACTATTTTGTCCAAGACCCAGTTAGAACCAGGTAATACTAGGCTATTCTGGCCAAGACCCAATTAGAAACAGGTAAGAATCGGCTATTCTGGCCAAGACCCAGTTAGAAACAGGTAAGACTCGGCTTTTCTGGCCAAGACCCAGTTAGAACCAGGTAAGACTCGGCTATTCTGGCCAACACTCAGTTAGAACCAGGAAAGACTAGGCTATTCTGGACAAGACCCAATTAGAAACAGGTAAGACTAGGCTATTCTAGCCAAGACCCAGTTAGAACCAGGTAATACTAGGCTATTCTGGCCAAGACCCAGTTAGAATCATTATTTGATATGTGAAGTCTTGCAAAAACCGAAAATATGTATATTAAATCAAAGTAGTTGTATTTTTTATGAGAAACAAGCTCCATAATAAGAAGCATAAATGAGGTCAGTATTTGATATATGAAGCTTTCCAAGACAGATACTTTAATCTTTCTTGAGTAATCAGCAGATACCATATGTTTCATGGCATTTTCTTTTCATAACGTTTAGTTGTAACACTCTCTATTTTGGGTTGGCTTTAACTGTTTCAATCATTCCCTTTCGTAAGACTTGACTATTCTGGCCAAGACCCAGTTAGAACCAGGTAAGACTAGGCTATTCTGGCCAAGACCCAGTTAGAACCAGGTATGACTCGGCTATTCTGGCCAAGACCCAGTTAGAAACTGGTAAGACTCGGCTATTCTGGCCAAGACCCAGTTAAAACCATGTAAGACTCGGCTATTCTGGCAAAGACCCAGTTAGAAACAGGTAAGACTCGACTATTCTGGCCAAGATACAGTTAGAAACTGGTAAGACTCGGCTATTCTGGCCAAGTCCCAGTTAGATCCAGGTAAGACTCTGTTATTCTGGCCAAGACCCAGTTAGAACCAGATAAGACTCGGCTATTTTGGCCAGGACCCAGTTAGAACCAGGTAAGACTCGGCTATTCTGGCCAAGACCCAGTTAGGACCATGTAAGTCTCGGCTATTCTGTCCAAGACCCAGTTAGAAACTGATAAGACTCGGTTATTTTGGCCAACACCTAGTTAGAACCAGGTAAGACTAGGGATGGCACTTGTGGGCGATGGGCACGGGTACCTCTAACCCGTCTGCCGCCCACGTAGTTTTTTTCTCACCCATCACCCACCCGTCACCCACCAATGGGTACAAATTTCTACCCATGCCCTTTCTCGCGGGTATTTGTTGCCCATGGGTAAACCCATGGGTTAGTGTTATGCAACAAAATTACAAAACGATGATATGTAAATAACTCTGAAACTGTGTAATAAGATACCAATCAATTTGCCAAATACAGCTTGATTATTGGATCTTTCATACTCTCTTTTTAGTCTTGAAACTAAAACAAACTTTTAGATTAATGTGTTTTTTGAGACTTGGTGGTAACTGTTAAATGTATACCTGTAACATCATAAACATTTTAATTAATATAATTAATTTTAACATGGGTTTATGGGTACACCTACGGGTATTTTGATGGGTATAACCGTGGGTATTTTAAATGGGTGTTGTGGACGTATGGTCCGGACTGGGCCAGGAATGGGTCAGGCCCGGGTAGCCAGCGGCCCACTCTATGCTCTAACCCTAATCCATGTCCTATAAATATAGGGCTGGGGTTTCATTCACAACGGAACACAACAGGTTATCCTAAACCTAATTCTCATATGCTCCACGCATCAATACTAACTTGACCGTCGGGGGTGGATCCCGGGGCTACTGCCTCGGGTCCACTCCTAACGGGTTCTCTTTGTTGACAGGTCTATTTAGGGCTTGAGAAGACGACTAACGGCCCAAGGAGAGTCGTTGAATTAGCCCGCGCCAGATTATGCATCAACAAGTTGGCGCCATCCGTGGGACATGGCTACGACAAGTGTCGTGCTCTCACCAGACTAGAACGCGACCATCGTCGCATCGATATAACTATGCGGTAACTTTAAACCTTCGATTTTAAATCGATTTTATATACTTTAAAAAGTCACTCGACTTTATGATATTCCGATTCTATCATGCATCGTACTGTATGCGCAGTGAATGCTTGATATCTTTGACTAAAATTCAATATGCAATCTGATCTATTAAATAATACGTACATATACGTAACTTTTCATATGATTAAATTGGTATCTATTGCCAATATCTATTGCCACGTATCTATTGCAATCTGACACTCACGTAGTTCTTGCCAATATTTTCTAAATATTAAAAAGATATTATCTCCTAATATTTTGTGCATATCTTTTACATCAACAAGATTTGATATCTTTTAAATATTTAAAAGGTTTTACATAAATCTTTAACCTTGATAAACACGATTTTATCTATCGCTACGAGCGCATTAAATCCGCACGGTCGGACCTATTTTATCTTTTAGCCGCGAACAACGCAGTCACGATAAATCTACCCGCGTTAGGCCATGCGTACGAAAATCTTCGCAGATTGGCGCCATGCGCGCACTGTCATGTACAGGCTCCACGATGCTAGTCAATCGCCATGAGCGCACTGTCACTGTCACGTACAGGCACTGGACGAAAGCCGTGGTCAACTGCGATCATCCAAAAAACGTTAGTCTATGCGAACACGATAAATCTATCTGCGTCTGTGCGTGCAACAGAAACTATTAGTCGCGGTCATGGTACGACCATCCGCGCCATTGTTTTTATAATAATAAAAAATAAAAAGATCAATTAATCGCCATGCGCGCATTGTTTTTATTATTAGCTATGTGCTATTTCTTTTATATAGTTTGTAAAACCTCACGATAGGTGTAATTTGCACTACTACTTCTTTTATGTGTTAATTATATATGCTATGTGCTATATTTTGCTACGCGCTAATCTTTTATTTCATTAAGGTTTTCTATGTCGCGATTCGCGACATATACTTCTAATATTTGCATTGAGTATTTTTCAGAATTTGAATAAATAAGTTTAATACTCCTACACGAGTAGCACCATCAAACTTGGGGGGCTACCAGGGTATATAATACCACTGTTGGCGCACGCGTCACGCAGGTATATTTGGAAGCAGATCGTACGTAAGAGGTACTGCAGGCCCGGTACAAAGACGAATTTAAATATTCGCATCATCTTACCGCAGGGGAGACGTTATCTGTCGGTTGTAAAGACGAATGTAATGTTCGCGCACAACGCGCACAGCGCGCACCTTTGTCGCGAACAACGCGCATACTTGTCGCGCACAGCGCGCACCTCTGCCACAGGAGCACGTCTTCTGTCGCACTATGTTGCATTGCTACTGGTACAAAAGGTACGCCCTTATCTAGGATGCAGCATAGGGATCCACCTATCCACCTTCACAATTGTGAGACAATCACAATCGCAATCCCAGTGCGCACTGTCGTATCTGGGCTGCGCAGTATGATCCAACCTATGCGCGCGCATGGGCCATGCCATCTTGGTTGATTGGGCCTACGCGGCCATGAACAGAACTTAAGTTTAGCATAACATAGCCATGCGCTATGTCATACTAAACTCGGGGGCTTGTGGACGTATGGTCCGGACTGGGCCAGGAATGGGTCAGGCCCGGGTAGCCAGCGGCCCACTCTATGCTCTAACCCTAATCCATGTCCTATAAATATAGGGCTGGGGTTTCATTCACAACGGAACACAACAGGTTATCCTAAACCTAATTCTCATATGCTCCACGCATCAATACTAACTTGACCGTCGGAGGTGGATCCCGGGGCTACGGCCTCGGGTCCACTCCTAACGGGTTCTCTTTGTTGACAGGTCTATTTAGGGCTTGAGAAGACGACTAACGGCCCAAGGAGAGTCGTTGAATTAGCCCGCGCCAGATTATGCATCAACAGGTGTCATGGGTTTACCCGCGATGGGTATGCCTCACCCGTCACCCACCCGCCACCCATTGATGGGTAAAGATTTTCATTAACGACCTACCCGTGGGTGAAAATTGACGTGTTTACCCACCCATTTATGGCGGGTACCTGCGGATTATGAGTTTTTTCTCGCCCATTGCCATCCCTTGCCAAGCGTCAACAGTCAGTGCATTTGTATCGTGCACTTTTATGATTTAAAAGAGTTACGGAGTTTTATTCTCTTAATTAACATGATACACCAATCAAGTAGCAATAATCAAATTGTTTTTGCATGTGTGACTTGATCGTTTACGATTGTCAGACTATTTGTATCTTAAATAAACGTCTAGACAATCATTTTTAATGTGGCGTACTAGTTGCAATTTGGAAACAAATTAACTTCCAAGTACTACAACCAAGGTTGAAACGCATATTGTTGGTGACGGTAAATTTCATTCGGATTGAATGGTTGCGAGCCGTATGGCGGTGAAGGGTTTGGACTTTGAGACGAGGGAGTAGAAGAGTTTGAGGCTCCCCCGTATTGATGTTGGTTTGACGTTAGGAGGTTCGTGAAATAGCCCCCTTTCGTTCGGGTTTTGAGACATTTTTGTTTTAATTTGGATAAGAGGTATAGAAAATTTTAGTTTAGTTTGTTGAAATGTAGTGAAGAGAAGTGAAAATGGGTTTAATATTTATTGTGTTTATGTAAAAGAGTAAAGGGAGAATAAAAAAACAAAAAAAAAAACAAACAAACACAACCGTTGTAATTTATGCAAACCCAAACGGTAATATATCCGTTTTATTTCTGCATCTCCCAACGTACTAATACACTTTTTGTCATAACACTTGCTCGCCGTGGCCACGAAAAAGACCCCAACAACGAGCAACGGCGAGGCACTTGAAGTGTAGCGACGAGCTTCGGCTCGCCGTTGGCTTGTACACGTCGGACGGCGAAGAGCTACGAAGAAGCTACACTGGGTGCTCTTAGTTTTTAAGAGTTTGAGTTTCTAAAGTAAGTATACTTAGTAAATATGTTTTGTTTGTCAAATTAGTACAAGAAGAGTTTGAAGTTATAAGATTAAGTTTAATCGGGTAATTCTCTAACGTGTGAAGACCACCAGCTTCGTCCTTTCCTACGTCCCCCATCAATGATCCGTGAAGGATCGGTTTTGAAAACAACTTTGTTTTAGGGCTACAGATTTTTTCCCCTTTATTTGTTTTGTTTCTATTTGAGTATATTGTGGGTATGTTTGTGTCTAAGTGAGGCATTTTTGTTTGGTCGATTTGGTAGTCATTACTACGTCTTCTTGACGGTGGAGTGAAAAACTGATGTTACACTTTGTTGACAGTATTGATGTTAGTGGTTCTTACACTTAGTTTAGGCTTTCTTAGGCTCAAATTATTGGAAACGGGTATTCTTCAAAATCTAAAATATAAGCACGCAAAATTTTTGGGGAACTAATATGTTTTTTACGTCATTTGATAAAACTCTCTAGTTGTTAAATAAACTTTAAATACAAGTTGTTAAACAAATTTATAAAAATAAAACTTCAGCTCGAGTTAGTGTGGCAAAACGCACTCAAAACAAAGAAAAATGTTTATTTTCATTGAAAAGGGTTAGAAAAATGATAATAAAAGAAAGACGACGTGCCTTTTGCCTCGTTGGCATATAAGGACGCATGCTTCCTTATTACACACACCCAGGAGACGCGTTTTGGTGAAGAAAAAAAGGAGAAGTCAGTTTTGGGGATGATTGATTACTTATTTCGGTTGTGTGTGATATTGATTTTTTATGAGTATATTTATGTAAGTGGATATGTTTTTGTGGTTATGTTGATTGTCTTCTTACATTGTGTTGGTAATGAGGTTGATAGTGTTGAAAAGCTGAGTTGACCGTAGTGATGATTGTCATTGTTACCACTTGACTTATGTTTGTTAAATAATGAATCCCCGTGATGCATACTATTTATTCATGAATCTTTTGTGAGACAAACTACATAAAATAATAATGGAACCTACACTCACAACTTGGTTTGGGTAATACTAATCTTTTCATCTAATACTCCCCGCAATTTGAGCTGAAATTACGAAAGCTCGGATTGGAATTGAAAATTGAAAACATTAAATTAATAATTAATTTAATGATTAATACACCCGATAGCAAGTGGATACAAATCTTCAAGCAAAAACAAAACCAAAACCAAAAGCATAAATACGCAACAAAATCATTAAAACAATATTAATTTGTTGTAGAATATCTCTGATAGCAAGCGATATCAAAACTTCAAACAACAGCAGCAAAAGCGAAAACAAGCGGTAATAAAAATGGAGAAAAAAAAATTACGGCAACCAAACTCCGGTGGCGCATGGCGGCACGTCAGACAACCGGTTGAGGTAATCTTGGTGGGGTTTTGTGCATAATTAAAAAACAAAGAAAATGACGTTAACGGCGCCAGTTAATCCCAAACAGTTTGTAAGTTATGGCCAAAACAGTAAGCAACTAGTGTGTTAGCTCAAAATTATTATTATTATTATTTTAAGATAAAGGATTGCAACTAGGGTTTGATGGTGTGCATTTTAGAATACGGCTCAACTTGGTCACCTAAGTTTGAGGATCAAACATACTTCAATACCATGTTAAATGACAATCGTCGTGAGGCATAATATTTATTCACGAATCATTTATGAGACAAACTATATAAAACTCTAATAAACTCTACAACCGCAACCAAACTTTAGACGGCTCCCAATAGGAGCGTGAGGGAGTGTTTTTGGCATGCGTCATGCTTGAGGCCTCATTGGGAGGTGTATGTGTGTTGCGTGAGACTAAGCAAATAAATGGACAAACGATGAGAGGCTCAGTACTCGGGTTTTGTGTAAAAGTGGTCCATTTTTAAATGTTTTTATTACTTTAATTATGTGGTTTGTTAGTGTGTGTGAGTTATATATTTGTATACCAGTGAGTATTTTAGTGAAAGATGAGAAAATTAGTAATTATTGAGAGTGAAAAGTGAGAAGAAAATAAGAAAAGAAAAAGATTATGCAATGCTAAAATGAAAACTGAAATGATGTGAAATTGAGAGTAGTCTATAAGTGATACTAATTTATCATCTAATAATGTATCACAAACCCCACCTAAAATGACTTTAGGTCCAAAAAAGTGAATACATATCTCACCCATTTTAGCACTTATATATCTTGCCCACATTCCACCCACCCTACTCCTTTTTTCACCACCCTTTTTCACACACACACACATATACAAAAACACTTCCAAAACCAAAACCAAAAACCATGGCATCTCCAAGCCACTACCGAGGTGTTAGAAAGAGGCCATGGGGTCGATACGCAGCCGAAATACGTGACCCATGGAAAAAGACACGTGTCTGGCTAGGCACTTTTGACACACCAGAAGAAGCCGCCTTAGCTTATGACGGCGCCGCCAGGTCTCTCCGTGGTCCCAAAGCTAAAACCAACTTCCCTTCTCCACCTCCGCCGTCATTAACACTTGACCTCAACACCTTTCCAACCCACAACAACGTTGTTAACTTTAACAACCATCATAACAACCTTACCCATGTGAACAACCAACTAAGACAACAAGTACAGCATGTGCATGTGCAAAGTCATCAGGTTATAAGATGGGTGGCTGGCCCACCCACAAGAAACATGATGTTTGGGAGTCAGCTAGATGTCCGACATGGTGGTGGTGGGTGTCATGCTGCGGTGGTTAATGGTGGTGGTGGTGGGGCCACTGAGATTGTGAGACGTGGGTTGGGTATAGATTTGAATGAGCCTCCACCTATTTGGTTGTGAGCTAGCTCATGGGGTGTTTGTTTTGGCTTATTTGGTTTTGTCCTTAAGTTTCATAAGCTTATTTTTTTTGGCTTATTTTGAACCTTTTCGGCTTATACATGCATATTATAACATAAGGAACTTATATAAGCCGAAAGAAGTCTAAATAAGCGACAAAAATGAGCTTATAAAGCACAAGACCAAAATCAAATAAGCCACCCCAAGCTAGCATTGTAGGCTAACTTTTTTACCTTAGCCGTTGTTTTAGGACTTTTTTCTATGGTTTTTGTTTTACTTTTTTTTATTAGGGTATGAGGAGCTAGACTATGAGACTATGAAAGATCTTTTGTTAATATGAAAATTTGATCACTGATTAAGGGTATTTTGTTTTGTGGATATTAGTTTATGTGTTCTTACTTTGTTAATAGCTTGGTTATGACTTTATTTATTTGTATGCTTTGTGTTACATTTTTACAAAACATATGTTTCAAACAAAATCATTAACTAGGAGCATCTTCAATGGTTACAGAAGGCTTGAGTTCAATCAAAAAGTTAAAAGATGACTTAGTTGAGCAATAATAGTTGTTATTCAAACTTTGGTTGTGTGTTGAATAATACATTGGTTGAAGTTGGTGAAAAAAGTTTTTGCCGTCAATGACTTAAATTTTGAGCTCATAGATGCATGTCATATGAATTTGACCGTCATAGATACATAAGTGATCTAAAGTCTAAACATGTATCTTTTGTTGGGTTGTATCGAGTATTGACTGGCATTTCTTTTAGGAAATTGTTGATAAATATCATAGGTGAATACTTCTTGTCGTGTGGTATTGACTTTCATTTATTTTACAGTAGATATTAAGGGGGTGTTTGGTTAAGGTTATATAATGAGTTGACGAGCTTATTAGCTTATGTGTGTCAAATAAGCGTAATTAAGTGTTTGATTAAGTTTATATAAATGGATTTATTAGCTTATTAGCTTGTGTTTGTCGAATAAGTGTACACTAAGTGTTTGACTAAGCTTTATGTAAATGAGCTTATGAGCTTATATAAGAGGGTATTTTATCTTTAGTTATAATTAATCTAACATTCATATTTTTCGGCCAATGTCGTTTTGGTCTTTTATCAAACTTAACTAACGCAAATGCTTAAGTTTATCGGCTTATTAAATATAAGCTAATCCAAACACGAGGTTAACTCATGAGCTATCCGACACATGAGCTTAGCCAACACCCCCCACCTCGTGACATAAAATCCTAAAAAGAATATAAAAGTGTTCCTTTGTTATGGAACTAATTGGGCTTTTAGCCTTTTTAGCATTTGCGTTTCATAGTCCAATAAGAAGAGGTTTACAACTTCTGAACTTCACATCATGTGTCCGATACGATCAATATATATATATATATATATATATATATATATATATATATATATATATATATATATATATATATATATTTTAACAGATTATGGCACCAAATGTTTTAATCGGCTTAGGGTGTATTTGTTTCATTAAGATGTTCGCATCTTAATCTGACTACCACCACATCTTACTAGTAAGAGGTGACTATAATATATGAATCTGAATGAAAAAGTGTTTGTTTTTTTTATAATTGTCCGAATAGTTTTAATTTTCCTTTTTTTTAAGTGTATATTAAACTATTGCAATACGATTAATAAGTAGATAGTGTAAACTTGAAAAAAAAAACATTTTTATCATAAACTTAACACAATTATCATTAAATAAATTATCTTAATACATATCCAAAATTTAACATAATTTGTGCCGCAATTTAATCTCGTAATTAATCATTTATGGTTGATCCGCGTCACTCCTGTCTACAAGCGTGTTATGATTATCACTTCAATTTGTCGGTTTCACAAAAACTAACTCGTTTCTAATTTAATGAACCCAAAAAATTCAATCCAACGCTATTTATAGTCCAAACGAGTGGGGTAACCCGCGCGTTGCTGCGGGGGTACTATGATTAAGACCACCTGTGAATCCCGTTTGTATGAAACGATGTTTCTCCAAATAATTGATTAAATGAGAGCACATAAATGATCCAACGCTTTCAATGTGACTACATTTATGACTATCAACAACCTTATGTTCGAAAGTGTAAATTGCAACTTTACTACATTTTTAAGACGAACACTAATGTCACTATTTGGAAGAAAATGGGAGCCTCTATGTTAAACTAAAGATTTACAGTAAAATTAACCATTACAATTACCCGTTCATGAGATCCAAAAGTAGCAATTGCATTTGACTTTAGTGTTGTAATCAAATCAGCTACAATATGATCAGACACACACACACACCTCATTTAGCAGGGCTAGCAAGTTACTATGATGGTGCTACTAAGATACTAAAGCCAAACAACCTGTCATTATGTGTTTGACATGTACTAATAAAATTACATGGTTTGATCCATAGTCCAACTTATTAAATTTGCCACCTTAATTTACCTTTTGCTATTGCTGAAGTAGTGGGTAGCTTTGATTTAGGAACTAAGCCTTCTAAAGAAGCAGGTAGATGGGCCTGGCAACCCTTTCCAAGCCGAACCTGGCTGACCAGTTTCAATCCATGAACTGCAACTCGAATAGCAGTTGAATGTGCAGCCTTTATTGCGCTGCGATCCATTGTCGGATTCTTTAGCATCGTAAGAAATCTATCACATATCAAAATAAACGAAGAAAAATTTAGTGACAAATAAATAATTACATACGCATTTATGAATATTTCATTTAACCAACGTAGAACAACATTCATCTAAACATATTTAAAATAGGCTTTAAAAAGTATATGTAACTAAATTTCATGTGATACTAATATTGCTCCATGCGAGTGTATGATGAGACTGTATGAGCATTCTTGTGAGAATGTGTTTTTATGTGGTAAGCCATATTCCCTATATTTAAATACATAGCTGCATGGAAGCTGGATTGTACAATAGTAGTACCTTTGAACCTTCATGATCTATTAAATAATGAATTCTATTTTTAGTAAGCCAAATAGCCTATAGGTCGCTTTGCTACTTGCATATATAAGACGCATAATCATTTAATAATAGCAATACTCTTATAATTTGTTTCGATGTGAATTAGGAGCAAGCCAGACGCTGCTGATATTGCAGTTCAATTTTGGTAGGTTGGTTCTCCCTATTTAAGTAAAAAAATACATAGAAAGACAGAAAAGAATAGTAAAAACTCGAAGTTACCTTGTAAAGTAAACTCCGTGACCAGGAACATATGGATATTTATCCGTAGCCTACAAAATGAAGAACCAATTTATATATATATATATATATATATATATATATATATATATATATATATATATATATATATATATATATATATATATATATATATATATATATATATATATATATAACTTATGAAATTTCAAAACTAATAAAAGTTCTAGAAAATAATAAAACTCTTGAGGAGAAGGTCAAAACACGAAGATGTCAGTCAATGTATTAGTAGCCATTGCCATTATACCAAATGTAAGCTAATTTCATAGGTTTCGTTAGGCACTCCAGGAGGCTTAAGCTAATTTCTTCCTAACGCTACTTCTACTAGTAAGAGCATTCCATGTATAACCATATTACTTACAATGTAGTTACAATAAAAACATCTTTGCTATTGATAAAATTTAGACAGTCAAATGGGGCGACAGTCGATACCCTCTATCCGAATTTACCCAGTAAGGAAGTCCTCCACTATTGACCATCTTTCGTTCACATAAGTGGTCTTTTTTTTCATTAAAATCACTATTGTACTGAAAAAGGACTGTATACCGATAAACAGAAATGAAAACCTTTAAAACGGTAATTGAAACCTCACAGTAAACCGATAAACAGAAATGAAAACATAAATTGACCAACAAACGGTTTGAATCAATATGAGGACAAACCATATTGAAGTAGGTAGCCGCATGAATCAAACCGTGACTGCCCAAGTGGTTGACCAGAGTGTAGACTAAGAGTCACATGAACCATGTTATGCACAGCCTGCCAAGTGAGCCCAACTGCATCCTTTTATGGAATTTTAGGTACAAACTCCTGAAATGCAAGAATAATTATATGAATATGCTAAATGAGAGATTTAAGCGAAAAGTAAAAAAGAAAACAATCACAAACACAAACACAAACACTATAAATGAAATTAACAGTGTATATTATTTACATCCTAAAAAAGGTCCACAAATCTGATTCCCATTCACTCCATTAATTTGCAACTCAAACTTCTGCTGTGTACCTAATGATTTATGAAAAGAAAACAAAAAAGTTAATTATAGCAGTAAAATAGTTAAGCAAGTATCAAGCTATATAGAATACATCAGGTAAAATGTTCAAAAAGTCTATTAACCTTCCGATTCGATGTTACACGACCCAACCAAAATGCTCATACAAAAGCTGATGTTTCAATTGAGTTGTCCCAAATAAGAAGGAACCACTATTTCCATTCAGGTCTATGAAGTTAACATGTCGAGATTCTGCACCAATTGCAGCAAATCAGCCCTGACATTCAAACACCCAATGGGATAAATAGATCTACAGGGAGAAGTACACACTTGTAAGTTTTTTCAAAGCTTGTACTGTATCCGCATTGCTAGCATGCAGCTGGAAGAAAAATAAAGCATTACACTGTGATTCTCACTCGCGCCATATGCATAAGCCACCAACCAAAGGCAAGCAACATAGAGCTTTTCAGTTTGGACCTCCTATTTTTTGAACAGATTAAATATAAAATTGCTACCAAATCCAAAGACATTAAGTATTCAACTACAAAAACCTTTCATTAACAATACTCATAAATTTTCAGATTTGAAAAAACGAAGGAATGATGCTATTAAATCTCTAAGCTAGAGAAGAATTTTTAAGTATGCTTTTTGGCATTGCATCTAAGTACAAATTGGTAAATGTATAGTTTGATTTTAGCATACAGTCTAACTTGACAACCACATATTTATATCATCAACTAATTTTTTGAGTATCCATGGCAAACATATACGTTAACTGAATCATGAAACTTATACCTAAACATTTAGTCAGATAGAATCATATTCAATATGATAATGATCGTGTGCAACCTGAAAATGACCCCACCTCTTGAACACATCCCCCTGAACACTCAATCGATTCACTGAACTCACCCCCTTAACAGACCCCACACCCCCTGAACACACACTATGAACATACCTGATGAACCACACATACTCGAACCTCAATATGTTGTGACTGCAAGGAGTATGAAAATCATTGTACATGAGGCATTCATTGAAACTAATGTGGCGACATTTAATATCAAATAAGTAGAAACTTGAGTTTTACCTTATTTTGGTAGTACCTTCCTGCATATATCCACAAAACACTTGTTTTGACCCATTGACATCGCCCAAATTTGGGAACCGTATCCCTAAATCGGGAAAAAAAAATAAAAAGAAAAAGAAGAAAAAAAATATATAATGAAAAGCTAAAGTATCAATCTTTATATGTATGAAAAATTGAACTTTACAAAAAAAAAAATCATAAAGATTAAGCGCTAAAAACATTTACAATCGTCTTGATTTCCAATGACATCAATAGATCTTCAATTTTTTTATTGATTTTCTTAGAGGTGTTTGGTTTTGTAATTGGAGTTGATGAGAGGAGCGCTGAGATGATCTCATGAAGCTGGAATATTGGTTGTGATTCAGTGTAGTGTTTGGAATGTGCAATTTAATTTTGTGTTTACGGTATTGTGTGTGTGGGGAGGGGGAGAAGAGGGTTCTCGAATCTGAGTTGTCAATAGGGAAAAAATGGTTTTTAGATTATATATTGGAGATGATGAGGCGGTGATGTATAAAATTTGTTTAGGGTTATTGTTGTTATGGAAATTTCTAGAGAGAGCGACAGAGATAGAGTTTGTGTCTGTGTGTGTACTGTAGGGTACAAATAATTTGAAGCACGGATCACTGTTTAGTCAACTATTCCTTACAACTCTTTGAAGCGCGCAAGTTCCGCCTTTTAGTATGTAAGGATAATTATTGTGGACGTATGGTCCGGACTGGGCCAGGCCCGGCAGACAGCGACCCACTCTACGCCTAAAACCTAATTCCATGCCTTATAAATATAGGGCTGAGATTCCCTACACAACATGATAGAACATAACAGGTTACCCTAAACCTAACTCTTATATGCTATATCGCATGGATACTAACTTGACCGTCGGAGGTGGATCCCGGGGCTACGGCCTCGGGTCCACTCCTAACGGGTTCTCTTTGTTGACAGGTCTACTCAGGGCTCGAGAAGACGACTAACGGCCAAGTGAGAGTCATCAAATCCAGCCCGCGCTAGATTATGTATCAACAAGTGGCGCCATCCGTGGGACCATGACTACGACAAGTTTCGTGTTCTCACATCACCGGAAAGCAACCATCGAGTTCAAAAGCCGGTAACATTAAAACTTTGCATTTTTTTGGGTTGCACTTTAAAAAATACATCGAGTTCATGCATCGCGATGCGCGTATTCTTTCTTTACGTACGAATTAAATAATAAAACTAAGAAGAAAAGTTTGACTTTTCTTTTATTCCTTTTTGTTTCATTCGGTAGTAAAATAAAAAAGGGCTTGACTGCTTTGTTTGTTTGACGCAAGCAGACAAGAAACAATTAACAAACTTTATTTTTTAGCATATCTTTTCAATATTGAAAAGATTTTATCTTTTAAATATTGATTGATTTGTTTGTGTAATCATTCGTGCATATCTTTTGTGCATATCTTTTTAAATATACAAAAAATTTTATGTAAATCTTTTAAACATGATTTTACCTATAGTCACACTAAGTCCGCACGATCAGACCTACTTTATCTTTTAGCCGCGAACAACGCAGTCACGATAAATCTACCCGCGTTAGGCTGTGCGTTCGGACATCTTCGCAGATTGGCGCCATGAGCGCACTGTCACGTACAAGTACCACGATGCTAGTCAATCGCCATGAGCGCACTGGACAAAAGCCGTGGTCACTTTATGTTCATCTGCGATCATCCACAAACGTTCGAGTCTATGCGGTTACGATACATCCATCTGCGTCTGTGCGTGCAATTGAAACTATTAGTTGCGGTCACGGTGTGTCCATCCGTGCCGTTGTTTTTATTATAATAAAAAAGAAAAAGATCAATTAATCGCCATGAGCGTACTGCGTTCATAGATTAGCTACGTACTACTTCTCTTATATAGTTTGTAAAACCTCACGATAGGTGTAATTCGCACTGCTATTTCTCTTATGTGTTAATTTCATATGCTATGTGCTATATATTGCTTCACGCTAATCTTTTACTTCATTAGTTATTTATATATTGCGATTCGCGGCATATACTTTTAATATTTGCATTAAGTGTTCTTCAGGATTTAAATAACTAAAGTTTAATACTCCTACAAGAGTAGCACCATCAAACTTAGGGGGCTACCAGGGTATATAATACCATTGTTTCCGTACAAGTCACGCAGGCATATTTGGAAGCAGATCGTACGTAAGAGGTATTGCAAACCCGGTACAAAGACGGATTTAAATATTCGCACTATATTGCCGCAGGGGAGACGTCCTCTGTCGGTTGTAAAGACGAATGTAATGTTCGCGCACAGCACGCATCCTTGTCGCGCACAGCGCACATCCTTGTCGCACACAGCGCACATCCTTGTCGCACACAACGTGCACCTCTGCCACAGAAGCACGTCTTCTGTCGCACCATGCTGTATCGCTACTGGTATAAAAGGTACGCCCTTACCCAGGATGCAGCATACGAGATCCACCTTCACCATTGTGAGACAATCACACTCGCAATCCTAGTGCGCACTGTTGCATGTGGGCCGCGCAGTATGGTCCGACCCATGTGCACACAAGTTGCGCACACATGGGCCATGTCGTCATGGTTGATTGGGCCTATGCGGCCATGAACAGAATTTAAGTCTAACATAACATAGCCACGCACTATGTCATACTAGACTTGGGGGGCTTGTGGACGTATGGTCCGGACTGGGCCAGGAATGGGCCAGGCCCGGCAGACAGCGGCCCACTCTACGCCTAAACCCTAATTCCATGCCTTATAAATATAGGGCTGGGGTTCCCTTCACAACACAAGATAACAGGTTACCTAAACCTAACTCTTGTATGCTATATCGCACCGATACTAACTTGGCCGTCGTAGGTGGATCCCGGGGCTACGGCCTCGGGTCCACTCCTAACGGGTTCTCTTTGTTGACAGGTCTACTCAGGGCTCGAGAAGACGACTAACGGCCCAGCGAGAATCGTCGAATCCGGCCCGCACCAGATTATGCATCAACAATTATAATACCAAAATTCATATAAGCTCACAAAACAAATTTACAAGTTATAACTTGCAAAATTCAGCTAAAAATTTGTAAATCCCTAAAATGTGTGTTGGCCCAACCATAAACCCACCAACCAAAATAATCAACCCAGCCCATAAGCTAACCCTAAACCTAAGAATTTATATATGCACATGAACATACGCCACTATTATTTTTTCAGTCATCAAAACAACAAACAATCTTTCTTTATTTTCTCTTTGTTACAAACGAATCATAAAAAAAAAAGCCTTCCATTTCTTCTATCAATCGAAGCTTAAACAAGAAAAGTCATAGCCCCTTTGAATCTTGTTGGTGGTGTTTTTCTTTATTGTATTTCAAACATTGGTAGGTGTTTATATTGAAACTCGTTTATATTTATAGATCAATTATGGGTTATATAAATCTTTAAAGATCTTTTATTAAAATTAAAACTCGAGATCTTTTATTTATTTTTGTTCTTTTTAGCTTTTGTTTGATATTGTGGAGTTGGATACATATGGGTAAGGGGCAGTAAGATATGATCACCAAGTCTGACCGAGTAAGATGTGCACCATCTGACCGCGTCTTACTCTCGGAAAAAAAAAACAAACAACCAAAACGTCTGACCGCATCTGACTAGTCAGATGTCAGATGTGGTTCAGATGTTTTTGGCAAAAACAAACACACCCTTAGCCTCTATATGTTGTGATTCTATTTTTAATTCCTATAGGTGTAACGTCAAATACAATACTTGTTATTAAGAAGACACATTTAACTATTTACGATAACGTAAAATACTTGTTATTAAAGAGACACATTAAATTTCTTACGGAATATCGGATGATCATGTCAACTTATTCATAAGATCTTGTGTAACAATTGTGTTTCTAAATACGGCCGGCAAGTCTAAGAACTCACGATACGCCTAAACAAATAGATGTTCGGTCATGTTAATAGATGGTACGTTACAATCGGATGTAGATACAAGGATACACAAGTGAGAAAATTCAGTGATATCTATATAAATAAAAAACGTATGCAATGACAATGCATTTGAAAACTTTTGCTAAATCCAAGTCTAACATACAACGACACCATCTTTTGGTTCTATAACCAAATGAAAACATTATGGATAGAGTAAAACATACTAGCCCAGAAGTCCCTAAACTATATCGTTTGTCAAGGGTGTCTAGAAACAAACATAACATTTCCTATAGAAATAAACAATTTTTTTTAACTGATTTCGAGTTAACCTAGTTAAAAATACCAAAAATGACCAAAATTGCCTTAAAAGTCAAGAAAATATTCATCTGAGTTATTCGAGCCAACCCCATACTTGAATAAGGTAAAACTCTCAAAAATCCTATCTTTATTAGAACCAGTTAACCAAGTTAATCGACTAACCGAAAAATATTTTTCAACTCAACTAAGTTGAACACAAATACTTCTAAACGGTAAATGAACGATGTTTTTGACTCAGATACATACAACCTCACCGTGTTAATCCCGGGACCGTTTCCGACCGTGGTCACCCAAACATATAGACTATAGAGTGTAACGCTTTTTAATCAAAAAGTCCTCCACACTGTATCACTTTTTTTCATTCCTCTCAATCAAACCCTCACACACACTCAAACACACACACACCAATCCGGCCCCCATGCCGACATCCTCCACCGCACCGGATCAATCTCCGACCGCCGGATCGGATTCCGATGAATACGAATACGAAGAGATCGAAGTCGAGGAAGAAATCGAAGTTGAGGAAGAAGTCTCCGAAGAAGAAGATGAGGAGGAGGAGGAGGAAGTATCCGATATCGAAAAGCCGGATGCCGAAATAAGTGAGCTTTGTTTTTATTGATAAATCTATTGATAGTTTTTTATAAAATTTAATTGTTTGATGTTTATATTTTGTGAATAATGCCTGTTATGTTAGTTGATTGATAATGTTGATGCGAATTTAGGCGTTTAATAGAAAATGTTGTATATAAGCCAAATTTGTTATAGAGAATTCGACTTACGTTAAGGCGTGAAGGATACGACAAAGGAAGGAAATAATTAAAAGGTGATACGTCATAGTGTGAGCGTTATGCGTTTGTCGTAATGCGAGTGAGATATTTGACGTAACCGTCATAAAAAAATTGTGACTAGGCTAAAGTAAATATTAGGAGTGATAAAGAGAGTGAGTAGCGACGGCTTGAAAGGCTTGAAAAGACGGATGTTATAAGGATAGACGGGGAAGTGAACTAAGGATGTAAGCGGGGCAGAAAAGTGAGGAGGAGGAGAAGATGCTAGCGAAGGTGTCGTTTATTTTTACGGTTCGAGATGCCAACAATAATCACAACAAGCGGAAGTGTGATGATGATCAACAGGGTAATAACAACAACAATAACCGCAACAACAACCATCATCACCAAAAGAACCAAAGGCAAGAAACTGTCGCTGCTGCCCCAGCTGAAGGAAGGGATTATGTTGGGAAGCTACCGCTGTGCGGCCGATGCAAGCTGCATCACACTGGTCCATGCAAAGTTAGGTGTAGAAATTGTCAGAAGATCGGTCACTAATCGAAGGAATGTAGAGGTACTAAAGTAATAACTTGTTTTGGATGTGGAGAACGAGGACATTACAAGATCAAATGTCCCCATAACAACGGCCAGCAAGTTGTAGGTACCACGTTTATGAAAATCTTCAATTAATCGGGGTCACTACAAACTCATATCTTTATTTAATGAAGCTACAAAATGCCTAAAAAAGGCGAAAACTATTTATTAAAAGAACACCGTTGTATACTATTAAGTTACTAACGACCACACTAACTATTGCATCTATTTGATCATCGTATAAAACTACTATCAATATTATTTCGTACAAAGCCTTTGTATTGATCCTATCAAGCAAACAAGGTTTTATGTCCGCGTCAAGTTAGGAGAAATACATATGATGCCATTGCAATGGAAGAGAATGTTGAATCATCAAGGGTGCGTTTAGTTAGAGAAAAAAATTTAGTTTTATATTTTCATATTTGTAAAAAAAAGGAAGGAAATTAATTTCCACAAAATATAGAAAACAAGTTCATATGATATTGTTTTCTACTCTCAAGAACAAGGGTCGTTCCAAGGGAAACAAGGAAAAAAAAATGTTTTGTAGTTTCCCTTGTTAAAATAGGGAATGTATATTTTGTGTTTTGTAGATAATTTGATGGAAAACATTTGATCTAAACGCAATCTCTATTTTCCTTGTTTTGTACAAAACATTCTGTGGAAAACAAAGGTGTTTCCTTTTAACTAAACGCACCTCAAGTATTTCTCTTGCATCTTCGGTGTGGGTATGTGAGTAACACAAAAAAATAACTAATGATAGATGTTACATTTTACATCTGATTTAGTTGTCAGGATGTCTCAAATCTTGTGCATTTAGTCCATATTCAAAGTTTGCAGAGAATATGCACGAACTGATTGTATTCTTAGGCTTATTGATAGAAAGCTTTACTAGAAAACTCTTGTTTGTTGGTAAGTTGCTTTGTTGATCCAAGACATGGTAGATGGACTTGGACTTTGCTCTACTACCCTACCCTAGTGTAGGGCAAGCTCTTAAGCGAAGAAGCGAGGTGTTTTGCCCTAAAGCGCTTTGATTCCAAAGAATTGAGGCGTTTTACTAGAGTGAGAAAAAGCGTTGTTAAGCGACCGAGAAGCGCTCGCATTTTTGTATAACGACTAGTTTTTACGAAATGAGAACTTACACGATTATTCCAAATAAAAATAGTAGACTTTAGGATTTAAGTATTTGAATAAACTTCTCTTTTTTGGTCTTTTTTATTAAAAATAAAGATTTTAAGATAATTATGTTTTTATTTAATCATTGTTTTCATATTAGACACTATCATATGCACAAAGGGTAAAAGTTCACTAAAGCACTCTCTTTTGTCACCTATTATTATTATTTTTTTAATTTTATTTTTATTTATTTATTTATTTTTTGGGTAAAAGGGACGATTCCTCGGCAAAAGGCATGTCGCTTTGAGGTCGCTTTCGCCTTTAAGTACCTTGCCGTACCCAATTCCTCTATATAAGTTAGTGCGCCCAGTTTCACTTGCCAAGTACATGTTTATAATTCTCAGGTTACATGTTTATGATTACTTCTCTTGCTAGCTACAAACTACTATACATGTTATGTGTGATGTGGTTGATAACCAAAATCTGGTCATGAAGTACCAAAATGGTTATCAACAATAGCCTTTTTGAAGTTTTTCTCCTCTCACAAGAACCAGCTTGGTGGAGATGGCTTTAATGCCAAATAATGAAAACTGAAGCATCTTCTTGGAGAAGTTGGCTCAGGTTACGATTAAGGAATCTGTTGGATTAAAGGGCTTATGAAGCTTCAAAACAACACAAGATTTTACTTCCAATCAGTTGGGTAGTTTAAATTTTGAGTTCAAGTCCTTTGGTTGTATTTCATTCATTTGAATCTCTCTTCAACATGATCCTTAGGTTGATCGTATTTAGGATCTATGATAAGATGCTACCAAGTCTAAGGATAGTCACATATTTAGGATCTGCCTAAATATTTAGAGAACACTGTAACCATACCCTTGGGTAGGTTAAAATTCTGAGTTCAAGTCCTATGGGTATCCCTGAGTGGATGTTCCAGGTGTAAATCATCCACTAAATGTCGTGATACAATTCTTAATATCTGTTACTTAGGAAGTCGTCCGACTATTGTTGAGGATCATGATTTTGGAATCTGATTACTGACCGGACATTTGCAGGGAAAGAAACGATCATATCTGACAAAGAGAAAGCTCCTCAATGTGATGGTGGAATGATTAGTGCCGAGATCACTACTAATCTTATTAATGAATCCAGTAAAAAAGTGACTGGTGGAGATGCAGTAACCAGCCTCAAGGAACAAAAGGGAGATGCATTAGCGAGTACTTACAACAACTCTAATAAAGTTTCAGTCATTGAGGAACAAACTACACTTAAGAATGTTATTGATATTGCTGATGCACAACAAAAGGAACCCAGGTGCAGTGACATTTCAGTACCTCAAAATATCTAATCATTAGTCAATGTATATGTTGACTAATAGTGGTTTCAAGTCTTATCTATACGCTAGAATCAAGTACTAATGTCTTAGGTTTTCCAGATTGGATGTTCCCGTGATAAGACCTAAAAGTTTGTCACCTGCAATGGAAGTTAGCGAAGGAATCAAACGACCAGCTCACATATGTGACTCACCTGCAACAGAAGTTAATGAAGAAAACAAACGACCAGCTATCATATGCGACTTCTTTGCAAAGGGCTGGTGCATTAAGGGTAACTCTTGTAGGTTTCGTCACATAAAAGACCATATGAGTGTTAGTGACCAACAAAGGGAGACTTCTGTAGCTGCATATCCGAAAACCGAACCTCTGAAAGATGAAGGTAATTCATACTTTATTGGGAATTTTAAATCAGGAAAGGATTTTTTTTTTTAATGATTTTGTGATTTATACTAGTCCTTATTGCCATATCAGGTTTGGCAACTTCTGCAGCCTCACCAAGCATAGGATGTTCTTCTGAAGTTAAGCCAGAGTTGCAAAAAGAGAACACTGTAACCAAACCCTCAGTTAATTATGTGAGGACCGAGGGTTTGCAAGAGAATCCTCCTGCTAATGCAGATAGCTCGCTGAATGAAGCTTCAAGTAACCTGATCAATGGGTCAGACCCCCCTAAGAATAGTTGGGTTTCTTCATATGCAACAACAATGGAAAAACCTGGTGGTAGCGGAAATCAGTTTCGGTTTCAGAATAACAAGATGCCTACTACGAGTTATTCCATCAATCATAACTCAAGCTCTTTTCAGTCAACTGCGATAATGCCACCCTCAAATCATACTTCAGTCTGGCCTATGACTTCAACTTTCTTAAGTTCTTCAACACTGAAGCATTTGGGTTCTCAATCAGTAACAAAGCTTTCTACTTATGATTGGGCGCCATCAAAACCTTTCCGGTCAGCATTTCTTATTTCTCAAGGAATATGTACTCCAGATATCCAATATGATCCAATCCGTGACAGTATTGATTCGCCAAAGATTGGAGATAAGCTCTTAAAAATTTCTTCTTCTAGTCGACTGCCATCAGTCTCTGGTACCCATTCGCCGAAGAATGTCAATCCACATCTAATAGAGACAATTGGAATGACTAATGGCTCTGACAGAGGCTCTCTCGCCAGTCATGTAAATGACAATGAGATTGATATGGATGTCACATCTGAAAAGGGAAATACGAAAAGTGAGGGAAAAGGAAAATTGCATTTGACTTCTGGTCATGTTGGGATTGTCAAACAAGCAAGTGAACATGATAGTCACTATTCTCAGCGAAAAAATGAGGGGTCAACAAAACAAGTGAAAGTAAGAGATGAGAGTAGTCAGTATCATAAAATCCAGCTTGACCCGGAAGGGGATATGCATAGAGAACCTAAAGCTCTTAGGCTTTTTCGTGCTGCTCTGATAGAATTTATAAAAGAATTAGTCAAGCCAACATGGCGTGTAGGTAAACTGAGCAAGGACGCCCACAAACTGATTGTTAAGAAGGCTGTCGACAAGGTAGTCAGCACTTTACCAGCAGAGCATATTCCGAGTATGCAAGAATCTATCGACATGTATCTTTCTGAATTCAAGCCCAAACTTGAGAAACTTGTCGAGGTGTGTTTTCTTGCTGTATTGATGTAGGAATCACCTTAGGTTATATAATATTCAATATTATCTGTCTTTGCCGTTTGATAGTTTAGGCAATTTTGTTTGCAGGGATATATTGAGAAGTATGGAAAGATATGACATATTCATAAAATGGATGCTGCCTTGCTATTCATCCTCTGTTGGGTCCAAAAGAACATGATGGTTTCAAATATTCAAATGGCTTATGCAGTTTCCAGATGGTACTTAAACATAATATCAGTAAATTATGCATGTCAAACCTATCCTAGAAGTTTTGAGTACTCTTAGTTACAAGTGGTACTGCTTAATTTCCCTACCTGTATGTGTTTGTTGCTGCTAGGATTCTGACTTTTATGATATAACTGATTTTAATTTTGGCATAATCGTCTATATAGTTGTGCTTAGGTCTTTAAATTGTTGGTTTGTGGTATTGGTAGCTCTTTGAAATTTCAACTGCTTTTGCTAAATTGAAACCGAGTTATAGTTTATATCATGGTTTAAGCTGGATGGGTTTAGAACGTGGATTTAGAATGGAACTATTGTGTTTTACAAATAGGTAGTTATGTGGGAACTACTAGTTTCTCACCGATAGAGAAATAGTTTCTTACAAAAATAGGTAGTTATGTAGGAACCACGAGTTGTTTCAATTGATTATTAAGTGGATAGTAGAGTATGTGAAGACAACATGCTTACGATATTGACAAATGGAGTTAGAGGTTGGCTTTTCAGGATGAATGATTTTTCCCTTGTGCAAGTTTTCTTTGATGTGGTCATACGGTCATACCTTTTTTAGCCTCGACGAGTTCAAGATTCTCTTGAAGTCTTTTTGAGAAATTAAGTGTGTAGGTTTTTAAGTGACTTAGATTTTCCATATGTTCGTTGATCATTATGTTCTAGTTATGAATAATAGTATGCAATTAAAAGGACTATAACACATATGTCACACCTTATTCAATCTAGTTCAATTTCATTTGGTTAAGGTTTGTTGTTGAGCAATAGCATCACCCTCACGACCCATGAAACGGTGCCACCAACAACAAAAGGGAGGTAAATCACATAGTTCCCCAAAAATAGGAAGATGAATTTTAACGTGAGACGTTAATTGTATGAAGTAGATGCCATTGAGATTCCCAAACATATGCGGTTGTCTTTGCTAGTGTAACAATGAAAGAGCTAGAGTTATGCTTCTCATGACTAGTACCCTCTTTTAATGTTCAAGAATCCCAGAAGTGTACTTGTCCTTGCTAGTGTAACAATCAAAAAGCTAGAGTTAGGCTTCTCCTCAAATGTTCTTAAGGCTTATGCTATCTTAAGGGAAATAGAAAAGCATATTTGATGCATTATATTACTTCTTTGCCTACTAATGTAGAAAGTAGAATATTTTAACACATTCAATGCTTATTACGGAAAAACTCGACAATGCAAAGACTACGAAAATGGAAGAGCCAAGACAAACAAGAAGCAAATGAGAAGTCTGATGATATTACATGAGTGTTATTTGCAACACTTAAAGTTAGGACGCTTATGCAACTTTGGAGACAAAAAGAATTACAAAGGTAAAGATGTAGTACTTCTGTTAAGTTTTTGAACAAATGATATATGTTAAGTTATGAAAGAAGCTATCAAATGATACGATAATAGAAAAATGACTCGTTACTTTAACTACGCGTCAAGTGATCGATCAAGTCCATAGACGATTGTTTAGCATAACATGAAGAATGTTGATAGTGTATTGCAGCTACACCTAGTTGACATACTTATATGGTATTCTCGTTGTCATGGAGTTCCGTTGAAGATTTAATAGGTCCTTTGATTTTGTCGAAATCTTGGTGTTTGAGTAAGTCTTGAGAAGTTGCTTGGCTACATATAGGAGTGAAGATAGAGAGCAATTATGAAGTAGTGAGGGCTGATGAAGTCTTGAGATGTTGCTTATCTTAGCTATATTGTAGGCTTAATGCCTCTTAGGATTTCTAGGTTTTCATTGAATTTGGATTATAAATAGGTGATCAATAAAACATATTACCTACGGGGAATTTAATATTTCAAAATGGTATTAGAGCGGGTCTAATCCTCAGACCAAGTAGAGTATTTTAACAAAAAGCAAATGAGAAAATGGAAGAGCATTATTACGGAGAAACTCGACAATGCAAAGACTACGGAAATGGAAGAGCTGAGACAAACAAGAAGCAAATGAGAAGTCTGATGCAATATCTTATGATGTTACATGAGTGGTATCTTGTTACACTTAAAGTTAGGGACGCTTATGCAACTTTGGAGACAAAACGAAATACAAAGGTAAAGACACATTACTTTCGTGAAGCTTTTGAACAAATGATATATGTTAAGTTATGAAAGAAGCTATCAAATGACACGATAATAGAAAAATGACTCGTTATGCTTTAACTACGCGTCAAGTCCATACACGATTGTTTAGTATAGCATGAAGAATGTTGATTAGTATATTGCCATACACCTAGTTGACATACTTATATGGTATTCTCGTTGTCATGAAGTTCCATTAAAGATTTAATAGGTCCTTTGATTTTGTCGAGATCTTAGTGTTTGAGCAAGTCTTGAGAAGTTGCTTAGCTACATGAGTGGAGATAGAGAGTAGTTATGAAGTAATGAGAAGTTGCTTATCTTAGCTATATTGTTGGCTTAGAGTCCGTTAGAATTTGTAGGTTTTCATTGAATTTGCATAAGTGATCAATATAACATATTATCTACCGGGAATTCAATATTTATTTCAAAATGGTATCAGAGTGGGTCTAATCCTTAGACCAAGTCGAGCACCTTGGCACCTTGCACTGCCACCTCTAACCACCACCATTAATTTTCCACTATATTTTTTTTCCCAATCTCCTCATTATGCAACATTTGGCTAAGACCTTGGCCGATGACCGTTATGATCATAGTTCGTTGAGAGTTAACTAACGTCGTCCGCGCCGTTGGCTTTGTATTCCATTTCCGAAGAAAAACAAATTGAATTGCTGTTGTAGGCATGAGGACGCGACGTAACAAACTCCCGCCTTTAAAAAAAGGGCTACTATTTTGCTTATCACTCTTAAGTCGCTTAGGCTTTTATTTGCATTCCGATAAAAATGCTACAAGAATCACTGCCTCCTCCGCTCTGATGCGCTGGCATGCGATGTTGTATTTGGTTTCTATCAAAGGTTTTATATGTAAACTTCTTTAGGTTTCATCATTAATAATGTATAATTTTCTTTTATACTCCGAACTTTCGCCATTTTGCCACTCGATCTGCGGAGGAGTATGAAACAATATAATGTTAGTCGGGCCAAGCCCAATTGTGAGCGTATGGTCGGTTATAAATGGTTGATCAATAAAACATATTAGTTATGGGGGATTCAATCATTCAACAGTAACATGAGTTTTATACGGTTAATGGGATCCAACCACTAAGGGGTTGTTTGGTACATGCCTATGGGAGTGATGAATGAGCTTCATTCCAAATAATGATGTTTGTTTAATAAATCTTGATATCAAATATGACACTGATAGATATATTCCATACTACATACCACTCAAAAGGGAATGTATGGAAACTATCATACCCGAGGGGCCCACCTTATATCCAAACTCAGATTCATGGAAGCATACCAAACGCACCCTAGGTTTTGTTTTAGAAAATCGTGAATGAAGTTTGCATGCTTGTGAATGGAGCTATGTTAACAACCTTCGTGTTTATCGTTTCGGTATTATAAAGTTGTTGGGTTGGTTTAAGGAGAATTATTTGGTTGTTTTGCTAGGAGGAGTTGTGCTAATGGGAGTTCCAAAAAGACGGTTAAAACACTAATCTAAGTGATGCAAATTTTATTCGACCGATTTTACACTAAAGTTTCACTACAAACATGATGTGAACTTTTCATGTTCTTTTGAAATATATGAACTATAAAAAAAAAAATAAAAAAATCCTAATTAGTTAATATATGGGAAAATGTATATATAAAAAAAGATGTAACAAGATAAAAGTATGAATAAACCTCCATACACAATTAATCGAGGTGCTTAAAATCAAGATTTTAAGCGTGCAACTTTAAATTAGAAGCTTTGAACCTTGGCAAATAATCTTCCCAACAAGGTTGATATTTTTGGGCAACCCCCACAAACCCACACGACACACTCATCACATGAGAGGTAAATCAAGCTCACCATGATGTGGCCTAACACATTGATCCATTTTCACAATTGAATTTTTCTAATAAGTTTTGTTCCTCCTTGGCATATATGCAGTTAACTCGAGATACTTCCGAATGCCCATCATCAATGCCAACCAACTTGAAAGTCTTTTTTATGCTTCTTCGTGAACAATTGAGTATTGGCTAGGATTACTTTGGATCTAGCTTCAACAACAACAACAAACAACAAACCCAATCCCGTCAGGGCAGGGTGGATCTAGCTTCATTGTAGTGAATACCATTGTGACACGTTGCTAAAATCTCGTGAACTATTGTCAATGCCATTTGAAAATCATGTTAACGCCATTGTAGATACCATCTCAGATTATCGTCACCCATTGTAAGCCATTTTGAGCATCTCGAACACCTTCTATAACCCTTTTGAAAGTCATCATGAATACCGTATTGTGAACACCATTGCGGACTAGATTATTTATTTTTTGAAAAGATTTTTTTGAGTTTATATGCGAAAGAAAAGGGCATTCTTGGTATTAAAAAGGAAGAACATAGTTATGCAAAGAGTACTTTAGTTGAAGTAATTTTAGTCATTAAAGGGCATTGTTGAGCATTAACATAAAAATATTTCCTAATGCAAGATGTGTACAAGTAATTGTAGATGTAGATATTTAAAAATGGTGTAAATTTTTGGTTCAAAACTTTTCCTCAAACCAATTTATTGCAACATTGTACTTCATACCAAATTTTTATAATTCACGTTATAAAATATTCTTTGCAAAAATTATGTTGATAACCGGCAAGGCTAATCACTATACACCTGACAAAGATAATATGTGAAAGGCGACGTTGAGGTAGCCCACCGCCGGTTGGTGCCCATTTGCAAAGTTCTCTCCTCTAAACCAACTCAGCTACATACATTGGTCTGAAGCCCCCAAGCCCCAAACCACCACCACCATTTTTTAATTGTAATTTGTTAAATGAAAATAATATTTACTCCCTCCGTCCCAAAATTATTGTCACAAGACAAAACACATACAATTTAAGAAAAATGCATTTATTACTTGATTTTTGAAAGTCTCAAAAAGACAATTTTACCGTGATAGTTAGCTAAAGTTTTCATTTAGTTTTGTAAATAACAATTTTGATTAAGGGTAATATAGTAAACTTAAGCAATTCTAACTACTATATATAGTAGTGGAAAATTAATTTGGGACAAACCGGAAAGGAAATATTGACAATAAAATTGAGACGGAGGAAGGATTATTTATTGGGTAAAAGGGAAAGATACTATATGTACCGTCACATATAACTCCTTGTGCTAAACTTACAAAATATACATTTTTATGTTATCATTTTTTACGGTCTAACTATCATTATGTATAATTAATTCCATTACTCAACTTATATGCCATGTCTTCTTCTCCGATAAATTTTCTTAAATTTCTACTATTCAAGTTGTAAATTAAACACACTATCCAACACTGCCACTATTCGCCAACCACACCACCACATTCGTTACTAGCACCTCCACTTAGGGCATCTAACACTAGCATCACCGCAACTACCACCACCGCTTCCAGCCGTCTGCACCACCACCACTTCTAACCGTAAACACCACCACCACTACTAATTTCGGCGGCTTATGCTACTACCACTTAAAGCTGGAAACACCACCACCATCACCACCAATTTCTACCGCCAACACCACTACCACTATTTGCAAAAAAAAAAAATTGTTCATAAATTATAGTGGAAACAAATTCAGTGATAGCCAAATTCTTACACCAAAGGGCAAGCTAAGCTATGTGGTAAAGTGCTTTCGATGTATAGCTTCTTTTGAGCATCCAATTATAAGAATGTTAACAAGTGTTTCGGTCAAAACAATAACAACAATACCTAGTGCCACTAATGTGCGGGTACGAAAGGGTATGATATAGACCATTGTACCCTACCTAAGGATAAAGAGACCGCTTTCAAAAAGATATTCGGTTTATAAGGTGTTAGATAGTGCATAATAATGTGAGCTCTAATACATATTTGAAAAAATCCAAAAAATAATAATAAATGGTGATACTACGAAAATATTTAAAGTGACCTACAAATAATGTGCATCTAAAGTGTGCTCGAAAAAGTATTAAGGTTGAGCAATACCGACCGCCGACCGACAACCGATCCAAAACCGACAGTCGACCCATAATCCCGATACCGAACCGACACCCTTCGGGTCGGTTGTCGGTTATGGGTTAGTGATTGTCGGGGTCGGGACGGTTTGGGTCAAAAACCGAGAAAAGTGACCAAAAGCGACCGAAACCGACCTAACCGAACCGACCAAAACCGACTAATATCGGTTCGGTAGTCTGTTTACGATTTCCCCTAAAGTCGGGATCGGGTCGGGATCGGCCCGATGCTCAGCCCTAAAAAGTATCATGAACTTAGTTTAATATCTATATGTACACGTTCGCCTACTCCTACACCCTCAATCTATCTCCCCATACAACAACAAACCCAATCCCCAGGGTATGGGGGAGGTAGAACGTAGATAGATCCTACCCCTACCCCAGGAAGCACCCGGGAGTAGAGAGACTGCTTCCAAAAAGACCTCCGGCAAGTGCAGGTGTGTTGGTGATAAAGCAAAGCACAAAGAGCAAAAACGACAATCCACAAGCAAAAAGCAGGCAATCACAAGCAGGCAAAACAAGCAAAAAGAACAAAGAGCCAAGGGGGCAAGGTACACGGGCAAAAGCACACCAAACAAACAAAGAGCAAAGCCCCAAAGACAAGCAAACAAATCAAAGGAAGCAACACAGGGCAGGGCAAAGCAACGCACGGGGCCTAAAGCTAAGACAAAGCAAAAGCAAGAAAAGCAGGCAAACCAAAAGGGGCAACAAAGAGCAAGGCAAAGCAACGCCTGGGGGCCTAAAACTAAGGCAGAGCAAAAACAAAGAACCAAACTGGCTAGACTACCCACAAATCCTAATTCTATCTCTCCACGCCTTCCTATCTGAGGTCATGTCCTCAGACAAGAGCAGCTCCTTCATGTCGAGTTTAAGTCTATCCTCCCACCTGAGTTTGGGTCTACCCCTTCTTCTTACTCCATCCACTACAAGCGCTTCGACTTTTCTAACCGAATTCTAAATCTTCATGCATTCTTATTGGTGGGTATTTCCTTAGGCTTATCTATTTTCCCACCTCCGCTTCTGTGCTTAATCTTAGTCTATTTTCCCACCTCCGCTTCTGTGACTTCCTTGTTTTCTATGGCATTGATTGTAAATTCTACTCCTAATTGGCGACATTGGTCTTCTCTTTCGCACGTGTTCAAACTATCGCATTCTTCCGTCTTAATTTTTCGGTGATAGATACTCTTAACTCAATTTTTTTGGAGTTTAGGGCACGTTACTATTTAAGTATGGTACGTAAAGCAAGGATTAGTTGAGGTTTATGGTGTGAGATAAGGCTAATTGTATGTTCGGTTTCCTTTATTTGGTAAGAAACCTCGAAATAAGAGTTTATCTTGAGTCTGGGTAACACTCACATACAATTAGGGTTTTGTGTGTGTTAAAATGAAGAAGATGAACTTGGTCATTCTCAAGGAAATGCATGTGTATATATAGGGATGCATTTAGGCTTGTGTGAGATCCGTTGGACGAGATCCAACGGTCTTGGGAGACCCACGTGGGGGTTATCCCATGGAGGAGACTAGAATGACACGTGGTGGTATATTCTTGGATCTTGGTGTATAGGAATCTTCGTACGAGGTATTGTCTATATGTCATAGCGAAATGGCCGTCGCATTACCTCTGCACCAATGAGGTGTTAAACAAAAATACAATAATAGTATGAAAAGACAAACTGTTATGGCAGTCGTTGCATGGCAAAGTTTATCGTTGGCTTTGGTGTTCTGGTGGGCTAAAACTTCCATACGCTACCAGTCAACAAAGGTTGCTAGTGTGGGGTTCCTCTTATCCAAAAGGTAATCTTAACCAAAGTGCCAAACACCCCTTTTGTACTCTAAAATATAGATGCTTTAGGCAAAGTTGGTGAAGGTGTGAAATTTATTATACTAATATACGAACTTGCTGAAATATGATCACGAGTACGTTAGTCTAGTACCAAAGGTTCTAGAGATGAAGATTGGGATAAGCGGGCAACATAGTTACCTAGTGACGTGAATTTATTACTTCCTCCGTCCCAAAATTATTGTCCTCTGGGAATATAACACACAAAACACGGTTTAAGAAAAGTGCAATCATCACACTGTGCCACCAATACGATCTTTGACTTTTAAAAGTTAGTTGATTGGTTGAATCTAGAAGTGGATAGTAATAATGGGACAACCCAAAATGGAAAGGTGGACAATAACGAGACCGAGGGAGTAAAATATCGTTAACAAAATGATTAATGGAATTCAAGTTATACAAAACTAAACTACAGCTATATTATTCACTGCATTGTTTAAAAATATATATATCGAAAAAACTGGCAAAGTAAATGAAAGTTCTAAATAAAACTGACATTCATTTTAATTTGGTCATTTACACAATTAACTTCCGGTTGAAGAAGATGTTATATCCCACATAGTGCCAAAATGTAGCAGATACTAAGGATATTTCAGATATAAACTCTATTTAATAGTTGGTCCATTTATATGAATGTATAAAATACAAAATATTAAAGAATGAAAAGTGGAAGATTAAGTTTTTCTTGGCTTTTTGTCTTCCTTTAATTCAGAAGCCTCTTGCTATTTATGGAGAGTAATTTAATGGCTTCATTTATTATGCTAATATGGTTAATTATTACGTATTTGTTTGTACTTTGTGTGGTTATTTGTGAGTTACTGATGACCTGGTTGGTTTTATATCTTTATGTCTTCATGTATTTATTGGAGTCATTAATAGTTTCTGAATTTACTTTTTTGGCTGTGGATCATCCATCGTGGTAAGCTTCCTGTGAGGGAATATCTGCCGTTAAGCAGAATGAGAGACTTAGGATTTCTTTCGACACTTGTTAATAGAAGTATTCGTGCAAGTAGTGTACACCATGGTGCTCATTTCATTCATAAGTGCTCTCAGTTTCGTGCTTGAAATGGCTATATTCTGTACAATTATTGACGTGTTAAGTTTCTGCTGAAACCTACAATTTCGTTCTATTTTAATGGGAATTTATTGTGCAGGTTCACAGCAACTGGGGATTGTGTGGAATAAGATAACTCAGAACTGGATGTTCCTGTTCGGGTGACATAATAGAAGAACTTGGTTGATCACAAATTCAGGGCACTGTTTATCAAATCTCAATAATCAGACGAGCTCGTATCGGCTGCAGCGTATGAAGAAGTTCCTTGGCATCTGATCACCTACTAAGGTATGTGAGAGTCTCCTACAGTAAATATAAGATCATGACATTATAAGCATATGCTTAGATATATTCCGAAACATGTGTCTTTACTCTTTATGCACTTGCTTGCTCTCTCTTTTTCTTCAGCCATCGTGATCTTCATTACTCTACTCAGTAATAACATATTGTGGTGGCAAATAAACTTTTACTTGGATGGGCAAAATAAATGTGTTAAAATCAATGAGAAATAATGTAAACAGATCTGTTTGAGAAATGCAGAATCTGGAGCTTATTTATTAGGAGGTACATTGCCATTTCTGGTTGCTGTACCCTGAAGCGAATAGACAGTTTTAGCCCTTACCTTACACGAATGTATGACATAAACTATCGATTTTAAAGCAACCTTTGATTTAAGGTGCTTAACTCAATATTGCTCTTTTGTGTCAATTGTTAAGTAAATAAGTACAGTATAAGCCTTTTTCGTGAGCATATGTCAGATGAAACTCAGACCTAAAAGCAACTATTTCATAAGTTCTTTTACTTGGCGAATAGTAGTTATGGATGGATTGTGTCCGTTAGATAAAATCCAAGCAGGTATCTGTTGTGGGGGCTGGTAATTTTGAGTCATTAGTAGAAATGTCACGGTTCTCCTTGGTAGTTACTTGGGATGGTTCAGTTTGGTATATGTGTGAGTTCTCGAATGAATTCTTCCTTTCACTACTCTGCCAATCCTGAAAATCATCAGTAGTATTTTAGTCAATGGCTTATGCTCAGAATCCGTTTTTTGGGCAGATTTTTTAATTGTTTTTCTACACACTCATAATTGTAAAATCATTAGATCCTGGTTTTTGACACTTCGTCATGGCGGTGGGGACTCATTGTCCAGTGCCCGCCCTATTTTGTTTGCAACATTCATTTTTTTCTTCTAGCACATGAAAAACACGTAACTAAAAGACAGTAACTTTGGGGTAAGCATGCTTGAATCTCGACCGGGCATAAACATATTCTATTCTATTTGCATATTTTGGGTATGTACCTTCATTAGAATGGAACTCGGCATTTGATTATAATCTGAGAACATTTAGCTTTTGCCAGGTGAACATGACAATCATGACAGCAAACTTTGAAATCTCTTTAAAATGAAGGGGGTAAATCCGAAGCTACTAGGAATCTTTCGGCTGGTCTTTTTCTGGTAGTATGATGGCTGAATCTGGTTGGCCTCAGTCTCTCAGATACGGTATTGTTATTGAGCTTGTATCTGCTGCAATGTCTGAAGAAGTCATGTTACATGGCCTTTGACGACTATCAAGGTATGTGAGAGTAACCTCCAGAAATTTAAGCTTATATTATCATGTATGCATATATAGGCCGAAATATGCGTCTCTATGGTATTCTCTCTTTCTCCAGCCATGGTATTTTTCAGTAGGGAATTCTATGTAAATATGTCTTCTTTTACATAGCATGTCATGCCTGAAATCTGTATTCAAGTTGACTTACAAGTCGCACCCGCTAATGTTATCTGGAAAATTATTTTGTTGGCACGCGTAACATCAGATAAAATAAGGTCAAGGCATTGTTCTACATAACTTATTTATTTGATCACTGTAGTTCATGTTTTTTCACCCATTACCCGACCTTGCCCTACAACCAAAAGTTGGAAATGATATGTGACCAATAGGCTGATATGGCTAGTTATCAAGGAAATTTGGTTTTTTATGCATTTATAACTAAGTTTTTATTGTTGTTGGCCGTCAATGGCTAAGCAAGTTGGTAGAAGCAAAAACTCTTTCAAGTTCTGGAAGCAAAACAGGTATATTTTGATATTTGCGGTGACTAGTCATTAGCAACAATATCACTGTTGCCCGTAGCTACTTGATATTGTTCAGATCTGGTTTGGGGGTGATTTATTCAAACTTTCAAAGTACTTATCGTTGTACGTAAACCATAAACATTTTGAGTCGTTCTGCCCAATCGTGGAAGTACTTAACGTTAGACATATAACCGAACCCATAACCATTTCTTTTGAAGCAAAACAGGTACATGTTGATTCATTCTGCCAAAACCTAAAAACTGTGTATGCCCAGAAACCATTTTTTCAAGTTATGTTATGATGGTTTTTCTCGTTGCTTTTTTTTACCCATTTTAATGGTGACGAGGGTTCACTGGCCACTTTCTGCTCACAGTAAATACAACGGAAAGTGGGATGTAAACGGATCAAATGTAATATCCACTGTCATGGTCATGAGCACCGGTGCATATTCTGTATTCTTATTTGGGTTGGTGTATGTATATATCGTTTACATTAAAGCTGTCTTTGTTCACGGTCTTTTTATCTTTAGGGATCGCCGTGTCTTAGTCAATAGTCCTTGCATATGGCATGATGCATATCGATATTTCTAGTGGTGTTCACAAATCGGGTAATACCCACAGGCCACAAGAACCTAACCGAACCGATTTTGTATCCAAATTGAATTTGTCAAAATCGAACCGAACCGAATTAGATATTCAGTTTTCGGTTTAGATATGGTTTTGACAATGTAAACCAATCAGAACCGAAAACCGAATTCATATATATATATATATATATATATATATATATATATATATATATATATATATATATATATATATATATATATATATATATATATATATATATATATATAAAGACCATTTAATGTTTTCCTAGTATGAATTAAAACACTTTTTAAGCTTGAATTTTTTTCCCCCTAAATATCTATATAACTAAATTTATAGAAAATATATAAATTATGTAATTCTTGGCAGTGTAAAAATTTTAGATGTTTGAGGTTTTTTTATCATTTGCCCCCTTAAAAATCTTTGCCTTTCATGAAAAGACAGTCCAAATTAGTGAGTGCACACCTTGTAGATTCTGAAAAAAGATAAAATGAAGAAGAAAAAAAGTTGACTGCTGCATCTGACTGGCTGCAAGTTGAAGAAGAAGAAGAAGACGGCTAATACATACGGAATATGTTTTTACTTAGGCAGTTGTTATTGATAGTGTATTATGTGTAAACTGTAAAGTTATAGTTTTGTCTTTTGAGTAAAAACCTATTCCTAATATCAAAACTTATTTAGATCAGATAAAACATGTCTTCTAGTAGCAGTGGTGACATGACCCATGTGCCACAGTCGATAACCGAGTTTGTATTGTATTTTATGTAAGAAAAAAGAAAAAAAGAAAAAGAAGGGGTGTAAATAATCGGTCAAAATTTAGACCGATTTGGAGAACCCATCCATGCTCGACCGATATTGACCGAAAACTCACATTGGAGGTGACCGACTTCAAAGTCGGTCGAAAGAAACTGGTGACTGATGTTTTCTGACTCAATGCTACCAGCTTTAAGTTTTAAAATTCTAAATTTTCCTTTTGAACAAGTGTGTCGCCTAGAAACTTTTACAAGAGTGGACAAGATAAATAATTTTATGGCTTGGTTTGAAACAAAGTTGTAAAAATCACGTATCGGTAGTCGGTCGGTCAATCTTCTTAATTAGTTTATGCGAGATTAATCGTTGATCAATCGCATTGACATTTTTGAGAACTTTTTTTTGTATTTCCAGCGACTTTTAGGTATTTCCGACGAGTTTTAGGTGTTTACGACATTATTTGACTTATACCAACAACTTGTAATAGATATAAACAATAAATATAAATGATTAACACAAGTTTTCGGCGTATTTATGTATTTTCGATAAGATTTGCAGGTTTTTCAATAAGTTTGATCACTGTTGATTATCATTTATCACCGTTAACCACCTTACCGATTTGTTTGACCGGTTTGCACAAATAGAAAAGGTTAGTATCCGAATAGTGTTTAGGCGATGGTTAATAGTCTTGTGCACTTTTTCTTTAAATCATTGGTTTGAAATTCAAAGTTAGTGATTATTTCTCTGTAAGCAAATCAAATTATACTACTCCGTAATAGATAGTACAATAATTGGAGTAATAAGTTGTTAATTTAGTGTATTATATTTTGTGACTGGCCCCCGGTTTACAATATTTGGGTGTCACGTGTTGGTGGCGGCTAAGTTACAGAAATTTTCATGAATCATCCAAGTAACATTTTATGTTACGAATACACCTTTAACATTTTATGTTATAAACACATCGCTATTACACTTATTTGGTTCGATGGAGAAGTTCATAATCGAATTAAGTTTGTAATCAATTTCAATTAATATAAAGGTATATAGGATAAAATGATCTTTGCTTGATTTGATTAACAAAAACTTTGAATAAAGGGAACAACTATTAAGAAATAATGTACTACTATATTACAATTTGCTCATATTAGATGCGTATTTTATTTTTGGTGACCATGGTTTTTTATTGTTTGACCGACTAATTCATGGGTTTTGAACTCACCATCCCACGTTGACTCAAACTGGGACACTGGGTAAAACCATTTTCTTTTAGAAGGGCGTGCCCATTTTAAAATTGTTTTTACTTAACAAAAATTAAACTAGAGATCACATATATTTTAGAGTGATAAGCACATACTTTTTTTGCCACTAATCATTAGACGCGTATTATGTGTGCGCATAAATTGTAAACATGATCCTTTTCGATACATTCTACGGTTGAAAAATGTTTGCCAACTATTATACGGCTTTAAGCAAAAGTAAATAGAACTGCCAATTAAGATATAGTTTAGGAGATGGTTGTGTAATTTAAAAACACGTGTACTAGAGAGTGATGAAGATGCTATTTGGTGAGCCCACCTCTCAACTAGACTCTATCCTTATCCATATCAATTTTCTTCATTTCCACTCGTGTTTTTCTTATTCCACACTTCCTCATATTTGTTTCCTAGTGCCAAACAATGAGTCAGTCACTCAGTTGATTTGATAAATCGAGGGCGGATCTATGTGCGACTAATGTGCCGCATGTGTCACATACGATTTAAGGAGACGGAATGTAATTTTTTGTAAAAATATTGGTTTTTGTTATGAATATATTAATAATATTGATTGTACACATTAATTATCATAATCATCACCTTTATAATTAATCTTGTAACACCCAATATGTACTTAATACCATTCATGTTAAGGTCCCTATAAATAGAGGTACCTAATGTAATGTAAAGACACACCAATAACAAGTTTCATCTTTCCTTCTCATACTCTCTTATTTTCTTTTGATTATTATTTTTATTGTGTTATTAGGCAGTTGTTTCACAACACGTTATCAGCACGCTCTTTAGTGTTTCTAATATACATTGTGTTTCTAATATACAGTAGACATCCGGTTCTCGTTGCAATATACCGTTGTAATTAATTGCTTTAGTTCCATGGTATTTGACGGAGCAAATGTCCAATTGACGTATGGATCATCGAACTTTAATCATGATAGAGGTAAGTTTTCTTTTTATAATGATTAATTAATAATTTAAGTTTAACTATGATTGCATGATTTCTTCTACATGGGATAAAAAATACTTTGCATAATATATCAATGTTCTTAAAAAATTTACGAACCAGTAAGTATGGACTAACCGATTCACTTCACTTTTATACATTGTGTTCTAGTGTTCGATTCTTATAAAGTTTATGATATTTATATATATTTTTTGTTTATCTTTGCCATTCTTAAACTTTTTCTTGTATTATTATAACAAAATACTATACAAAGTAATATTTTAATTAACATGAAGTTTGAATCTTCGTTGTAACATGGGATGAATAGTTTAGTTTCGGATGAAGTGATTCTCTCGATATTGTTGAAAGGTTTGGAATTAGGATGTTAATGGATTATAATGTTAATTTTCAGTAATGAAAAAAAATAGTCTTTCTTTTTCTTTTAAATAAGAACTAAATATTGGCTTGTCAAAAGTGGAGAAGATGTTAATGCATATATTCTGCACACTTGCTTGTACGTGGCTGATATATTGGAGTAGAACTAAATATTTTTCTTTTTCATTTAAAAGTACTTGTTTTGCTAAATATTTTTAAAATACTCGCTTAGTTAATTAAATTTTCAAAATACAATGGTAAAAAAAAAAAAAAACAAAAAACAAAAAAAAAACTCAAATAAATATTGGTATTAGACTTCGGATGATACATAACTTGTAAATATCTATATATTGTGTGAATGTGAATAAGAATGTGTTACTTCGTATCTAGTTTTCTATTATTTATCTAGAACACTAGCTAATTGGTGTTAATTCTTATATGATGATTAATGATTTATAAGAAGCGCTTTGAATGAAAGGTAAATAAAGTTTTGCATGATTATTTGTTGCACTTCTCTATGTTATTATAATTGCATCTACTAGTTTTACATCTTAGTATCTTACTATCATATGCAATAGTTTTTGATAGCCCATGTAGTTGTACCTTGGCATGTTATTGATTAATTATGCTATGTTATACACTAACAATCTTTGTTTAGAAAAGTCAAACATAACTTTAAAAACTGCCATTAATATGTGATTATATTTCACAACTTTCAAAATAACGAATAAAAATCAATCTACAGTAATAAATTATTTGATGTTGGTTTATACATTACTCGTTACGCATGTTTGAACTTAATACATATGCATGTGCTGTATATATGTTGCATAGAAAATTTAAATATGACATATGTTAAAATTTTATACACTATTTTGGACTTTTGGTCCTCACTCCAAAATTTGCCTTATGCTTTTAATTTAAAAGTATGAATATTATAATCTTTAATATTAGATGTTACCTTCCATTTGTTTATGACTTTTGATATGTGCATTGTGCGGAAATTACTAAGTTTTTGCTTGCTAATTTGATCGTTACGTTGAGGTATACAGAGTTTGCATGATTTGGCTTCGTGGTTCATAATGCACAAATGTGTTTCCTTTTGGATGCTAAATAAAATCATGAATTCAAGTACTTTGAATAATTTAATGCATGGATACATGACATCAAATATCATGATACTCCTCATGCTCGTAACATATAAATTCACTTATAATTGTATGACTTTAAATTGGTGAATTTAGTTATTTCTCATTTTTTAATGTGAATAGATGGTTGTTTATGAGAAAACTTGACAATGATGATATGAAAGTATTGAACTGGTACCTGACCATATGACCGACTTGAAACTATATAACATTATTGATCATACTATTTAGTTATGCATACTCTATTGGCACTGGCAGTGTATATGTATATGACTTTCTTTAGGAATGACAGTAAGAAGTATTTCCTTATAGCTAATAAATTTATAAATGGGCTTATGTTGAAATATCATTAATAAATTATGATATTATAAATGTTGATCCTCACACTAATAAATATAAACTTGAAGTTCAAGGGACAATTCATATTCCAGATCTAGTAATTGTCAGACATGTTTAGTGACCTAAAGAAAGTGACTAGATCATATTAAGCTGCTAGTGGTCCAATTACAATGTTTGTCCCAGCAGTAAAATCATTGATTGGTAGTAAGTCTATGGCACGTCTGCAGCGTGAAAGACGAATTGATTCCAAATAAAAAGTCCTCGAATGAATAGATAAAATGGAGCAATGAAATCAAGATGGTCGAATCGAGGTAATAAAGACCCCATAATATTCTCTTAAAGAGAAACTAGACATGAAGGTTATTGAAAACCCTGGGTACGTGAAAAACTTTGAGATCTCAACAAGTGATAGAATATAATGTCTAGTAAAGTATGGAATCAAAAGTATAAATGAATCAAAGTCGATGGAGATATTGTATAAAATAATATGCATGATAATGATTATGTAAATAAATAAGATAGCGCTATAATCATGGTGAGGATCATGAAAGAATACATGCACGAAGTGCAGATGTATCAATGAATGGCCAAAAGATGTAAAGACGCAAAGAATAAATGAAAGAGTAAAGTCTCTTGTGAAGAGACATGTTAATGGGACTTGAAGTCCGTATATATGAATGTGTAAAATTATTGGATATGTATTGATCTTTATGAGAAAGTGAAATTAAAGTATTGAAATTTTGGTATATAAGTCATAACTAATGGCACGCAATACTTTCGTAAAGACATGTAAATGAGCATAAGGAGATATGTTCTCATGTGGTGGATCCAATAATATATAAAATAGTTATAAGTCTGGCAATATAATAAATAATCGATATGCGTCTAAAAGTTAATGAATAGAGCTCATGTGTTTTTGAGATTTCATTATAGCATATAAAATGCATGGAGCATGCTAATGATATTTAGAGCATATAAGAAAAGTTCTCGATAAACTACTTGATTTAATTGAATTAATCATGTGTTTGGCAAATATGTTATAATCGCCTTAGTGTATAGTATTGTGCCAAATAAAGAATTTTGTTAGCCTATGAAACTTTATAAAGAGATCTTGATGTGAATTTGTTTTAAGTTTCATACAATTTGATTTTATGATTGTAAAGGCGATTGAATGCATAGAAGTTGAATTTGAAACAAAAAGACGGAGCTTGTCTTAGCTTATGAATTGAACATCTTAAAGATGTAATCATTATGCATTATGAAAGCTAAAGAAAGATGCTACATATCTTTATACGGATAAATGACGCTCATGTTTATGAGGTTGCATGATAAAGAAAGACCCCTTGATTTATAAAGATGATTATCACAATATCGATTTAAAGTGTCGTACAAAAATGTGTATGAAACATTTATGATTCTCACCAATGGTCATACGTGATAGAATATATCATTTGAATTTATTGTGTTTGCAATGAATAACTGGTGAAGTACGATGATGTACTTGAATGAGATGTATGATGTACGTTAATCCTTAAAATGGATATGCGAACAACATGTAGAGAATATATATTCATGTGATTCTATCAAGTCACTTCAATGTGCATTTCACTCACTCAATGAGTCTAAGTGACGTGATCATCAGGGGAAGAGAAGATACGCGTTGCACTCTTTTTCCCTTGACCACGGTTTTGTCCCCATAGGGTTTTCCGGCAAGGTTTTTAATAAGGCAACATCCCCGAGCATATAAAGGAATTATATACTCTTTTTCCTTCACTAAAATTTTGTCCCACTAGGTTTTATCTAGTAAGGTTTTAACGAGGCATAATCCTCAAATGGAGTAAAACAAATATTTTGGTATCTTCAAGGTACAAAGGAGATGGGTTTATATTTCACTAACCCATCAAATACAAGTTTAGTTGGTTTTGTAGATGCAGGATATATGTCTGAACCTCACAATGGTTGATCTCAAACTGGTTATGTATTCAAAATGGCAATACTACAATTTCATGACGTTCCGTAAAGCAAACAATCGCAGCCACTTCATCTAATCATGCAGAAATTTTGGCGATCCATGAAGCAAGCCGAGAATGTGTTTGGTTAAGAAATGTTATACTACATATTGGTGAATCTTGTGGTATTTATGCTGGAAATAAGGGACCAACAATTTTACACGAGGACAACGCAGCATGCATTGCTCAACTGAAGAAAGGGTTTGTTAAAGGTGACAGAACCAAGCACATTTCACCGAAATTCTTTTTTACTCATGACTTACAAAAGAATGACGATATTATTGTTCAAAAGACTCGTTCAAGCGACAATCTAGCAGATTTATTTACAAAAGCACTCCCTACCTCAACATTTAATAAATTGGTATATGGCATCGGAATGCGGCGTTTCAGTGAGCTCAAGTGAAGTGATCATGAGGGGGAATAATACGCACTGCACTCTTTTTCCCTTAGCTATGGTTTTTCTCCCACTGGGTTTTTTTCTAGCAAGGTTTTTAATGAGACGGTATCCAAAGCGTATTTTGAATGATGTACAATCAAGGGGGAATGTTATGAATATATTAATAATATTGATTGTACACATTAATCATCATAATTATCACCTTTATGATTAATCTTGTAACACCCAATATGTACTTAATACCATTCATGTTAAGGTCCCTATAAATAGAGGTACCTAATGTAATGTAAAGACACACCAATAACAAGTTCTATCTTTCCCTCTCATACTCTCTTATGTTCCTTTGATTATTATTCTTATTGTGCTATTAGACCGTTGTTTCACAACAGTTTTCTAGTAGTGCTACACGTAAGGTGGAAGAGTGCACACAAATGAGCAAGAATAAGATGAAAAAGAAGAAAGAAAAGAAGATGCAATAGAGCAGAGACTCTTAAATACAATATCTATAAAAAGAAACTAAACACAAAATGAATAATAGTTTATAACGTATAATAGTTTATAATTTTATATTTCTATTTAGGATGTCACAAAATAATAGTTATTTATTTATTTTTAACCAATTAAAAGAGGGTTTAGTAGATATGAATAATTTGATGGTTGAAAGAGTGTAGTTGTCTCATTTATTTAATTTTTTTTATTACTATTTTTTTAATCGTGTGTTTTTTGTCAGTGGACAATAATTTTAATGCATGAGAAGTATGATTCATTATTTAGGTTCGTATAAACATTAAGCTTTATTATTTATCGGGTCTCATATATATGGCCAGGTTTTGAAATGCGTTTTTTGCTCGAGGATGTACATCAAGCTAAGTATACAACCCTTTGTTAGAAAAAAAGTACTAAAAATCGACAAGATTAAGGACCAAAATGACCAAGTTTATGTATTGCAAAAATGTTTGGTTATCATAGTAATACCCATTATAAAATTGTTTTTACTCTCCGTATGCATTGATTAATTCTAATTTTGATTTTGTAAAAAAGAAATTTCATTTTTGAAAAACTATAAAATAGCTGATTTTATAGTTATTTCTTCAAAAGTCTTAAATCAGCGTAAAAACATCCATTTGTACACTTATGTGTGTCGACTGAACATTCATCAAAGACTAGCTTTAAGTAATTTTCAGCTATTTCATGTTAAATAAAAAGAGTTCAGATTAAAACCAGGATTCGATGTGATAATAATTTAACTTGATAAAGTTATTTTAAAATATTATTACCTCCGTCCCAAAATTATTGTCCCCTATTGACTTTTTCGGTCTTTACCTTTCAACTTTGACTTTAAATATTTTTATTTATATTACATAATACTTGATACAAAATATATTAACGAATTGAGTTTTAAATGTATTTGACTATTTTCATTTGGTATATTTTTTATCAAAAATTGTATAACACAAACAAAAATATTTATAGTCAAAGTTGAGAAAGAAAGACCGAAAAAGTCAATAAAGGACAATAATTTTGGGACGGAGGGAGTATAAGAGATAAAAGTACTATCTACGTCTCATAAAAACTGTTCAATTTGATTTTTTTTAAGTCTTTTATTTTAAATTTTGACCTTAAATATTTTTTTTTGCGTTATATAATACTTAATGAAAAATATATGAATCAATTATAATTTAAATTTATTTTTATTGATATAATTTTTAATAAATATTATGTAACGCAAAAAAAATATTTAAAATAAAAGTTAAAAAAAATTAAAAAAAGTTAAAGTGAATAATTTTTATGGGACGGAAGAAGTAACTTAAAATGGATCCATATCGCCCATCACACAAATGACCTTGGAGGGTGTACGTATTGCAAATCTTGTTAAGAAAAGTACGTATTGCAAATCAAATCATAACTAGCTGCAAGTCGACAAATGAAGAAGGATGGTACTTGTTGAGTGGAAAAAGCAAAAACAAACCTTAAATAAAACTAACCACGGTTAAAAAAATAACCATAGATGAGTCTGGAAGATATTTTATTTTTAGCACTCACTCAAATGTGCTATATATTGTCACTCTGAGTAGTAGCTAGATATATATCGTCTCAAACACAAACATATCATCGGTTAATTAAAAAAAACATTAGTTACTAGTAATCATGGAGTTTTGGGATGAAGTTGTTGCTGGACCTCAGCCACAACGTGGTCTCGGCAAGCTTCGCAAAGTCACCACCATGTCCGAGAAAGGTACTAATATACGTTATATATCAAGTTTGGATATTATATTTACGATGATCATGTACGTTATTAACTTTGAATGTTTACGTAATATATGGTTTTTGTCATAAACCATCCACATAATTTTATAGTTTGTTGTAATGATCGAAAGACATGTGATAAATCGATGATCATAGTGAAGTATACATAGTTATCTTTTAGTGACATGTATGAGAGCAAAAAAAAGAAAGAGTAAATTGCAAAAATCATTTTTGTGGTAGGATGACGAGGGTATTTTAATAATTTCAGTTTAAAAATATGAAATTAGGTAAAGGTTTCTATCACAAGGACGACGCTCGCACTTTCTGAACCATATAGACGAAACATGCAATTTTAAAGGTTACTGTAGTGAATATTCATGCAAGTATATTAGATCTAAATTTTTTTTGGTGACACATATATATATGTAGGTGAAGGAAGCAATAAGTTCCAAAAGTCTCTAACGATGCCCGCAAGTCCAACGACACCAGGAACTCCGACAACACCATCACCATCATCGGCACGTAAAGCTGATAACGTGTGGAGGAGTGTTTTTAATCCTGGTAGTAACTTGGCTACCAAAGGTGTTGGATCTAACTTCTTTGATAATACTCCTACCAAAGTTGGATCTCCCACTGTTTACGACTGGTATACTTTTAAGTTTTAACCTTCTATTAATATATATATAAACAATTAACTTATGATGACCTAGTAAACAAACCTAAAGAAATAAAAATAAAAAAGTATATATATATATATATATATATATATATATATATATATATATATATATATATATATATATATATATACCGCTAAGTGTAACTTTTCATTAAAAATCTTGATTTCTCCGTAATGAAGTTGGTTTCGAAATTTTGTGTCACACAAATGGATGTCGTGTTTAGTTAGTCGACTAATATATATTAAAAAAAGAGTATATGCGTTCTTAATTTGTTTACTAGTTTTAATCAAGTTGTACATTTTAGTTAATTTTTCTTTACTTTATTCTCGGAAAAAAAAATAATTTGTGCACCTTCTTCGGGACATGACAAAAGTATAGTGTTATCTTATCTTATGAGTAAAGAAGTGATATTACAAAAAGATTAGATGTTGTTTTATGTATGTAAGTCATGATTAAATATCATCATATAATGTAATGTTTAGTTTATTTGTGTTTTGTTTGTACCACGTATAGGCTCTACAGTGGGGACACAAGGAGCAAACATCGTTAAACAAGTTGCTAAAGTCACTAGAGATCGACGAATGTAAATATCTAGTACTTGATCGTCATGTGTTGTTTGTTTTGTGAAAGTGGTTTTTCTACCTCCTTATATCTCGTTATGGCGGGATTGAGTATCGTTGTTGTTATATGCTGATTATCTGATAAGCTATGTAAAAGTAATCGTGTATACATTGGTAGTCAGTCGTTGGATCGATAGCGATTACTAGTGTTCATGTTTAATTACTTTTTGTTACGAGTAGTACTATATTCTGTGTTTTTATTAATATTATCCTGTTTTGATGTTTATCTTTTGTTGATTGGTTGTTTGTACAATAATTACGATATATGTTACCCCACACTTGAAAATATTGTAATTAGAAAGTGACCCATGATAGTAACTTGTCAGTACTAAATTATTTAAATTTTGGGATTACGCTTAATTTTTCTTTAATATGACAAAGTGAACACATCAACATAGGATTTGAGTTCTATATTAAAATATCTACCAACATTGACATTTCACTTGCGTTAATTGTGTATTACAAATTACTTAGCAATCAACAAATTACTAGTGTATTTGCAATGGCGGAACTATGAAGGGGCAGGGGAGGGTCCTGGCCCTCCCAAAATTTGTGGCACCTAGTGTAAATATTATAGGTTTTAGGGGTAATTTAGTTGAGGTTACAAACAAATCTCCGATTCGGCCCCCCCAAAATAAATTCGCCCCCCCCCCCCCCCCCCCCCCCAAGAAAAATGTTCTTATTCCGCCATTGGTTATTTGAATTGGAATGAGTAATTGTTTGGTATGGTAAATTAAGGAAAAGATAAAAACCTAAAAAAGTTCTACAAATTAACGGAAGTTACTAGTCTGTATGAGTGATGGTTTGGTACAACTTCTACACAAGAACAAGTTCACGAGACCTTTTTATGCAATGTATGGAAATAAACAAGAAAACAATGTGCTAATACAACTAAATAAACAAATTGCGTACGTAAATAGGCCACTTACAAAACATCATGCTTTATCTATTTATCAATTATCTCAACGGTGCAGTGCGATGCACATTCAATGTACCTATTGATTGCATACCAAATTAACAACTTGTTTCTCTTTGATTAGTTGGGTTATAAAATTTGTGTAGACACTCACACGTACAAAGCCACAAATGGTGTCCGCTAGATATCTTTCGAGACTTTGGACAACGGTATCACCTATTACCCCATATCCATATAAGGTCAAGGTTCACTCTTTGGGACCCTATAGCCACAACCGTTGTATGCTTGTAAATTATGGAAAGACAACCGATTTTGAGCCGTTTAAAGTTACTGGTTATTAACCTTTTTGCACCTAACATATCCTCTACATGGGTTGGCATCATGATTCGCAGCCTTTAAGCCCTAAAGTGGGCACCTAACCTTCTGAAAAGAGAGGGTTTTACCTTTTGACCCGACATGAAACCCGACACAAAAATTAACAGGCTCGGATTGTGCTAAATAGATTTCGGGTCAGGTTTGGGTAGACCTATGTAACCCGTTTATTAAACATGTTAGATTCGGGTTAGGAATAAAATAAGTGGGTCGACCCGCCAACCCGTTTAAGATTTTTTTTCATAAACAAAAAAATTATTTATATTTTTTTTATGCGAGTTAAATGGATTCAACGGGGTGACCCGACAACCTGTTTAACTCGTGTAATTTGCCAACTTTTGTATATAAAAAGGGTTAAATGGGTCAACCCGAAACCCGCTTAACCGATTCAACCCGTTTAACATATTCAACCCGTGTAACCTATTTAACCCGCCAACCCAAGTATATATACGAGCTAAATGGGTTAGGTTCGGGTTATGTCTAAACAGGTTAAGGTTGACATAGATGACCCGATGATTTAAATGAGTCAGGTTTGGGTTGAGATTTTCTGACCCGCCAACCCGACCCTGACCTCGACCTGAATTGCCACCCCTAGTTTTACCTGGTTAGAGTATGTGTGGCAGTGAGTTCAAACCTCGTGGATTAGTCGGCCAAACGGTCATAAACCATGATTACAAAAAAAAAAAAAAAAAAAAAAAAAAAAAAAAAAAAAAAAAAAAAAACCTTTAACTACTGTAATATAATATATAATGTACCAAAGTTATTGTACTACAGGAAGGACAAAAACATCTAATAACCTTTAGCCAAAATTTCTATCCATAATTTAGCCTCTTCCCGGCATATCATACTATTCTTCTCGATATTAGTACCGACTTTTCGATGATAAACCTCGTTCACAATTCTTTTACTAGCTATGGAACTTTCTTCTTGTAAACTATAGTCTGCAAACATAAAAAATGGAAAGGATGTTAGACAAGTTTGTGGTAGCAGAAGAATAAAATATCTGCACGCTTATAAAATGAAGTTGTTAAACATTTTAATTTCGACCCACTTTAAATTCAGCCAGTGTTTTAAAACAGTCAAAAATAAGGTAGTCACAAGAACGCACACGTATACTCTGAAATTAACTTATGTTAGTAACGAAGGGAGCATACCAGATTGTTCTGAGGGGATGTTTTGGCAAGATCTAACAAGATTTGATTCCCGTCCAACAGTTGCAACTCATATCTCCAAGGATTTATAGCAACAGGGCCCGGCTCTTCAGCAGGTGGTATTCTTGAAGTGACTGAAGGATTGACATCAGAACGCTCCCCTTTCACTAGCAACAACTCAATCTCACTGGCTTGCAGACCTTTCTCAAGAGCAACATACTGATTAAAAACACATAGAAAGAACAACATGAGTTACCAGTTCTAAAAAGCTAATCGGGACACCAAAAGAGACTACTTCTAATTATTTCAATTTATAGGAATAGAATATATGTTTACCTGGCAGATATTTGTAGTTGACATGGTTGGCTTGCAGCAAACATTTGAATTCTGCATATGCGGTATATTTTGCTCATCCAAGGATACGAGCTTGAGATGAATTTCCAGCTGGAGAACAAAAAACAATCATGATAAGTATATTTAAAAATTCCATCAAGGAAATTACTACTCCATCCACACAAGTTCAAAATTTGACGCTTCAGTGTCAAATAGGTCTTTTTCAAAGCGGAGAGAAGATGGTTTATGTTATTTATGACGAGAGTACATCTTCAGTTATCCATACGGTCACACAATCTGGAATACTGCCACCGTCTAAAATAATTTCACGAATGCAGCCCAACGACAAAGAAACTATAGTGCGAGTACAAAATCAGTAAATAATTTGAGACTAATTCGTTTGAAACCTGCAACGTTAAAAAATGGGTAGCTAAAATTGAAACTCATCCTAATAAAAATTATCTTTAAATCAATTTTTTTTTCCAGAATAACTACCACAAAAGATCTAAATCGAAAACATAACTTTCTAGAAAGACAAGCAATGTACCTTATCATAGTTTAGTGGTGACTTTTGGAGATGATTAATCAGTCTGTAGAATTGGCTGTTCTTTGCACCCTTACTGCGTGTATGACTGCGGAAACCAGCACCACCCCAAGATGGAATTTCTGGTCCGCCACCAAGCCCACCAACTGATTTTCTGGTTCCTTTTGCCTCATTATCATCACACCGTCCATTTGCACTACTTGGTGGCACTGAAGACGGACCTCCTGACCATCTCTTGTACCGCTTTGGTGCGACTTCTGTAGAGGGCTCGTCGTCAGAAGATGAAGAACTTCTCCCATTATCATTATCATCAGAATCAACCTCATCGTCAGAAACTTGGGGCTCAGCAGATTTCCGACTTCTTCCCCTTAGATTCCGGGGGGTTCCCTGTGACCTCCTCAAAAATGCATTTGCTGTAGCTTTAGCACTTGCTCGTTTTTTTCCCAATGCTTCTAACTGTCGACGAGAAGTCTGGGCGATGGATGCTTGGATCTGTCCACATAAATCAAAATAATCCTAGGATCTTTAGAATGTATATTCCAAAACATTTAAATTAATGCGTTAGAACATGGCTTGCACAAAGAGATGGCAAAATGGGAGGGATGCCTGTATAACTTGTCTAAACTAGTTCGGGTTGAAAAAGGTCACCTTTAAAACATGCTGAAATGGGTCACGTCGTGTAAGCCCACAAACACTTTTTTGTCCTTTTTATATATAATTTATGTTAGTTATGATTACAAAAGAATATATTTCAATAATAGCCTAAAGCTTTTAGCCTTAGGAGTTACATGATGATGTAAACTACCAATACAAACAAAGTAGGCTACTATTGACTTCACCTGTTTATTCCGAGCTCTTTCCTCTTCATGAAACGCCATTTCCTGTGATTCCGAATCAACGCGTAGACAGTTTAACATCATTGAAAATATAGTATCACATATTCACATCACAATGAGAGATCAAAAAGTATAAATTTACCTCTGCCTCGTATTTATCAATATCAGGATACAGCAACCCTATCAGGGCATCAAAATTGGGATCATCCCTTAAGGAACGGCGGCTTGCACAATGCGTACGACAAGCAGGGCATTCGTTATTCCTGTTGCATATCAGTCAAACAAAGTCAAGGTTCATAAGGACCAACTAATTGATGCTACAAAAGCATTTCAACATTCCAATACATACCCAAGTCTCATAGATTTGTCGATGCACTCTCGACAAAATCGATGTAGGCATTCCATGACCTTTCTGGTCTTCCGAATTATACCTATCCATAAAAGGTGGCGATTAGTCTCAATTTAGACATAACTCGTTGCTATGCTCCTCAAGAAATCATGGTCCTATTCTTATAAGAGTTCAATATACATACAAACATCATGTCCAAGAGATCGTGCACCAATATTGACATTAATCTTTTGATAGATTTTAATATTCTATGAAGATATCATAACATCTAACTCTTCAAATTCCATATGTGTTTGTCTTGAAAGTTTTATGTCAATAATATCGCTATATGTTTTGTTACCAATGTTGTACTGAATACAAGTACAAAGCATTCCATTTTGCTGCTTGGCATGGCAATATGTGGAAAAATCAGCATAAACTATGTGTTTAACCTATGTAGAACCTTGACAATTATTCATGATATGAGACATTTGATTAAGCAGAATAGTGTATAACTCGAACTGATGTTAACTAATTCCAAGTTTGAAGGACTTGCAAATTATTTATAAGGGCACTCATTTTAAAATAATGCCAAAGAAAGGTTCAGGGACTTATCAACTGAAAAAGTGGAAGTTCAAAGGCTTTTATAACATTTTCCCTTACATTATTAATCAGGTTAGACCAGTTACCCAGTCAAAATTTGGGATCTAAAAGGACCACATTTTTATCTTAATGATGTAAGAGGAATGATTTTTTGAGTAAGAGTTTCAAGCATCAAAGATATGGCCACACAACAAGGAAAATTCTGAGCCTAAAATATATTTTGGGATTCACAACCAAAGCGTCAAACCCTCAGAACCTTCTAAACCTAGTAACGGGTGGTTGATCACTTACTCTTTATAAGCTTTAACAAATACATGTGTAATATCGGGCTGATTGGAGGAGTCAACGGCTTATCAGCTGCAAGAGCAAACTGAGGAAGCAACTGGTATCCACCCGAAAACAGTCCATATAACAGTACCACAAGCTTGAGAACAAGACCTTGATTGATTGTGCCCCATTTTGTGCTATTAAATATAGTCAAATACCATGTTCCAGTTCTACCCATTTGCTTCTTTAGTTCATGTTACTCAGAAAGCACTTGGTACACTACCTTTCTGCATGTAATGATGGCTGATCCAACAAAAAGGATTATAAGTCCCTTAAATTTTCTGGCATCTCATAAGGTTAAGAATACTATACTCCCACCTACAGAAAATACCATATTTCATCTTTTATGTCATTTGTAAGCAATCGACATTGTTTTTCTTCCCACTACACTCGGTTTCTATTTTACTACCTTGGGTTAAAATCAAGCTTAAAGAGATTTGAAATCTCCCTCAAACACCTGGTACAGGTCTAGATGTGTCTTTTCTTGACATTGTATTATCCTAATGATGAACCGTCAATGTCTGGTAAGGATCCTAGATAGATGATGATCGAGACTTCCTCTAATACCAGTCAGACAGTTCATTTTAAATTTTAACTATGTACAATTGCCGCCCTTGATGGTCCTAGTAGTACTCCAAATCCAATCACCTTTAGTTCTGAATTGCATATCTCTATCCTTAAAAAGGCCTAATATTGCTCATAAACCCATCACCTTTAGTTTTGAATTTCATATATTTATCCTTAAGAAGGCCTAACATTGCTCACAACACTACTTATAATCACCAATTGCCAAAGAAACAAAGTTTCTCCTAACTCAACATACTTATTGCATCATGTGGTAGTGTGGTACAATGCCTGGTATATTCTTTAGGAGCGAACCAAGACTATATTATGTCTATGAATAACATTATTGTATCTTCACTATCTGAATTTTTAGTAATCAAATTATCAAAATATCCTCTAGGCCTGCCTTTCAAAAATATCCTCTAGGCCAAGAATATTGTAATATACTTCCAAGCCATGCTTCCTGGAATAAGATATCCAAAGTATAGCATAGTGAAATAAAATTTGGAAATAGTACCTAAACAAATTGGACATTGCACGTCCTTGCGAATATCGGCCAACTTTACATATACAAACCTGTGACACAATCCAAACAGAGTAATTAATGGTAAAACATTCATATAAGAAAATAAAGCGGAAAAACACATTGTCTACACAGTATGCCACAATCATTTTTGGTGGTTATCTGGTTTTGACCTATTCTCCTCATGTTTGCAGTGACTGACTGAGTACTAAGCATACAACTTTTACATACAACATAAAAGAACTTAAAGTGGATGTGAGGGGAAGGATAAGTAGTATTACACATGGAAATATAATTTGAAGCATGCGATGATTTTTATTGTTAGTTGTGAGAACATAAAGAGTCCTTTTAGAAGTCAGAAGCTACTTTTGCTCAAAAAAGAAAACGTAATTCTGATACTGCCTCTAATGGCTGCAGGATACAGGTATACATTTCCATTTCCACATCTAGTAGTTGCATATGCAGTATATGACTCCTATCATTTTAAAACTATACTTGTTCTCATAATAGAGCATGGGTTGTGCTAACCATAAGCCTAAATGCCACGGATAAGCTTACTATATTTATTTATTTTTTAAAAAGTCTCAAATTAAGTCACCGTTTCCATTAATGCCCAATCTCAACACATTTAGTTAAGAAAAGTAAAAAGCGTGTCAAGCTCCTCGAAGGCCTAAAGCGAAGATTAGAGATGAGGCCTTTTTTGTTTAAACACTATTTAGTTTTTAAACGAAATTTATTTTCGAGCTTTTTCTATGCTTAATTGTAGTTAATTATGTTTTTAAAATCAATTTGGTATAGTTATTATTTTTCAATCAGTAAAAGTAGCCAATCTAAATTTATATTTTCACATTGTTGATCTTAAATAATGTTAACAAACTTTAATTTTGAAAAAAATTGGTCCGCTTAAATAAAAATATTTGGAGTTGAAATTTAACAATTGTATAACTGAGTTATAAAAACTGCAAACTTACAAAATCGGGGGCCTATATGTATACAAGAGACGTAAAAATTGGAGGCCTAAAGCGGTAGCTTCACTAGCTTTGCCCTTGAGACACCCCTGACCTTGTAAATACTTTAGTGGAGTCTTTTATTTTAAAAATAGTAAGCTTAACCATAGCCCTAATTAGCAAAACACATACCAACCCTAACCTAAATAGCTATGGTTAATCTTACTTTATTTTTGATAAATTTGGCACTGACGCAAATTCATACTTATACCAGACTATACAAACAGTTCCACATTCACAAATTACATCATTATCAAATAAAACAAATCACTGGTTTCAATTCAATGTTATAACTAGTTCTTAAATTCTATCTTCACTAACACTTAGTCCTTAAAGTAAGCACATCACCTAAAAAATTGCGCGAACAAATTACAACTCCATACCAGTTCCCTCACCAAATTTCACAAAAACAAAACCTGAACTTACAATTACGTCCGCAGAAGCAACAATACAGATAAAGACTAAAACCTCCCTACACATTCATATTCCAGCATTTCTAAATAGCGAATTCGATAACTCAATTTTAAAAGCATGCAGATCTTCAATCACAACTAACAACTAAAAACACACCAACATATCAACAAATTTATCTAATGTCATCCAGGGGCGGAGCCAGAAAATTTTGTTCGAGGGGGCCCACTTTAATAAATTTTAGAAACTACACTACAAAGTGGTTCTTAAGGGGGTCAAATTACGAAATAAGCCAGATATTCTAGAAAATTTACACTACAACTTTTTCCGCTAGGGGGGCACGTGACCCTTGCGCCCCCTCCTTGTCTCCGCCACTGATATCACAACAATACCAACAACTTAGTGCAAAACTATTCATACCAATTCCTAGCCAAATTTGAGAAAAAACAAAACCTGAATCTATTAATAGTTTAATACGTTACCGATAACAGCTAACAATCAGTGGCGGCGATTAGCATGTGCAAGTGGTGCAACCGCACCGGGCCCCCCTTTGTAAGGGGCCCCCAATTGAGTATACATTCATTAATATTTATAGTTTTATATATATACGTTTTGAATTTTTAGTGTTTTTGTTAAATATTATCAAAGTTGAACCGGGCCACCATATACAAAAAATAGAAGACGAACTTTGGGTCACATACAAAAAGAGTGAAAGACTTGGATTATGGGGGCCTCCTTTCCTCCTTTATGATTTCGCACCGGCCCCCCCAAATCTATGAGACGGCCCTGCTAACAATTCCTTACACTATTTCGGTCACATTACAACGTTACTAAACAGCGAATTCGATAACTCGGCATGCAAATTTTCAACCACAACTAACAATTAAAAGCACTAAAAAAAAATCAACCAAATCAACAATCACGTCTGATTTATCAAAATAATTAGCAGCTTATATAGATACAAAATAATTATATATAATTAAATATAAAAAGTTAAAAACACATACTCATCTCCATCGTCACTGTAGCTTGACGAAGAACCAGAAGACGACGAACTGCTTTCACCGTCACCGTCATCTTCTCCTCCTCCTCCTTCTTCTTCACCTGATTCTGCAAATCATACAAATGTATAACTATTAATAGCTATACATAACAACAATTTATATATAAATTACGAAATAATTTTAAATAAACCTTGTGGTTCTGGCTGTACGTCGTCGTTTTCGTTCTCGTTGTTGCGTTGGAGGTCCACGTCAGCGTCTTCTTCGTGTGCTTCTGAAGAAGAAGAAGAAGAAGGCTTTTGAGCAGGCATTTTTGTTGCTCTACTCGCCGCCGGGTAATGGTTTGGTTTTATTACACACACACTAAAAACACACACAGACCGAAAGAAAGAGTTGGAAATAAGTTTTTGCTTTGCTTGTTGTGTTGTCAAATTGGGTGGGGTTTTATTTGTGTTAAGAGGATTTTTTTATACTCCTTCCGTCATAAAAGAGTTCATTTTACTATTTATGTTTGTCTCAAAATAACTATCCAATTTTTATATATGTACAGTAATTATAACTGTTTTTTCTACTTTGCCCTTCTAACTAAAACTTGCATTAATTACTTATTTTTTATTTTTATATTAACTATGATGGTAAAAATAATTTTTTATCAATCAAAACTAGCATTAATTACACATATCATAATTCATACATTTTTTGTTTGTAAACTCTATTTTTGAGACAAAGGGAGTAATCTCTCCGTCTTGAAATAAGTATCCACTAAAAATAAATAGAAAATTTTGATCGAGTTTACCATATTATCTTTGACTGAAATTAATATTATAAACTTTCAAGAATAGATTAATTAATTAGTTGAGACTTGAGAGTAATATTATTATTTTGCAAAAAAGCAAGAGAGAGAAAGCAGTAATAATTATACTTGATTTTTTTTTTTTTTTTTTTTTTTTTTTTGACAATTATTTTGAGACGGAGGGAATATTATTTTACGGCTTTTACCCTTTGGATTTTTTTTTCAACTACAAATAACTACTATCTCATGATATATACACATCACAAAATATCTTAAATGTTCTAAGCAGAACTTGAATCTACAACTATTTTGGTTAACGAGCTTCTCAAATAACAAGAGGTATCATTAAGACACAAGTCCTTTGGTTTCAAATATGGTTTTTACTTTTTAGGGGTGTAATTGTAAATTTTTTTTTTCATTGTTTTTGTGTCGGTACGTCAAATTGGCCTTTTAGTCCATGATTTTTTTTATTGGATGTCTCAATTTAACAGTTCACTACTAAAAATATATAAGAAAGTCTAAGAGAGTTTATCATATTGTCCTTTCTTAAAATCATTATTAATTAGGACAAGTAAGAAAACAAAATCAGTGTTTTTGTCGAGCACAATTATTTTAGGACGGAAAGAGTATGGTAGAGGATAAGAAAAAAGAAAGCGAGTTTATAATGCAATATGAGTGAAATACTGCACTTGTCAAGTCATTGTGTGAGTATAATTTTGTATATAATTTGTGAATATAGCATTGCTCAATTAGTAATATGTAATATGTTTATTTATTATTATTATTATTAGTTTTGTGATATCAAGCATTTATTACATTTAGATATTGTTATTCTAAAGATAGAAAAAAAAAATAAAGTAACTCCAATACCATCTTTCACGGATTATAGGTCCCAATACCGTCTTTCACGGTGTATGGGGAGGTTGATACGTAGACAACCTACCCCTACCTAAGGTAGAGAGGCTGCTTCCGGTTCTACCAAAGGTAGAAAAGGACCTCCGGCCTTGCAAGGGGTGAGGATCGAACCCTTGACCTTTGTCTCAGAGGCAAGGGAGTTAACCACTTGATCCAACCTTGCTCTTTAAAGATATTGTTATTCTAAAGATAGTCATGGTTTTATTATGGTCTTATCGTAGTCGTGGATTAATGTGAAATTAAGGTATTTTAGTAATTAGATGAGACGGTGGACCAATTCATGTGTAGATACATGCATGAGTCTAAATTAAGAGAGGTGATTGGCATGCCTAATGGTATGCCTAATTTCATGCCTAACAATTATATCACAACACTTGAAATAATCAAAGGCAATTATGAGGAGAGAGAAACATCATACTTCACTTGTTATATGTTAAATGGATTAGGCATAAAATTAGTCATGCCATTTAGGCTTTGTGTTGATCCATTCAGTTCGGTTCAATTTACATGGTTTAAATGTGTTTTTCTCATAGATATATAGAACCGAAAACCGAACCAAATATGGTTCGCTCAGCTCGTTTTTCGGTTCGGTTCATTTTTCGTTCTGTTTTGCTCGGCCCTAATTTGGGATATTTTTTTTTTCACTATATCAAGCATTTATTACTTTTAGATGTCGTTTTTCTAAAGATAGTCTTGGTTTTATTACGGTCTTATCGTAGTCAAGGATTCAATGTGAAATTAAGGTATTTTAGTAATTAGATGAGACGATGGACCAATTCACGTGTAGATACATGCATGAGTCTAAATTAAGAGAGGTGATTTGTATGCCTAATTTCATGCCTAACAATTAGATCGCAACACTTGTAATAATCAATGGCTATCATGAGGAGAGAGAAACATCATACTCCACTTGTATCTTAAGTGGATTAGACATAGAATTAGTCATGCCATTTAGGCTTTGTGTCGATCCGTTCGGTTCAGTTTATATGGTTTAAATGTGTTTTTCTCATTTTTGGCTCGAATCGAACCGAAACAGAAAATCATAGATATATAAAACCGAAAACCAAACCAAATATGGTCGGATCGGCTGGGTTTTTCAGTTCGGTTCATTTTTCGATCTGTTTTGCTCAGCCCTAATTTGGGATATGTTTATTTTTTTATTATTATTATTTTTCACTATATCAAGCATTTATTACTTTTAGATGTCGTTATTCTCAAGATAGCCTTGGTTTTATTATGGTCTTATCGTAGTCAAGGATTCAACGTGAAGTTAAGGTAGTTTAGTAATTAGATGAGACGGTGGACCAATTCACGTGTAAATACATGCATGAGTCTAAATTAAGAGATGTGATTGGTATGCCTAATTTCATGCCTAACAATTAGATCACATCATTTGAAATAATCAAAGGCTATAATGAGAAGAGAGAAACATCATATGCTCCACTTGTTATATGTTAAGTGGATTAGGCATAAATTTAGTCATTCCATTTAGGCTTTGTGTCGATCCGTTCGGTTAGGTTCAATTTATATGGTTTGAATGTGTTTTTCTCATTTTTGGCTCGAATCGAACAGAAACCGAATATCATAGATATATAGTCGAAAACCGAACCATCTATGGTTGGCTCGGCTCGGTTTTTTGGTTCGGTTCGTTTTTCGTTCTGTTTTGCTCGGCCCTAATTTGGGATATTTTTTCCCACTATATCAAGCATTTATTACTTTTAGATTTCGTTTTTCTAAAGATAGTCATGGTTTTATTATGGTCTTATCGTAGTCAAGGATTCAACGTGAAATTAAGGTATTCCAGTAACTAGGGTAAACTATAAAAAAATGACCTTATGGTTTCTCATTTTTGCACTTTACGCCACTCATAAACATTAATTGCAAAGAATATCATTGATGTTCACACTTTGTTACAAAGAGTGCCACTAACACTAACACCCGTTAAAAATCCCATTAGCCACTGTTCCACTTGAATGTATTTTGGTCTTTTTACTTTTCCCTCTATTAGCCATTGATTTGGTATCCCAAGAAACCCTTATGTTCAGGGACATAATTTACAACTATAACTTCACTTTTATATAAGCTACCAAACTTTTTTGCCACACTCATTTACCACTTCCGATCAAAATACACATACACACACACACACACACACACACTTAAAAACTCAATTTCGGGAAGAACAATCATTGAAAGTGTAACACCTCAAAACCCGATTTTTATTATTTTATTACAAGAATGTCATTAGAGAGTTTGACTACAACTTTATACTTTGGAAGGCTATACATGATTGGCTAGTCAAACCTGATAGTCAAACTATAATTCAATTATTTATAATAAGGTTTTAGAAAGTTTGATGTGTCACATTTATAAAAGAATATGACTTAAAGGACCATAATTGTCATTTGGCCTAAGATATAAATAACTAATTAAACTAGATAAGCATTAGTATTTCCTACACTTCTCAAAAATGTTCCGGGAGGTGTTTATGTCGGTTTAGAGATAAAAAAGAGAGGGAAAAAGAAAGGCTAAAGCTTGATGATCATGTGATGGTTTTAAGGGTGCCAATTAAAGGATTAAGCCTTAGAGATAATTCTACAAGTAAGTAATTCTCATATGTTGAGTTAATTAGTAAATTAAGAAATTAGGGTTCATATACCCAATTGGAGATTTTAGGTAAAAGGAGTTTTAAGCTTAACTAAAAATGATAAAGGAATAAGAGTTTATGTCTCTATATTGGTTTATGTTTAATTTGGGTAAAGTGGGGGTTACATCATATGATCATATGATCATGATATGATCATATGATGATTAGAGATATTATGGGTATTTTTGGGTTGTGTAAACCTGCCACACCATGCTAAAGCGGAAACACAAGGTGCAACAGCTCATAGTACATCGCATAAGATATGGATGACACTATACATGATTTAATAGAAACATCATCCATTACAATAAGTTTCAAAAGACATGTCATAATATGTTTAAACAAAATTTCCCATCGATAAAGCATTTATTTTTAAAGATAACATAACATTTGCAAAGGAGTGTCCATGCAATGCATCCGTAAATCAACACTTAGTGCTGATCACTTGAAAAGCATGAAACTATGGCCACTGTTGGTGAGTTCAGAGGTTTTAGTACACCAAGTAGTTTCAAAATGAGAGAAATCAATTGGTTGTCAAAGATGCAAAATGGTCGGTTATGTATACAAGCGTGTTAGGCAAAGTTGAGTCAAGAAAACTACCAAGAAATGGCAGATTTACAACTTGTCTTGTAATTATAGTTTGGACTATGATGCGTGGGAATTGCACCAGGCTTTAACTCTCGAGGGATCTCGAGAAGCTTACAACCCCCACCAGGCAGTGTACCTGATCGTTGTAGTGTAGTATAGTGACAAGTACTGGGGGATTGATCGTTCAACTCAGGAATAGTGTTGCTAGGATTAGAAAGCCAAAAAACTAGGTCTAGAGGTGAGGGATGATTCTTTTTGTATTTTTATATTTTATGAAAACAAGTAAAAATCTCGGGTTTTTAGAGGAATGGGCGGAATTAGTTGCTAGTCAACTAACCCAATAACTAAAGATGCAATCAAAATAAAATAACAAAAATGAAAATAAAACTAATTAAACTAGTGGTGTGAACAATAAATGGGAGAATTGTGTTTACTTAGATTTCACTACTCCCTAGATATCTTTTACAGGTTAATTGTTTGTTACAGTTGCGTGGATGATGGGTTATATTCCTTAATACCAATCGTGGGGTGGCGTACGTACTTCCCCAACTCTATAAGCTCCTACTTCACTCCTATGCCGAGCCTGCAAGAAGATCCTAACATGGGATCACTAGAATTCGCTCATGCATTAAATACAACCATAAAAACCTTAGTACGCATTGGTTCATGTTTCTTAAGACGTTCAAGCATGTCACACAATGGAAGTCTGCCAGTTTTCTTAAGCCTAACATCGAAATCATTCATCCATTACAACTATAAACAAGCAATCAACCTATAATCAACATCTAGGTTTCATTACATCTAAGCAAACACACAAGAGATCTAGCCTAGCATGTTAAAATCAAGACAAGCGTAAGATATATTCAAACAACACATAGACATGTTTCTTAAGACGTTCAAGCATGTCACACAATGGAAGTCTGCCAGTTTTCTTAAGCCTAACATCGAAATCATTCATCCATTACAACTATAAACAAGCAATCAACCTATAATCAACATCTAGGTTTCATTACATCTAAGCAAACACACAAGAGATCTAGCCTAGCATGTTAAAATCAAGACAAGCGTAAGATATATTCAAACAACACATAGACATATTGAATGAATTGAAAGGATACTTATCTTAATTGAACATGAAGGGTTTCAATGGGTGAAAACCCTTGAAAATACTGTTAAAAACGAGCTAGGGTTTATTCAATTCGACCCTAAAATTCTCCTATCTTTAGAATGAAAATTACAAAGACTATATATAGATTTCCTAAGGTGACGGCGTCAAGAAGAAACTTCTGACGCCGTCAACCCGCCGCAAAAAATATTCTCGGACTGCCTAGATCCAGATCTGACGCCGTCATGTGTATTGCTGTTCTGGGCCGTCACCACTTTTACTCTTGACGGCCTTGATTTGACGCCGTCACGTTTCTACTGGGCCGTCACCAAAAATGCTCTTGACGCCGTCATAAAATTGCTCTTGACGCCGTTAGGTACTGTTCCCAGCAAGGAAAATTAAGACTTTGCCGTTTTCTTCACTTTTATGCTCCAAAACCGTCCAAAATTCTTCCTTTTCCAGAATTCACTCCCAAAGTACCTAAAATCACAAAAGGAAAGATTTAGGGCATTATTTGATCAAATAAATTCGAATTTCGGCTTAAATGACCCCCTAAAAACGGATCATTTTTCGCCTCATCATATACCCTTACACTTGAGATTTGCTTGTCCTCAAGCAAATGCGCTTTTATTCTAGTCAAAATACAATTTAGGGGTCATTTAACACTAATATAAAAGTAATTACAACAAATAATCGTTCCACTAAAGACCAAAGACAAGCACGGAGGTCATACACTAGTACATCACAAATAGTGTTTATATACTCACATCTCTCGGGTGTAATAAAGTATATGTCACAATATGAAAATGGAAAATATCTCTCACTACCTGTCATAGCAAAATTGATTACCATAGGCTTGGGAAAGGATCAAACCTCCACCACATGGCGTAAGCACCTAGGATAAACTATCAAAGAGGTCTTTTAAATGGTTGTAACGTTAGGTGTAGGGATATGGAATACACGGTTTTGTTGGATATAGGCAATCTTTACTGGTGGCGAGTTAATCATCTTGGTTAATTACATGTACAATATGGCGTTGCTAAGCCAAGATTAGACTCGACTTAAGCTAATAAATGAAAAATAACGAGAACTTAAAAATAAACATAGAATGAAACGGGATGGTAGTCCGTATGTTTTTCTCTTTTCTTTTTTCTATTTTCTTTTTCTTTTCTTTTTTTTTTCTTAATTTTTTCGATTTTTTTTTTTTTTTTTGGACATACACTCTTACCCTACCATCCAAAATAATACATCATAAGGAATGAACATTCCCCTTACACTTGAATTTTTACATACTTTACAATCAACTATTCTAATGACTCGAATTAAGATAATCAAAACATTTGGAGTACTTTTAAGATTAACGTGCATATGGGGGTAATAATATGATGTTCTTCCCCATTACTCCATAACGTTAGTACTTTACCCATGAGTCCCAACCATCCCAAAACAATATGTACAAGGATATGACTCGACTTAGCAACCATGTAATCAATTAGATAATTAACTAAGGGTTTAAACATGAAACAATAATGCACTAAAGATGAGTGCATACACGGAAGGCTAAGGAGATTTGGGTGTACATTTAAGTGGGTTGTAACAAATTCTTCCTTTAAGTAAGATGCTTAAAGGTAGAAACGAAAAGATAGGCTCGGAGGGGTGTACTAGGGGTTTCGTGTACTAAAAATGAGTACAACGCTAAGATGTGGGAAAAATTAATTGACTTAACTAGTCAAGTAATATGACTTAATGGTCAAGTAATTATGATACGGGTTTAACACAAGGGTGATCCTAATGCCTCTTATCATGTAGTAAATCCTACTACACGAATGTAGTCTCACTAGCGGTCTCGGGATGCATCACTAACGCAAGTTCTAGAATCTAAATCCTACCGGCACACTCATAAGCACTAATAATGAATGCTTTTCCTATCAAATCTAAAGGCGAACCTCACATATTTGGGTGGAAAATTTTTCTGAATGGTACGGTTTTGTGCTAGTCATACGACTCCTATCCATGAGACGCTTGTTAAGGCTAAAGTTTCACTCCTGAATGTTGTAAAAAATTTTAAATTTGGCGCTAAAATTACACTAACAAGTATTTCTCCTAGTTTTATTACACACCTACCATCAAACAAACAAACTCAAGTGAAAGTGTATACTATAAGGTATCATCATTTATCCTCCCCTTACACTTAGGATGAACATTGTCCCTAATGTTCAATTAAAGAATGTAAAAGTGAAATAGGTAAAAGAATGAAATCAAATACTCTCCTGATTCGCTCGGTATGGATAGTGTGGTAACAAGGTTAGAACTTCCTCCAAGAAAATGAACCATCAAAGCTTCCCTTCCAGAGTATAAATCATCTTCTTATCATACATAACCTGTTAAACCTGAGAAAACAAACAAGGCAACCTCGCGTAAAATCGGCGGCAATCTATATATATTAACAAATCCTATAAAACAAAGTAAGATATAATGCTTGTGGAATGAATGGTTGCAGATTTCCTGGAGTTTATAAAACTAAAGATTTAACAAAAACTTTAAGACTCCGTTAGAAAAACAAAACTAGCAAAATTTCCAGAATTTTACACATTACGCCGTCAGAAGTGACCTGCAGAAATCTTTACCTTAAGTTTCCGGAAAATTTCTGGAAAACTTATGTCTTACTTCCTGGAAAATCCTGCAAAACATCATTATGACTCGATACAAGCATTTGACTCTAACAAATACGAATATACATGTCCATTTAATATTGTGGAGAATCATGATCGGTTTTGTTTCTTAAAAACATATTTGGGGTTTCCCCTTACACTTATATTTTGCGAAATACCTTTGGATGAAGTTAAGACAAAGCCAAACGACAAAATAAAGTATTTTCACCATTTAGTTTTCAAACATGATCTACCAATCAATAAAAATAAAGCATGCATACGGAAATAAATAACAACCAAACAAAATAAAAATAAAAATCACACAAAGCATGGGTTGCCTCCCAAGAAGCGCTTTTCTTTATTTACGAGTCTTGTAGCTAGACTCAAGGTCATGGGCTACTACGTAACCTCATCGTTGGTTTCACTCTCTAGGTCATCTCCTATCTCGGTATCGCTTTCATAGTGCATGTATTTTGGGTCTTCGAACTCAAAGACATCTTTTCGATACTTGGACCCAAGTTTACTAACTTCCTTAAAGAATCCACATGATAAATCAGAAGTGTTCTTACATCCTCTCCGAACATCTTCATCACATAAGATAAGTTGAGAACTTAGCTTATCAAGCCCGTCACAATCGATTCATTTGAGATCCCTTCTCTTGTATGGCGTTTGGTATGACACCCTCCTAATTCCATCAGCGAAGGTCATGATTCCGTTCCGGTCATCAACTATTAAATTAGTGATTTCACAAAAGGGTGCTCCGAAAACAACTTGTGACAACCTTGGGTCGACATAGTCTTCGATGTTGTCCACGATCGTAAATTCCATTGTGAATGCCATATTTCCTACGAATACCTAGATTTCATGATCTCTACCAACAACGTTTTCTCCCTTATAAATCATCCCCCATCTGCAGATATTGTTATAGTGGAATAGGGACATAAAATTCTTAGGTAGGAATACGTTAATGTAGACATTATCGAAATACTTATGACCGATCATGCAGGGAATTTTGAGATTATTCAGATCACGCCATCTTATCCTCCCCGATCCTCCATCCCTTGATCCATATAGATTCCCATCCAGTGATGGACGGTACTCGTACACCTCCTCATTACCCCTACGAAAAATTACCTTCTTGACACCATTGGTGAATAATGCACTACCATCCTTCTCATCAAGGATTACTCCTGATTCATTGACAAATGGTTTCCCAAGAACAAGGTTAGTTAATGTTAGATCAGTGATAAGGTCTATGTCATCGACCACGGTGAGGTCGATGTTATAGACAAATTCTCCAATCACAACTGATAAATCTTTTATTACCCCGGCGTTATTGATTCTTTCATCCAATGTGCGTTCAGGGAAAGCTTCGTTGTAAAGGGAAAGGGGGATTATGTTGACAGGGAGGTTAGGATCTATATGAGTATCGGTTAAGGGCCTCTCCCTAATCGTGCAGGAAATCCTGAAAACTTTAGAGTTGCTTCCCTTAGTCCTATCACTACTCCCTTTAGTCATATCCACCAGATTTTTCTCGGGTTCCTCTATAACAGATTTACCCAAAATTTCTGGATTCCACGTATGCTCTTCCAATCTCTCTTTCACTTCATCCAACTTGCTAGACTCTTGAGTGACAGAGTCCTCTAATGAATTGGTAGGGCTCTTGGACAATTCGTGGTCTAACCTTGAGGTTTCATCCTTAGCTTTATGACCTATATTTTCAGCTGGTTGTTGGCTCTGGTTAGGTGTAGGAGCAGATATTGTGGTGATAGTGTTTACAAAATGGATTGGCCCTAGGGAGTTAACAGGGTCCCTTACATCTTTTACCTTAGGTGACAGATGTTTAAAGAGTTTACTAGGACTTTTTATTTTCACAGGAGAGGTTGGCTGATTCATGACGGTAACGAATTTGACCTCTTCAGCTTGAATCGGTTTATTAACAGCGTGCTCTATGATAGCATTTAACAGATTACAAATCTTGTTATTCATATCGGCTTGCTGTTGTCTAAATTTAGTCTCGAGCGTAGAGAGCTGTAATTCTTGAGATATGATGAACTTTCGCAAGGCATCTTCATAGCTTTGCCTAGGAGTGCTCTGCGATGGAAAATGCTCGGACCATTCGAGTGGAGAGGAATCATTGAAGGATACGCTCCGAGTTTGGTATCCTCTGAAATTAGGTTTATCCTTCCATGCCTTATAGGCCTCGTCAAAGTTTCGAGGACCTCGACCAACGTGTGACGATGTGAATTCCTTATAAGCATGTTTTGGAAGCTCCATGCAGTTATGAGTTTCATGAGGGCCATTACACAATTTACATGAAGAAGCAATTTTGCTCACTTGGCTTGAAGGCTTAGGAGCTTCGTAATATTTCATGAGAAACTTGACTCAGTCTTCAAGTTCCATGATTCTACGGTCGGGAGTGCTAGAATTGTTCGAAGGCAAAGATATTGCCTTGACCGTTTTGTTCAAATCACGGGGATCATTCCAACTTTCGTTGTCATAGAGAGCAAGATCTTCTATGAGTTCCCATGATTCTTCCGTACTTAGATCACGTAGCTTGCTACCGGCCGATTGGTCAATGGTTCGCCTTGTGGAGAGATCGATATGGTCATAGAAGATTTGGACTTGGAGCCAAAGATCTATGCCATGATGAGGGACTTTTTGGAGTAAGTCCTTGAAATGAGTCCATGCTTCATATAGAGTTTCACCTTGACGTTGTTGGAACATCAAGATATCATTTCTAAGCTTGGTGGTTCTCCCCGGTGGGAAAAATTGAGCAAGGAAACGAGTGGTGAGATCATCCCATGAGGTGATGGATCCCGCGGGTAAACGTTCAAGCCATTGACTAGCTTGATCACGTAGAGAGAATTGGAATAGGTGTAATCAGGTTGTCTCTCTAGTTGTAACATCAAGGTCTATAGAATCTACGATTTTAAGGAAGTCCTTGAGATGTTGATTAGGATCTTCGGAACGAAGTCCATGGAATGCACATCCGCTTTGCACCAACCGGATGGTGTCGGATCGCAAGGGAGACACATTGGCTCCTTGGGTGAGCTCAATAGTGTTTCGATAGCCTTGGTGGCTAGGTCGGGAATACTCTCCTAGGGTTCGGGGCCTAAGAGGTTGGTTAGCTAGTGGTGGGTTTTGTGGGTGGTCTTGTTGTGGTGGGTTGATGGGTTCAAAGATGTTACCACCTTCCATGATGTCGGATGGTAAAGGTTACGAACAAAGACACGAAGAAAAAGATAGACTAAAGAAAACCTAAAAATAAAAATAAAATCTTACTAGAAAGGATTCTAGCAAGTAGACCTAATAAAAAGAAATTCTAACCTAGACAATAACTATTCCCCGGGCTGCGGCGCCAAAAACTTGATGCCTGGGAATTGCACCAGGCTTTACCTCTCGAGGGATCTCGAGAAGCTTACAACCCCCACCAGGCAGTGTACCTGATCGTTGTAGTATAGTATAGTGACAAGTACCGGGGGATTGATCGTTCAACTCAGGAATAGTGTCGCTAGGATTAGAAAGCCTATAAACTAGGTCTAGAGGTGAGGGATGATTTTTTTTGTATTTTTATATTTTATGAAAACAAGTAAAAATCTCGGGTTTTTAGAGGAATGAGCGGAATTAGTTGCTAGTCAACTAACCCAATAACTAAAGATGCAATCAAAATAAAATAACAAAAATGAAAATAAAACTAATTAAACTAGTGGTGTGAACAATAAATGGGAGAATTGTGTTTACTTAGATTTCACTACTCCCTAGATATCTTTTGCAGGTTAATTGTTTGTTACAGTTGCGTGGATGACGGGTTATATTCCTTAATACCAATCGTGGGGTGGCGTACGTACTTCCCTAACTCTATAAGCTCCTACTTCACTCCTATGTCGAGCCTGCAAGAAGCTCCTAACATGGGATCACTAGAATTCGCTCATGCATTAAATACAACCATAAAAAACTTAGTACGCATTGGTTCATGTTTCTTAAGACATTCAAGCATGTCACACAATGGAAGTCTGCCAGTTTTCTTAAGCCTAACATCGAAATCATTCATCCATTACAACTATAAACAAGCAATCAACTTATAATCAACATCTAGGTTTCATTATATCTAAGCAAACACACAAGAGATCTAGCCTAGCATGTTAAAATCAAGACAAGCGTAAGATATATTCAAACAACACATAGACATATTGAATGAATTGAAAGGATACTTATCTTAATTGAACATGAAGGGTTTCAAGGGGTGAAAACCCTTGAAAATACTGTTAAAAACGAGCTAGAGTTTGTTGGAAAATTTAGTGCACTTGAGGGATCAAATCATACTTGGGAATGGGTTTGGAGGTACGGAGTGTACACCCATCAAGTCCCTGATTACCCTGACTCAATAGTGGTTGTGCTAGTGTGAATCTAATTCTGTTGATGCATGAATCTGATTCTGCAGCTAGTGTTGTGAATCTACTGCTAGGATTCTGCTGCTAGCTGATCCTGCTGATAGGATTCTGCTGCCAGCTGATCCTGCTGCTAGCTGATTCTGCTGCTGATAGTATTCTGCTGCTAGTGTGAATCTGCTGATAGCATCAGCAATTCTGCTGCTCGGTTTTAACCACTGATTCCTACTATTATGGAAAGTATTATGATATAATTAATGGGCCGTTAATTATATATAATTCCATGGGCTAGGGTTTTGAGTATTCTCTATTATAAATAGAGGTCATAACACATCTGCATGGATATACGAAATCACAAAACCCTAAACACTTGAATACGCATCTGGTTCTTGGTTTGTGCCTAAAACAAGAACATCACTTGGTCTTATCCCATAGAGATATTCGTGTAACCCAGGCATAGGGTCGAATAGTTTCTATTGGAAAGTGATACCACGATTTCAAGTGAATATCCGGTACCTTTTTGATTATCTTAACCCTAATCTGGGAACTTATTTACACTTATTAACCAACAATCAATAGAAACTATTAGTGATAATCAATGGCTGCTGCTATGAGACAAATGGCTGCTAACTTTTCCAAGTTGGAAAAGTTTGAAGGTGTTGATTTCAGAAGATGGCAAAAGAAGATGCACTTCTTGTTGTCAAGTATGAATGTGGTTTATGTTCTAACAACTAAGATTCCAGAAGATTTTGGAGATGATGCTACTATGGATCAGATGAGGGCAAGAAGCAAATGGGAGAATGATGACTACATATGCAGGGGTTTAATTCTCAATGGTATGTCTGATTCTTTATTTGATATTTATCAGAATGTTGAAACTTCTCAAGAACTATGGGATTCCTTGGAAGCCAAGTATATGGCTGAGGATGCATCAAGTAAGAAGTTCCTTGTAAGTAATTTTAACAATTACAAAATGGTTGATTCTAGACCTGTCATGGAACAATACAATGAACTTCTTAGTATACTTGGTCGATTCACACAACACAAGATGAACATGGATGAGGCTATTTCAGTCTCTTGTATCATCGATAAACTACCTCCTTCTTGGAAAGATTTTAAGCATATGCTGAAACATAAGAAGGAGGAGTTAACTCTTGTTGAGTTGGGCAGTCACTTGCGTATTGAGGATTCACTCAAAGCACAAGACATTGACAAGCCAAAGAGTAGCAATGCTACTGGTCCATCAGTTGTCAATATGGTGGAGCATAACAACTCCTCCAGGAACAATGACAACAAGGGCAAGCGTAAGCATCAAGATAACACCAAATCTGATCTTAACAAGAAACCCAAAGTGACTTGTTGGAAGTGTGGTAAAAGTGGACACTTCAGAAAGGATTGTAAAGGTGTTAAGATTGGCAATAAAACCAATGGATCAGGCACAAGTGGAGGGAATGGTAACACCAATTCTCTGAAAGGTCAGAATATATTTAATAAGTCTTTTGAGATTTATTATGTTACATATATATCTGAAATTTATTTTTTGTAGGATGATGATGTAGCTTGGTGGGTTGACTCTGGTGCAACAATTCATGTGTGTAAAGATAGAAGCTGGTTCAAGACTTATGAGTCAATGAATGATGGTTCTATTCTTCATATGGGAAACGAGTCAACTGCCCTGGTGCATGGAAAAGGATGTGTTGATTTGAAGTTTAGTTCTGGAAAGATTGTTTCTTTGTTTAATGTTTTACATGTTCCTGATATTAGAAAGAATTTGGTTTCTAGTAGTGTTTTGAATAATTGTGGTTATAAACAAGTTATTGAATCTAATAAGTTTATTTTATCTAAACATGGTGTGTTTATTGGTTTTGGTTATTTGTGTAATCAAATGTTCAGACTTAATATTGTTCATGATAATGTTGATTCTGCTTTTATATCTACATCTAAACTTTATGATTCAAACCTATGGCATGCAAGACTTGGCCATGTACATTTTAAAAGAATGCAAGATATGTCCAAGGATGGGTTAATACCAGCTTTTGATATGAACACTGAAAAGTGTAAAACTTGTATGTTGAACAAGATAACTAAGAAACCTTTTGAAGGAGTAAAACGTGAAACTAAAGTTTTGGAGTTAATTCACAGTGACCTTTGTGATTTACATGCTACTCCCTCTTTGGGGAATAAGAAATACTTTTTGACTTTTATTGATGATGCTTCTAGGTTTTGTTATGTTTATTTATTACATACTAAGGATGAAGCATTAGAAAAATTTTAAGTATTTAAAACTGAAGTTGAATTGCAACAAGGGTCTCTAATCAAAAGATTTAGGACTGATAGGGGAGGTGAGTACATGGATACTCTATATTTTTAGTCTGTTGGTATAATCCATGAAACGACTGCCCCTTATACTCCTCAGCAAAATGGTATTTCTGAAAGGAAAAACAGGGTGCTGAAGGAGATGGTTAATTCCATGTTGTCCTATTCAGGGCTGAGTCAAGGATTCTGGAGTGAAGCTATGTTAACAGCTTGCTATTTATTAAATAGGGTTCCCAACAAAAGGAACAAAGTTACACCTTATGAACTTTGGACTAAAAAGAAACCTAACCTTAATTATCTTAGGATATGGGGTTGTAGGGCTGTTGTAAGACTCCCTGATCCAAAGCAGAAAACTTTGGGAGAAAGAGGCATTGAATGCATCTTTGTTGGATATGCTGAGCATTCCAAGGCATATAGGTTTTATGTTATAGAACCTAATGAGTCTGTTTCAATTAACTCAATAATTGAATCAAGGGATGCACTCTTTGATGAGAACAGATTCTCATCTATCCCTAGACCAAGTCAAAGAATTCCAAATGGAACCAATGACAATGGTGTTTCAGAAGTATCTGATGAGGTTCCTGCTGAGGTTGTGGAACAACAACCTGAACCTGAGCTCAGAAAGAGCAATAGGGTGAGGACTCCAAAATCATTTGGACCTGAGTTTCAATTATACTTAATTGAAGGTACAAGGAGTGAGGTCTCTGACCAATACTCCTATTGCTTCATTGTGGAGGATGATCCCAAAACATTTGAAGAAGCAATGAAGTCCCAGGATGTTGCTTTCTGGAAAGAAGCAATAAATGATGAGATGGACTCCATTATGGGCAATAACACTTATGTGTTGACTGATCTACCACCTAGTTGCAAACCTTTAGGTTGCAAATGGATTTTCAAAAAGAAAATGAAGGTAGATGGAACTGTTGAAAAGTTCAAGGCTAGACTAGTCATTTAGGGCTTTAAACAAAAGTCAGGAATAGACTATTTTGATACTTATGCTCCTGTGGCTCGTATCAGTACCATAAGATTGCTGATTGCTTTGGCATTAATTCACAATCTGATTATTCATCAGATGGATGTGAAGACAGCTTTCTTGAATGGTGATTTAGATGAGGAGGTTTACATGAACCAACCTCAGGGCTTCATCATGCCTGGCAATGAAAACAAGGTGTGTAAACTGATTAAGTCTCTTTATGGACTAAAACAGGCACCTAAGCAATGGCATCAAAAGTTTGATGAAGTGGTTTTGTCTAGTGGTTATTTACTTAATCAAGCTGACAAATGTGTATATAGCAAATTTGATGAATCTGGTAAAGGAGTCATCATTTGTCTATATGTTGATGACATGTTGATTTTTGGCACTGACCAAAATCAAGTTGATATTACAAAAGAATTTTTGTCATCAAAGTTTTCCATGAAGGATATGGGGGAGGCTGATGTTATCCTTGGTATTAGGATTAAACATGAAAGTAACAAAATTTCTATCTCTCAGTCTCATTACATTGAGAAGGTGTTAAGGAAATTTAATTACTTTGATTGTATTCCAGTGAGTACTCCTATGGATACAAGTGAGAAGCTAATGCCTAATACTGGCAAAGCTGTATCTCAACTTGAGTATTCTAGGGTGATTGGCTGCTTGATGTATGCCATGACTTGTACAAGACCTGACATTGCTTTTGCTGTGGGTAAACTGAGCAGGTATACTAGTAATCCTTGTGCTCATCATTGGCAAGCAATTCAGAGGGTCTTTAAGTATTTGAAGAGAACTATGGATTATAGTCTCTCTTATACTGGTTATCCTTCAGTATTAGAAGGATACACTGATGCAAGTTGGATCAGTAACACTGAAGATAATTCGTCTACTAGTGGCTGGGTATTCCTACTTGGTGGAGGTGCAATTTCTTGGGCATCCAAGAAACAAACTTGCATTACCAGTTCAACCATGGAATCTGAATTTGTGGCTTTAGCTGCTGCTGGCAAAGAAGCTGAATGGTTGAAAAACCTGCTTCTTGAGATTCCATTGTGGCCTAAACCTATAGCACCTATTTCTATCCATTGTGATAGTGCTGCTACATTGGCAAAGGCTTATAGCCAGATGTACAATGGGAAGTCTAGACACTTAGGTGTTAGGCATAGCATGATTCGTGAACTTATCATGAATGGGGTGATATCTATAGAGTTTGTTAAATCTCAACAAAACTTAGCTGATCACTTGACGAAGGGTTTGGCTAGAGACTTGGTTTTGAAGTCTACTAAAGGGATGGGTTTAAGTCCAACTTAGTCACTAAATGCAAAGACACCCAACTCCCTCCTGAGGAAACTTGGGAGCTGAGTTTAATGTGGAAAGCTGAACATTTAGTGGACTGGAGCACATGTTTTATTGTCATCCCAAGGTTGTGCTCAGAACTTACTGAAAAAGGAGGATGAAGTCTTTACTTCTCAATGGTTAATTTCTTTGAAAAAGTGCTAAGCAAGAGCATGAATAAAGAGGAACCACCTATGTAAACGTTGAAGTTTTGCCGCTTCAGGAAGCTTTGGACTTTTAGCTTTTACAACATTTATGAATTGGACACATGGCTTGTATAGTGTCAGGAGTATTTTAGTGTTTGAAAACTTGTGTGTATTTATCATCAGGTAGTCAAATGGGTTGAAGGGTTCAATTCTTAGAACACCCTGATTCTCGAATATTTGAAAGTATATGTACTAATGTGGAAATTCAATCCTCAGGATATTTTCATTTATGCACTTGTTTTGTTTTGTGTTTAATTTTTCATGCAAAGGAAGTGAACTAAATTTGGGGAGGATTGTTGGAAAATTTAGTACACTTGAGGGATCAAATCATACTTGGGAATGAGTTTGGAGGTACGGAGTGTACACCCATCAAGTCCCTGATTACCCTGACTCAATAGTGGTTGTGCTAGTGTGAATCTAATTCTGCTGATGCATGAATCTGATTCTGCAGCTAGTGTTGTAAATCGGCTGCTAGGATTCTGCTGCTAGCTGATCCTGCTGATAGGATTCTGCTGCCAGCTGATCCTGCTGCTAGCTGATTCTGCTGCTGATAGTATTCTGCTGCTAGTGTGAATCTGCTGATAGCATCAGCAATTCTGCTGCTCGATTTTAACCACTGATTCCTACTATTATGGAAAGTATTATGATATAATTAATGGGCCGTTAATTATATATAATTCCATGGGCTAGGGTTTTGAGTATTCTCTATTATAAATAGAGGTCATAACACATCTGCATGGATATACGAAATCACAAAACCCTAAACACTTGAATACGCATCTGGTTCTTGGTTTGTGCCTAAAACAAGAACATCACTTGGTCTTATCCCATAGAGATATTCGTGTAACCCAGGCATAGGGTCGAAAAGTTTCTATTGGAAAGTGATACCACGATTTCAAGTGAATATCCGGTACCTTATTGATTATCTTAACCCTAATCTGGGAACTAGTTTACACTTATTAACCAACAGAGTTTATTCAAGTCGACCCTAAAATTCTCCTATCTTTAGAATGAAAATTACAAAGACTATATATAGATTTCCTAAGGTGACGGCGTCAAGAAGAAACTTCTGACGCCGTCAATCCACCGCAAAAAATATTCTCGGACTGCCTAGATCCAGATCTGACGCCGTCATGTGTATTGCTGTTCTGGGCCATCACCACTTTTACTCTTGACGGCCTTGATTTGACGCCGTCACATTTCTACTGGGCCGTCACCAAAAATGCTCTTGACGCCGTCATAAAATTGCTCTTGACGCCGTCAGGTACTGTTCCCAGCAAGGAAAATTAAGACTTTGCCGTTTTCTTCACTTTTATGCTCAAAAAACGTTCAAAATGCTTCCTTTTCCAGAATTCACTCCCAAAGTACCTAAAATCACAAAAGGAACGATTTAGGGCATTATTTGATCAAATAAATTCGAATTCCGGCTTAAATGACCCCCTAAAAACGGATCATTTTTCGCCTCATCAGACTACCAAAACTCAAGATCTTTATATGTAACAAATTGGCTTTGCAAGAAAACTCAAAAAGCTAGATCTCAGTATAAAGAACAAGACTTGAGATGGTGTAATGAGAGAGATAAGGCCTTCCAAAGTCGACCATAACTTCTGGACAGAATCTGTCCCCAAACTCTACTCATCCACAAACATTTTTCTTTAACCAAACACAAGAAATTAAAAAAAAAAAAAAAAAAAAAAAAAAAAAGAAAAAAAAAAACCAACAACAACAACAACAACAAGAAGACTTTAGATCATTTTAACAACCTTTTAAGAGTGTTTTTAAATATGTAAAACAAAACTCAAGTAAATCTATAACTCTTTTAACATACATGTTTGAGAAGACTCAAAATATAGCAAAACTAGAGTTTTTAGTGCAAGATTTTACATCATATCTTCTTACACCAAGTAACTACCTTTTCTACTTGGATTTTGTGATTTATGTGGCTTGTTTATTGAGGTTCTTGATGATGGTAAGGAGTCTTCTTGGATGAAAAAGGGTTGGTGATAATGGTAGTGAAAAATGAGATATGTAAAGAGGGTTGTGTGTTATTGTGTTTTGGCTATTTTTGATGGTGAGTTGTGGTGGTGTTGATGGTATGCCATCCAAATGGGGAAGAGGAAAGGATGAGAGAGTTCTTTTGTGTGTGTGTGTGTGTGTGAGAAGTGTTACGGTGAAATGAGAAAAGTGAGGTCTGTAAGTGTTAGTGTGAAGTGGACAAATATAAGTTAACTTTACATGTGTTAAGTGTTATAGGGGGTGGGGTTCTATGGGATGTAAACAAGGGGTGTTATACATTTTTTTGTTAAGTAAAAGTGTATACAAAATGCCTTAAGTCTAGAACATAAATAAATAAATGCGTAGGCGCAATATGGGGTTACACTTAAAAAGACGTATACATGTAAAAATGGACCAAGTTTTTAAGTGTGGGTGACATTAACTGTGGAAAACTAGAGGGGGGGGGGTTGAATAGTTTTCCGTTCTTTTTGTGTTTATTTTCTAAAAACTTTTTGTTGCTTATTAAAACTTTGATTCGATCTTATGTGAATTCAATTGTTAACAAATATGAGCAAATCTAAACAAGTATAATCTAATAATGTAAGTAATGTAATGAAATGAAATGAAAGATAGAGATGGAGAGATCAAACCACAGCACGCGAAATTTATAGTGGTTCGGCTACAAGGACACCTTCCTTGCCCTACTCCACTCCCTGAGTACCACACTCGAGAGTTTTCTTCACTATGTCAACAAACTCCTTATGGTGGAGAAACCTTACACACCTTAAATTACACCGATTAATGACACTAAGCTAAATGTCGAGTTCTAATCCTAGCTAAAACTAATCTCACGACTTCGTCACAACTTCACAACTTCTTCACGATAGCTCCACAACTTCTTCACAATAGCTTCACAACTTCTTCACGTCTTCTTCACACCCTCTTCTTTGCACAACTTCTACAACACTTCTTATCAACACAACTAATATCTACGACTAACTTAATCACACACCACTTTACAAATAATCAAGCACAACTACAAGATGTAACTAACTAATCACAGCACTACTACTTTGTATATATGTTGAAGGAGTCTTCTTCTTTTTGCACTTGTGTGGTTGAAGCTTTGGATCACTTGGAAACAAAGACTTATGAATATATGATCAAAGGCTTTTAGAATGGAAATAGAGATTGAGATCAGGAAGTTTTTAGTGCAAAAAGGTGAGGAAAATCTGTGGGAATGAACCAGTATTTATAGGCAAAGCTGGGGGGTCAGGAGCGTGTCTGGTCCCCTTAATTAAGGGGCCGATCCTCTTAATAATTAAGGGGCCCGCCTAGTTAATTAAGGGGGCCACCCCTTCTGAACGTTGCCCAGCTTTGTCCTTTTGTGGGGAAGGTTTTTCTGGAATATTTTTGCCATTTTTGGTTGAAAATTTGAATTTATATATTTATGGTTAATTAATCATTTTTATTTAATACCAAAAATGTTTTTCTAAAGGATATAAAATGTTTGTGACATTTTATAAAAAATTTAGAGATTAAGAGAATGTTCCTTTAATCAGATAATGCATTAGACACTTTGTTTATACATACCTTAAGTGATTAGTTGGTAAAAGTGAATATTTACTACTAAATACTTGTTTACGTCATAATTTTCGATTTAATTTAGCTTACATTTTGTGATTATCAAAACGTAGAGTTATTGAAAAATATTAATAACTTTTTTAAGCATTATTTATATCAACAATCTCCCCCTTTTTTATGATTACAAAACTTAAACTAATTAAATTAAAATTTAGTTTTTAGACAAGTAATTTTGTGAGTTTATATTTACTTCTCCCCCTTTTTGTAGAATCAAAAAGGTTATGCCGACAAGTTTCAATTATGAAATATTTAATGGGATGAGAACTCCTCCTTGATGTGTACTCCCCCTCGTTCGGGGGCATCAAGGAAACGAGCTATGGAATGCTTGCAAAACAAAAATATTAGAAGCACAAGCATATATACAACTATATATAAAGTGACAAAAATAAATAATCAAGCAACATAAAAGCATTCATTTAAGCAAAAGTTGTGTAAAAATACACAACAATACATATATCATCAAAAGATTACAACAGGGATAACAACTAGGAAAGATAACAACTAGTGTAGTACTCCATCATGCAAAGAGTACATGAGCTTTATAGAGCTTGCAAGCAAAAGGGTTGTGAGGTCTTTATTTATTAAGCATAGTATATTCTTAATTTGGAGAGTAGGAAGGTGATGGTGGAGAAATAGGTGAAGATGGTGGAGGTGGAACAATAGGTGAGGATGGTGGAGGTGGTGGTGGTGGGTTGGTTATCAAGTGTTCAATATATGAATTTCATCTCTAAGACTAAAGATGATGGTTCGATTGTGGATGCAACAAAGGAAAGTATCACCATGAGCTTCAAGTAATCTCCAAGGTACGGGATTAACAAAGAATGGTGGTGTGATTGGTGGGGATGAGACATGAGCATCAAGTGGTGTTATTGGTGAAAGTGAGATGGTAAGTTCGGTGGAGAAGGGTTCTTGGGTAGGATGTGGTGATGATAAGTGTGAGTTTATGTAGTCATTAATGGATGAGGTTGAAGGTATGGAAGAGGAGGATGTTCCATGAGTGGAGGGTATTTTAGATGGTGCATTTGGTGCACTTGGGGATGAGCATTTTGGTGGAGGTGATGGGGTGGTGTTGTCTTCATTAGTTAAGTCAATGAAGAGTTGTTTTGGAGGGATGATGACAATCTTTTGTTTTTTTGAGGTCTTAGAGATAGAGGTGCTTGGTGAAGACATGGTGGATTAGGTTAGTTTTTGAGGTTGTTTAAGGAGATTCCAAAATCAGTTGGGTTATAAGGAGAAATGGTAGCTGATACTAGAGAAAGAGGTCACAAGATGCAAAAGAAAACAGTAAAATGCAGTTCCAGATGGCCGGTCCCTTTAATTGTATGCCGGCCCCCTCAATAATTAAGGTGACCGCCTAGGAAAATTAATGGGGCCGCCCATCTGGTGTTTTCCCAGGCGACCAGAAACCAAAAATTTGCAGAAATGGGTTGGTTTTCAAGTATGTATTTTCAGCAAGCTCTATTTGGAACATACTCTTTGAATGTTGAAATATAAGCATATAAGAATAATAATCAAGCAAGCATGCATGCAAACTAATATATTGTAAACTTAATATAAAGTAGGCATACTAATAACATTAAATAATAAACAAGATCCTAGCACAATAATAGTTAATATCCTAACATCATTCAAGTAACAAGCAATAAACATGATAAAACACAAGTACTTCCGAAAATATCGGACAAATAACATAACACATAAATGTCTAAAAGTTCATCAATAATGTCAAGTAGTTCCACATCGACAATTCTATTTCTTCTTCCCTAGAATCTTCCTGAACATCTTTCCTACGGACTTGAATCCTCCACGAACTTCTTCATGCCTTTGTTGAGTCCTGTTTATTAGTGATGTTTGACGTTCAAAGAGAAGTTCATCGGTACGTTGGTGAGGAAGAGGAATTTGATATTCGGTATAATCAAGATCGGGAAGATCATCAACAAAGGTCGTGGGAGATGGGGTACTAACACGCGAGGTGTCTTCCTCTTCACCATCATTTCCTCGATGAGATGTCGAACAACGAGGTGCAGAGAACAAAGGACCACGAGATTTCCCTTTGTCACTTCGAGATCGGCGAGTACGAACGAGAGTAAGTTGATTCAAAGTGGGATGAACGAACTCATAGATATCACTCCTAAGATCTGGGTAGTGTTCCATGACATGACGATAAAGTCGAGTGAGGAACATACCGTAAGAAAGGTTGGCATTTGGAGTGGTTTTGGCAGTCATGATTCGATTGACAAAGAGATAAGCCAAATTGTAGTTTTCTTCAGCAACTACACAATACAACATATGGGCGATGCTGGCCATGAGATGATCACGGTGACCGCCGGTACCAAACGCATTCTCGCGAATGAGTTCTTCCCAATTTTTCATGTCAGGGCTTAGCTCTTTGAGAAGGATTTTATTTGCATAAATATCGACATTTCTCGACTTGATTTTACGACTAGTCGTACCACGTTCTAGCTCAAGTAGTCGACGAATGTCTTCAGGACTTGGAATCTTAGAATAGTATGGACCATCCTGAGGTCGATTTCGTTCAAGAGTTGAAAGATCCCATTCATTTGAGTATACGGCTTGGTCGTTGTATGGGATTCTGAGGATTTGTCCAAACTGAGCAAGAGTAAGAGTGATGAATTGATTCTGGATCATGAAAGAGATAAAAAGATGGCCATAGAGATCGGTTTGCACCGTAACTTGGCTATAGATGTCGAGGACAAAACGAGGAATGATTGCTTCGTTGATTTTGAAAAGACAATCGAGACGAACATTGGTGAACATTTGTTCAATTTGATCAGATTGATAAAAGGATGGATCGACAATTCTACCCTCATGAATGTTTCTATTTTCAATGGGACGATAGAAACATGCAACGGCGGGAGACATGCCGGGAGTGGCGGAAACTTTAGGAATGTATTGCTTTGTTTTTGAGACATCACCAATCGTGGTTTTAGGCATTTTCACCTAAACAATATAACAAAAAAAAAAAAAAAAAAAAAAATAGAAGAACAACTAATATGCATATGTTATATAAATATATGCAATACATGTGGAACGGAAGCCTACTTCGACCTAAAAATATATCCTAGGAAGTAGTTTCACAATGTTCCTTGATTTTAATTTTTAACTAGCTTAAAATGTATCCTATGATGTCAAGATGTAGTTGTGGAATTAGTTCGATATAATACCAAGACTATCCAAACGGCTCTTTAGGCATCATAAGCCATTTTGAAATATGGCTAGACATGTATTAGATTATATATCTTGCTATCTCTTACGAGTTTGACTAACAATAAACTTGTTAAGAAAGTGAAAACGTGAATTTTGGTTTTCAAAATATCTTTTTCTCAATTAAACCAAACGCTCCCTTAACTAGATAAATATCGACTAAAACCTCAATATATATATTAATTATATATCTTGATTACTTCTATAGACTAGTAATGTGTTAATAAGTTTAACAAAATAGTTTCAAGATTTAAATTAACTCATTTAAGTATTCTTTGTTCATGAACCAAACGCCCATGTTGTTTTCATAAAACTTTTTACAATGATTCAAAAAGTATGTTTTTGATGTTTAAAACATTACATCACTACAATGTAGTGAGTTTTAACTGGTTTTTAAGAATTATATCAACAATGTGCTTTTTGAAAGACAATCTTATTAAGGGTTTATGGGCGATTAGAAATTTCGACAACATAATATTTTAAACTTAGTTTGAGTAGCAATTCTACATTCTAATCCTATGGGAGCATTTAGTTATGCAATTCCTAGACTTAATTTTACTAAAATTCGGATTTAGATAAATTTTAATAAAATATCTAATTTTGATTAGACACAAATTTGAATGAAATTAGATGAAATGTATGTTGGAAAACTTGCAAAAGATGTAATTATATGTTTAGTTAATGTTTGCCCCTTGCGAAACAAGCCCGGATTGGTGATTTGCTGAAGGATTATGGTGGTTTTGGGTGTTGAGTCTCGTTCACAGCAGCAAGAGAAAGGGAGAGTATGAACAAATGGAGTGTTTGACAAAGATTTTAAGAGGAAAACGATTTTGGAAGTACCAGATGGCCGCTCCCCTTAATCATTAAGGGGACCGCCCCCGATAACAAGCCAGTCCTCTTTTAAGGGGGCTGCCTGCCAATTTTTGATTTTTCATGGTTTTGTTTTCTGACATTAACATATTTATACGTATATCATTAGATTTATAATATATCAAGATGTAACAACTGTGGTTTTGGCAGGTCAGTTTGACTGATAGTCTTGACTCGGTTGACGTTTGTTTGGTGTGTCCAAGGTGTTTTAAGTGATATAAGTGTGATATAGGTGAGTTTTAGCACTAAATCCCTTTGCGTAAATGGTTTTTATTGTTATTTGGAAAGTTTGGAATTTAGGAAAATTCATTTTGATCACCTTTGTGGTGTAGAAATGACTTGTGTAGTTTTGGTGTTTTTGTGTTTTTGCGTAACGAGGTTTCGTTCAAGTAATTGAGCGTTAGTAAGTTACGTGAGATTTGTTTTTATGAGTTATATTTCAAAAAGAGTGTGAAATTCTATTTTTGGAAACTTTATTTTTGGAAATGATATTTTTCCGGGTTGTCGTAAAAACTGAGGTTTATCGCGTAAGACACTAGGATTAGTTACGGGTGTTTATAAAATATGAAAAGTATGAGGTTTTGAGTGTAATAAATAAACTTAATAAAAAAATAAAAATAAATATACATATATATGTAGAATTTTGGCTAGAAGGGGATAAGGGGAAAAAGGAAACCAAATTTGAGCCCAATTACAACACTAATGATAAGGATTATCCATAAATAATATATAAACAAACCCAAAATCTCCACAAACGTTTTTCCTCCATATTTAGTCGATCCAAGGAGCAAGAGAAGGGAGAAAAAATTAGGGTTTATAATTGTGAAGCAATAATCAAGAATTAAGGTAAAATCCTTAACCCTTATGTGTAATTAATTAATTATTGTTATGATTCATGTAATAATTATTATGATGGATTAGGGTTTGTGTTAACTTATGTAAATTAATGTTATTAAACATGTTGGGATCAATTAATGGTAACAGTATGATGATTGGTTAAGAGAATTGAGCGTAAAACATGCTAGTTATTGAGTTAGGGTTTGGACAGATTTGTAAGGCTGTAAAGATGTGAGTGTAAATAATAGATGGTGAAGAGTCAAGTCACAAATTTTAGGTCTAAATTGAAGTATAATGAAAGATATTTCCAAAAAGTCCAGCCACGATCGATTTTAAGGTCGGAAAGTCGGTCTTTTGATTTTTCTTTGTTAAGGTGTCAAAGCTGTCAAACCGGGACAGATTTTGGGTAAAAGTTTGAGGGTGTCATGTGGTTGTAAAAGTGGTATTTTGACTAGGCCTTCTGGAATAGTTAATTATTAGGTTATATTAGACTACCACGAAAAGGATTCGCGATAAAAACTTGTGGAAGTAATTATTAAAAATCAAAACTTTTTGGTGTGCGTTCAGATCCGAATTTGAGTAGTTGACAAGTTTGAATTTCTTATGAGTATTTGTGTGTGTTATTGGTCCATGGCCTTCTGGGATTAGCTTCTATGCTTATGAGAGACCATGTTAAATTTTTGGTGTGAGTTGTTGAGCTTTATTTGTCTTGATTTTATGTGGGTGAATGTACCAAAAAATTCTGCATTTTCTGATTTTAAGAGTGCAAGGGATTTAGTGAGTATTAAGTTATGGTAGTGGTTAGTGTGGTGTCTAGGAGATCCATGGTGGGTCATATGAGTCTTAGACATCCATCATATGAGTATTACGTGGGTTGTAGCTTTTAGCTTGGCCTTGTGTAATGTGTTTTTGTGTGTTATAGATTGTGAGTTGTTTTTGTGGAAGCTGCGGAGTTTAAGGTGAGTTCATAGTCCTATATTTTTACTTTGTTTTAAACTTGGGATGGGAATGATGCTTGTCTTAAATTGTTTAAGTTACTGTGATTATGTGTGTGTCAAAAGAGCTTGGACTTATAATATGTTATCGTATGCATGCTATGTGTGATTATTTGCTTGTGTGGAAATCGAGGGTAGAACTGTACCTGAGATGTGAAGGGTAGAACTGTACCCAAGTTGTGAAAATCGAGAGTAGAACTGTACCCGAGATGAGGGTAGAACAGTACCAAAGTGGTGGAATTTGTGTGTGATTCGATTAGGAGGATGCTTATCCTGTTGCTCGCGCATGCGACCTAATTGATGTTTAATGGGGTCGGGGGACACGAGCCGTCCTGTTGTAATTATTTTGGGGTCGGAGGACACGAGCCGTCCTATTGGTTGCCTTATGAGTGTTGTTGCCTTTGTGTGTGATTATTGACTTGCAAATGCATGTAGCTATATGATAACTGTAATTATTTGTCCAGCTATATTTTGTAATCACAGTGATTTTGGTTGCCTTGTGTGTTGAGTCTCAAACCTATGAATCTCACCAACGTAATGTTGACATTTTAAGCATCATTTTCAGGTGAGCTTTCTAAGGATAAGATAGAAGGATGTGGATAGACGAGACCTTAGTTGCATTGGAAGTGGTTTATCATCTATGTTTGAGTTTATGTTTTGTTTTGGTTATTTTATTTTGGGGTATTGTTGCAACACTTTGTGTTTGTACATTGCTCTATTTATGTGCATGTAGTTGTTCTCTATGTAGACACCAGGTGTTGTGATGATATCCATGAAGTTACACCCGCGCGTTTCCGCCGTGGCGGGGTGTGACACAAAAATATGTAGAAATATATTGGCACGAAGATGAGATACTTGACAATTTTTAATTAACGTTTCGTCAATTAAAATGTATCTAATAAAACAAGTGACAAGCTACTTAATCATAAACTTAGTAATTATTAAGAAGCTTTATGCGGATTCCGATTAATTGTGACAGGATTCATTTGAATGAAATCTAGACTCTAGGGAAACGAGAGGTAGAATTGACCGCGCCTAGTCGTGAGCACCATCACTACAGGTCTTAGGAACTTATCAAAACTTAATCGTATATGACTAAACTTGGTTCATGTTCTTCTTATCTTTGGTATCTTCATACTTCTATTGTTTGTTTAGTTTAAATTAGTTTAATATAAAACCAAACCCGTGCCAGTCTCTGAGGCTGAACCCCCTTTGAATTAGTTAGGTTAATTTAATAGAGTAGAATACCTTTAGAATTAGTATATTAGAAATCTACTATTAGTGATCGACGCCCTACTTACCAACTAGTATGAAGTGAAGATTACATGTCGACACTCGAAGATGCTTTTGTATTTTGGCCGTAAAATCTTCATCCGGATTCCGTTTTACCCCGTTCAAGTGGCCACAGAAAGAGAAAAAGGAGATCTATTTGATTATGAAGGAGATGCAGCGCAGTGGGTATTTAGATGCGCCACATTGGGTGATGCTCCATATCAAAATTCTAGATGTGCCATATCTGGTCAGTTTCAGACTTGGAGGCTACGTTTACTTATAGATACGGCGCATATAAATTTTTAGGTGCGCCGCATCGAACCCGATTTCAGAAACTATAAATAGAAGACTCATTAACAAATTAGGATATCATTGGGGACCCTTGGGGTCATTCCCAAACGATCAAAACACCTCCAAACAACAGAAGATCAACATTGAAGACCCAATTACCCTTGAAGAACATCTCTAATCATTGTTATATTACATAATCATTCGGTTAGCGTATCGTATTCACTGTGTTTCATACTCTATTCATTATGATTATGCTTATGTACTTTGTTACAGAGATTATGGGCTAACACCCTTATGTGTTAGCCAAGTTTATGATTATTTGATGGTTTGATTTGTTACTAATCCGATTGGTTGCTCAGTATTCATTTTGATTACTTATATCAAGTAGTTTTGTTTTATTGTAATAGTAAGCTTTAATCCATCAGGATTGATAGGTTTGTGGCCGCCATATTGCTCCCCTTAAAATTGCTTTCCCATCGATTATAAGTTTATATGATGTTTTTTTGGTTCTTTTTATATGTGCATTGAGAACCTCTGTGTCTATCAGTGGCTTGTTCGGGGCTGCCATACCTCCTCCCACGGTTACATAACTAGCCTAATAAGTTAGTAATATAAATTTTAGACATAAGTAATCATTAAGAGTTTACTCGCCTATACTTTAGATCCAATGAGAGAGTATAGATTACGATACTCATCATATAAAACTAGCAATAAAATAAGTGACAAGCTACTTGATCATAAACTTAGTAATTATTAAGCAGCTTTATCTGATTAATTGTGACATGATTAATTAGAATGAAATCTAGACTCTAGGGAAACGAGAGGTAGAATTGATCGCGCCTAGTCGTGAGCACCATCGCTACAGGTCTTAGGAACTTATCAACTTAATCATGTATGACTAAACTTGGTTAACACGTTCTTCTTATCTTTGGTATCTTCATACTTCTATTGTTTGTTTAGTTTAAATTAGTTTAATATAAAACCAAACCCGTGCCAGTCTCTCAGGCTGAACCCCCCTTTGAATTAGTTAGGTTAATTTAGTAGAGTAGAATACCTTTAGAATTAATATATTAGAAATCCACTCTTAGTGATCGACACCCTACTTACCAACTAGGCTGCCCCGTTAGAGTAGAATACCTTATAATAGCAACCTAATTCACTTAAACCTGGCTCTGACACCAAGTTGCTATTATAAGGTTGCCTAAACTTGGACCACTAATAGTTGTGTGTGCCATAAATTTGAATTATGCGAAAAGTATTATGATGCCTTAGTTATAAGGTAGTGTTAATGCTTATGACAAGGACGAGACAAGTATATAGCTTAGACATGAACTAGTAATTGAAATGTTATATAAGAACCATAGACTATATGATTTGAATATGACTAATGAATGTTTTAACACTTGTCAGATAAGTGTTAAGTATTATTGTATGATGTACATGTGACGTTAAGTCTACGGTGTCTAATTTTAATGTGAATGTGCTTGATAGCATGATACATAGAAGTGTGTGATATAAGATAGATGCATTGGAATGTATAGTAAGTAATACTTGATAGGAATGCGCGAATAATGTTTATTGAGTAGAAATTGTTGATGATAGAACTCACTTTCCTCCTAAAGGTTCAAAAGGGCCTACCTGTGCATTTAGTTGACTCTCTATGCCCCAAGAAGAGAATTGCCCAGTTATGGCGAGGAATAGGTATCTATCCAGATGACAGATTGAAGAAGAAAGCGATGTGTGCCCTGCCTTTCCTCGAAAGGTGCTTGCAACGGGCTTTTATGAATTTCATTTGCAGTAAAGCCCAGCCCATTTAAGGTGGGGAGTCTAAAGAAGTGGGTAGGTTCCAATTTCCTCTAAATGAGAGTCACCCGAAAATGAGGGCATTCGTTCATACTTCAGTTCAAAGCGCCAACAGGATTGGCGACGTCAAACGTAATCCATTTCTTACTTCCAACCAAAGTTTTAACATTATCTAATCAAATCCTAAATCTACCCGAAGACTTTTTTGTGGAGTTTTTCATTGTCGGCTTGAAACTCATGTTGTACAGCCAAGTGGAAAAACACCGAAGCACATAAATTATCGTAAATAAAGAAAAAGGATTTTATAGCTATTCGTGGATGGGTTCGGAAGAATTGCATTTTTTTGTCTTTTGGTTTCATACGTACTAGAGTTCTAACATTTGAATTTCTCAAAAAGTCTTCATTACATTGAGATGTCCGATACCATCCTAGAGTATACCCTCCAACTTCTTTCAGGGTTAACATTACCATATATATATATATATATATATATATATATATATATATATATATATAGGGGAGCTTTATTTTCAGAACCCTGTTAAGTGCGGGAACTGCGAGAACTCCAATTTTGCATTAGAAAACATGCATGTTCATATAAAACATGTATATTTTCTTACATACACATGCCTGCGTATTAAGGTGTATGTAAGAAAACATACATGTTTTATATGAACATGCATGTTTTCTAATGCAAAATTAGAGTTCTCGCAGTTCCCGCACTTAACAGGGTTCTGAAAATAAAGATACACTATATATATATATATATATATATATATATATATATATATATATATATATATATATATATATATATATATATATATATATATATGTGTGTGTATATGTATATATGTATATCTTTACATATATATGAGACAAGTTTTGAGTTGTACTTGATGCTTTGAAAGTTGTACCCATGAGCATGCTGACTGGATAATATGAGTCATATGCCCAGTCATCCACTTTTGCCACGTTGGCACATCCATGCTGGCACTTTAGCATATTTTCGGATGGTATTTAAAAAATCAGACACAAGTGGGATTCGAACCCGGGCATGGTGACTAATTCCACATGCTCTAAACCAATGGAGGAACTTGGTTTTTTGGTTTACAGCATACAAAACTAACATGTAATGCTTTAATTTCTCCTGAAACTGAAATTTCACAATTCAAAACAAACTCCCCTACACATTCGAAATTTTCAAATTAGATGCTCTTAATCAATTATAACCCTTCATAAACACATTAACTCCCTCTCTTAAAAAATTGCAATATTTTCTCAATCAATACCGTGTTTATCTTGATTATTTTTGGGTTTGATTTTTGATTTTCAAAATATTACAGGAAACCATGGAAGAGTTTAAACTCACAAGCATGTCTACACTATTCACACTACCATCACACGATTTGGTGAATGACAGAAAACTATCCACGATCATTGTGAGGTATGTTTGATCTTTAATCTTCATTTAAATCATTCTTTTCATTCGAATAATCAAACCTTATTAGCCAAAAAAATAGATTTGGATGATTCATGGTATGATTCATCGTTTGATGTGTTTCTACTGCTTGAAGTTTTAGCAATCAAAGGCAATGAAGTATACATTTTAGTCAAGTAACTTTGAAGGTAAATATATGTTTTTATGATATTGTTTATTCTTGTGTTTGATTATGCACACCATATGTTTGATGAAATGATTATGAAGCTAAGATGGTATTTGTTGATTCTGTGATCTAATATGCGTGTATTATATTGCTTTTATGAATGATGTTGGTTATATTTCGCCATTTTGTTTAACTATGACAGAGGTAGAAAAGTAAACGAGTCTGTGTTGCAACTTATCATGGTCACGGAGAACCGGTTGCATTATATATTTGCGCGAGATGGGCGATGAGGTACTCTTTTTTTTCACATTATATAGATGTGGATCCAATTTATTTATGTACGCCTAGAATACAAAACTAATCCTTAAAGTTTGGTGAAAATATACATTATCAAGGTGGGAGGTGGCAGTAGCAGTGGCCGTGTTGAGGACAATAAAAGTGGTGGCAACAATGGCAAAAGGCGATGGTTCAAAAGATGTAGTTAAGTTGATTTTTTTTATGAATCATCAGGTTTGATTATAAGTGATTCATATGTAAAATGATGTTTAGATGACCCGATCCATTTTATTGCAGCTATTGGTGTTTGGGATTCCTTATTTGAGACCTTAAAGGCAGTTGTGAGTGCTTATGAATAATTGTATATCTGATTTAATTTTAAGGATATGCACCTGACTATTTGTTTCTTTTGCAACCATGCTTCGTTCAGATCCACAGGTATTTACTTCTTTTTGAAATATCAAACAATTCAAAACATCTTATCGATAATGAAGTATCTATTTTTATCGAATTCCCGACAATAGCCTTTACATGCTTCCAGCAACTCCACAGGTCTATATATATTTTATATGTCTTTATTGCCTTAATCAATGCTTTAATGTGTGAAATCCATTTTTCAACAGGCTTGAATGAAACGCAAAAGCTTCGCTAAAAAGTCAACACTTTAGAAGTATTATAAGCAATACCAAACGCCCCCTTATGTTAGATACTCAGTTGACTTTTTACGTTGTTGTTGTCATAGTTTGTTCAGTGGTGTGTCATGGTATTCTGATTTTGATATGCTTGCAACTTTATGCATAAATTAACATTTGTTATATTGGGTTGTCAATTTTGTTTGGATTCACAACAAAATGCCTGATTATCTTGATGTACATTTTTTTCAAGCTATCACAAAGTAGTCAAATTTATTTTTGTACCTACTTTGAATTGCAGGAGTATATTAAATGAACAGTGAGATTATGGAAGGCGATGATGGTATTTACTCACATTCCTATATATTTTTTACAGGGGCTTAATGTCAGTAAAAAGGTTGGATCGGAATTCAACCCTTTGAGCATTTATGTTGCGGGACTAATTACAAGCTCACATACTACTTAACATTACAATTGAAGTATGTTTCCATTCCAGACGTGTGCTTTCAAATATGACAGGACGATGCTTTGTATGCAATTTGTCGACAGTGCGCTTTCAAAGGTGGGAATTTTTTTAAACAATACATAAGATAAGTAATGTTTCCATTCCATTTTTATTTCCGTGTCTAACTTTGTGATACAGTTTCATTTACACTATTTGCTGGAATCGCAGGAATTGTTGCAATGACGGATATTGCGTAGAATGGGCTGGTGAACATTTGTTTATGATCTGATTAAGGGGCTGTTTGGATGATCTTATTTTACCGGCTTACCAGCTGATTTGTGTTTGGCAAAGCTTATGACCTTTTTTTTTTTTTTTTTTTTTTTTTTTTTTTTTTTTTTTTTTTTTTTTAAGTTATTAGATTGAGTTTTTGCACTTGAATAAGTACATAAGTCAAATTTGATAAGCTTTTTCATAACGGAAAAAAGTTAGCTTATAAGCTTATACAAATTCAAATAAGAGAGTGAGCGGATCAAATGAGCTGATTCAAAATCCCTTTTGACCCGCTACCCAACCTCCATGCACAATAATTCTGCTCAAAGAAAATTGATTGCTTGCGGCTTTCAGAGATGAAATAGCGGATGACGTGGTTCCATTTGTGGGCTAAAATGAGTCGGTTTGGAGACCAGAATCAGAATGGTCAATAGTGGATTACCTGATATACGAGCAAGCGTTCCATCATGAACCAAGGTTATATTTGCTATTATTTCAGCATTATTCATATTACATGAACACGTCGTATATTAATTTTCTTTAATTGAACAGTGAAGTTGGGTGGTATATATTGGGTGAAGATCAGCATCATTTTGCTCGATATGTTGCTTCTGAACTAAAAGGTGCATGTTTGCTTTAATATTGATGAATGATGTTCTCTGAAATTGCAATCCTGATATCATCAAATTACACTTTACAGAAAGTAAGTCCTCCTGAATCATTTACTGTGGTGAAAGGAGCACTCGACAGTAGCGGTACGGTTATGAAGCACTTGACGTTAGTGGACATGAATATTAAAGCTGATTGTCAAATTTCAACTTGCTAATTTGGGGTGGACCAAATGTATTTTGTAAATTTGCGTTATAAAAAGTCGCTTAAAATATTTTAATCATAAGTAGTTTCGATAAGCAATCCCAAATACTATCATCAGTTGTGTAAAACACAACTGATGTGCACATGTTATAGCAAGGTCAGATGTGTAGATCTCAGGTGGTGAAAATAATTTATATGGTAATGATTTGGGCTGTAGGATGGACGCATTGTACGTGTTATCGAAAGAGGGCTAAGTGAGCCTGATTGGACTGTTGATGGACTGCTTGGACCAGCCAATTATCTAAAACTGATAGATATCGGGTTTGAAGGTACGAAAAGTAATAATCTTTACAGCATTGAACAGTTACTTAGTACTTTATGCTCATAGAGTATTTGGATACGCACTTTTAAGGGATGGAAGTAACATTCGACTATCTTATCCTTTGGGGAAGCTTCGTTCAGATTTATCAGGCGGCATCTTTCACAATGGATCAGGTTAATGTTAACAGGTAAAACTGTTTTTTCCATTTCATTATAAATGACTAACGTGCTGTCCACAATTGCCTTCAAATATTGATGCTATTTTTTTCTCGGTTCTTTTTGTTGTGCAGTTTTGACGGGAAATCAATACTAAGACACTAAGAGGTAAAAGGCTGTTGTTTGTGGGGGATTCCTTAATCAGAAACCAATAGATATCGACGTTTTGCATGTTCCGATCATGGATTATAGGGGCCACACTGGAAGGCGTAGCTCTTAATGGTACCTTGAACTCCTTCAGGGACACTGTAAGTCATATATAGTTAAGCGCCTAATATACTACTGGGTACACTTATACAAAATTTTATTGAACGAGTGGGATGGGTGCGTTAAAATGGGTAAATTTCTTTTTTTACCTTTTACAGCCATATCTTGAAGTATTTATGTAAATGTGGCTTTATTTTGGTGTCGCTAGAATGAGATATCGACATGCTAAAAAAGCCACTACTATAGCACCTCTTTCGGAAACAATACAATTTAACTGTTCCTGCTTCAAGTTATTTCGGGGCTGTTTGGCTAAGCTTAATTTGTCTTTTGCCCTTAAGTTTTGTAGTTGAGAAAATGGCACCATTTTTGTAGAACGAAATATTAAGCTCATTTTTTCATTCAAAAACGTTCATATGCATAAGGATAGAATAGATAATTGAACATATATCATGCATTCCGGAGGTTAATTTGGATTATGGTGTTATTCATGAAGTTGTAGCTAATTGTAATAGTTTACTTTTAGTGATCGTATATAACCCATTAATAGCGATGGATGAAAAAGTTATTGCGGATTAACCTGAACGCCAATTTTTAATTTACTAAATTTTATGGTGTTATTCATGAAGTTGTAGATAATTATAGCAGTTAGCAGTTTACCTGGTAATAGAGAAGGTAATCCGTTTTCATATTTTTTTTCAAGTAGTGAAATTAGTCATGCTAATAAAGCCGTTGATTACCAGAGGTTAACATATTGCTTATTCGAGTTTCGAGTAGAAATTGCATTACAACTCGAAAGGTAGGTTTAGTAAACCTGGAAAAGGTTGAAAATATTTCTGGTGTTATGTGGGCCATCATTTTGTCGTGCTGATTAATGAATGCCATTTCAACGTTGGTTCCATCGCTGGAGTGATGGGCACAAGCTGCTCAATTTTAACATATTCATTGATAAATTTGGTTTCTTATTCCATTTCTTCTTTGTGCAGCTGTAGTACAATATAGCGCGGCATACAAGTTACACATTTATCGAAAAGGAAGGCCAATTTATGATAATATCAAGGTGTGTTTCAGTTACAGTTTTACCAACTTGGAATTTGTGGTATATTTATGTATTATCAGTTTTTAGATTGGATAATTTGTAATTCGGTGAACCACTATTTATGGAGCTCTACATGGATTGCAGCTTTTACATTGTGTAACAAGATGTGTCGTCGTGTTCAATGCAGTTGTTCCTTAGATTGATCACCAACTCATTGCGCCTACACGTTTCAAAAAGGTAATAGGATTAATCATCTCTTGAGTTCATCATATTTTAACTTCACATAGGCTTCATGAGTTTGTGGGCAGCTTCTTGGCTGTCTTTTTAAGTATGTTCTTTACTTTCTTTCAAATGGATTAGCTTTGCTAAACAGCAAGTATTTGATTTATTAAATGAGTGGTTAGTTTATTGATTTTAATGGTTGTTACAGGTTTCCGCCGGTCTTTGAAGCAATATTGTTGCTGGATAACATTAGGTGCGGTGCGTTCTATTTCAGTACGTACAGGCTTGGTCCATTCTTTCAATCCTAGAATGTCAATGACCACTCATGATCAGCAGCACAAAACATGCAAATCCTTTTGACAAAAGTACTCTTGATGCACTGTTTGGCAACACCATGCGACTTTTTGTAATAAAAAAAAATGTAAATGCCTCTTAGTAGGCTAATCGTTGGTGTAAATTAAATGTCACGTGACGTAATTACTTGGTATACGGATGATTACAGTTATCAGTGGCTTTTTTTATCATATATATGAAAACAGACTATGTAGTTATGGTTCAACAAATTCAAAATTAGGAAATAACGGAAGTCATAACTCTGTATACAAACATCCCGCTGCGAAGCGTGGGCTCTAAACCTCGTGTTTCACATTTGAGGTTTCTTAATTCAATTTTCGTATGTTGATATTCTTTATGATTGTTTATATGGTATTTTCTATCATTATCAAGTAAACTTATGAAGCTAGTATATGTATATATATGTATGTATATATATATATATATGTGTGTGTGTGTGTGTGTGTGTATGTGTGTGTGTGTGTGGTGATTGAAAAGTTGAAAGAAAATATTGATATGTGAAATAAGTTAAGAAGCGTGATAAGTGTTTGATAAAAAGCCTAGATGTCTAGAAGGATTGAGATTAAGTATGTGATGATTAATAAAATGTATATCTTTTAATGTATTGGAATGCATGATTAAAATGGGATGAACGATAAACATATGATAATTATTAGATGCTTGAAAGCCTGATTTCTTATATGCTTAATTAGAATGAGAAGAGTTAAAGTGTATTATTAAGAGGTGATAAGAGCATGTTACATAGAAAACATGATAAGTAAAACACGTTAGTAATAATTTTTTAAGTTATAGAAAACATAATAATTGTTTAAGCGTGATGAGTAGAAGTGGTGAATGAGATAGATTGCGCTAGAATTCATAAGTGATATGAAGTGTGTTAGAAAGAATTGTAAAACATGAATCGAAACATGTAAATATATTGAGATTATGTATGATGATAAAATGTGAGATTTATGCGTATGAAATAGTTGAATAAACTAATGTGATATAATGGCAAATAGTGCAATATGTGAGTCAACTTGGGGTTGACGGACAAATGATCAATAGTGATAGCGTATAGGACCTTCAGCCCAGCCGACTAAGGCCCATACACTCTAAACTCGGCCCAAAGACAAGCCCAACAAGGCCAGATGCCGACGAAAGGCCTGAGGAATGCTTCCTCACGCAACCTCACACCAAAACCGGCTGATGAGCGCGTCCATGCAAACGATACTAGCAGAGTTTGCATATAATAGTGTCGTTCATCGGACCATGGGAAAATCCCCTTTCTCTATTGTATATACTAACGTGCCTAAGCATGCTCTTGACTTGTTGGAGCTTCCTAAAGGTCATGGATCAAATATTGCAACTTGAAATCTGGTAGAGGAAGATGGTAAAAAAAGATGTGAAGACGGAGATTGAGGACCCGAACGCGCGATACAAGGCAGCCGCTGATAAGCATCGCAGGGATAGAATATTTAATGTGGGTGATCAAGTTATGGTTTTCATGCGTCGAGAGCGGTTTTCCGTTGGCAAGCATAGCAAGCTCCGGTCTTAGAAATATGGGCCTTATCATATTCAACATAAAATAAATGACAACGGTTATGTTGTTGGGTTACCTATCATATGGGTATTTCTAAGACATTTAATGTGGCAGTCATTTACCCATTTTTATTCTGATGTTGAACCGTTGTACCCGAAAAACTCAGGGTTGAGTTTTCATTCGGTGGGGGAGAATGATGGAGATCATGTGGCAGTATCAGATTATATCAGAAGTGAAGATAGAGGTTGAAGATGGCATTTCTCATAAAGTTCATTATTATTTATTAGAGTTTACAAAAGTTAGTTTATTTTCAATTTAACATTGTTAATGGGTCGGACCCGTTTCTTATTATTGTTTCGTTTTATTATTAGGGTAGCTTAACTATAAAATCCATCTTCACTAAGACTCTAGGGTTAATTTTTCGGACTGACGTTTTCAATAAACATTGGTGTCGACAATTAAGTATCTATGTATTTTTTTCCTACATTGTTTCGCTGCGTCACGTCGTCGCATCACCATATACCCTATAACACTTTCATAACATAATGTTGTCCAATGCTCAATTAGCTAAATAATGAGCAACCTTATTAATGGAACGTCTAATAAAAGTCCACTAACATGACTCAAAATGAGAAGTCGTTGATTTGTAAAACACAGTGGCGGACCCATGATCTTAGAGGACTGGGGGCATTTTTTTTTTTTTTTTTTTGATAAAATTCATGATGCACTTTGATAAAAAGGTCATAAAAACTGATATTTTTAAAATTAAGATAGATATCTAATGTTTTTATATTGTTTGACTTTAAGGTGGGGGGCAATTTGATTTTGAAGTGGGGTGCACTTTAATAAAATGGTCATAAAAAAAAATTTACATTAAAAATTGATATTTTTTTACGAAGCATGGAGGGCACCGCCACCCCTAACCACTATATAGGTCCGCCCCTGTTTAAACATATTAGCAATCCACATAAGTGGTCTTCCCGTCAGACGAGGTTGATCCAAAAGTAGAAGAGCCATTTTCATGTTCAATTATCGGCAAGTATCAAGCTCTAGCAGTTTGGATGACCTATATAATACAACTCATGTTTTTTAGAAAGGCAATAATACAACTCATTTGTAATTACAATGCATGAAAATACATACTATAAGAGTGCTTTAAGATAATTGCCAGACGAATTATTTCATATGGTATGATCTTTCTTGTAATAAAGGTAACTGAACTTTTTAGAACTGTTTCGACACAGATATGCTGACGACCTGGGTCATAACTCTAGAAAAAATGTCATAGACTAGCGAGAACAAAATATTCAATATTCAACTATTCAAGTATATACACTCAATATGTTAAGGCCAAGATTATAAACCCAACAGGCTAAGGTCTTATGTAAGATCTGGGCCTTATAGATGTTTACCATTATCTAGCCCAGTTTAAAAATAAATGCAGCTTCTACTTTACTTTATAAAAAGGTAAATGAAATTTTGCTAAACAGCTTTTACTTTACAATAGTTTCACTAAGTCACTCGAAAAAAGAAAAAAAAAAAAAAAAAAAAAAGAAAAAAAAGAAAAAAGAGGTGAACCATGGTTTTCCAAGTTTTTTGCTGACTAATCCACGGGTTTGAACCCGCCGTCACACGGACTTAAATCGGATAAAACTAACACTTTTAATGAGGCTGCCGTAACTACTTCGGGTTGTTTGCCCAAACAAAAAATTGAACGACTTAAGATTTAAGACTTTTCACCTTTTTAGTGACTAGTCACAAGTGTTTTGCCACTGAACCTGATTATCACTAACAGTCTTTAGATCCAATTAACTTAAAACATATTAAAATTGAGTAAAATTGTGTTATTCCTTATTATAACCTCTCCATATTAAAATCTAGCATTACTATACAGAATCTGTTGTTCTCCTTTGTCTATACTAGTTATAAGTCCTGTGCACGCACGGATTTATACATAAATCAAATTTGTTTTAAAATTTTAGTTTAGTATATTGATATATAAGAATTTGACCATGAAAATTGTGATATAAGTACAACTAATACTTATACACGAGTTTTTCATTATGCAATAATATCCATTAGAGTTTGGTAAAATAAAATTTTGTAAAATGTTTTGGTAGATAACTCAAGATTAACTTTGTTTAGCTGACATAGATGTTGATGTTGTTATTTAACTTTAACTATTGATACCATGTTGTACACAATATATGAGTTTAATATCACATAATAAGCGTTGATGAAGTTAAAATATACTCCTTAATGTTTTTTAAAAAACGTTTTTCTAGATATCCTTATATAAACTATAAATAAGAATTACATAAGTCGTTATTATAAGTACAATTCCGTATATTTATTTTCATATCACAGTAACTCGTGTTTACTATTTGATAATTATATTCACATTTTTAATAATTTAGTCGTATTTAACATTCAAAGTAGTACATAGGTTAAACATTTAAAATTGAATTAATGAGTCTTTACTAAACGCATATAATAAAAAAAATATTTTGATATTTATAATCTTTTGCAAATTTATATATTGTAATTTTAAAACAACATATTATTGTAGTTTTAAGATAAAAAGTATAAGGGGTATAAAGTATAAGGGTGTATTTGTTTATTTTTTAAAATTATTAAAAATATATGAAAACTTATAATTTTACATTTAACTCTATATAATTTTTAAAAATTTAACCACTAAAGTTTTATTAATTACTCCATCTTTTTTTTTAAGTTTTTGTTTTCACAAATTTGTCACCTATATTTTTATGTGTTTTTTTTCTCAACCAAAATTATTCACGAAATTTATTAAAGTTTGACCAAAATCAATTCAATTTTTACTTCTATTAACCAATCATATTGCTCGATTTTCCTTACGTGGCAAAATTGAGCTCTTCCGAAATAATGTAATTCTTTTATTATATACTGTAAAAAATTATTCTAACGAGAAACATGATTTATTAAAAATGCACGTCTCTAGTTTTAGACGGTTTAAAGTGGTATGCTGCCATGCCGGTATGGTACCAAAAATCGATTTTGTGTGTGTGTGTGTGTAGTTAAAGGGTTACCCAGTAAAATATATTAGAATCACAAATAAAATGTTAAGTACAAATGAAATGTAGCTGAGAGTACCACATTAACCTCAAACAAAAGCTTGATAAAACACCTATAATAGGAGATTATGACATCCATAATCACCAACACTCTAGCAACAAACTAACCAACTAATACATAACTAGTGTAAAAACGACAAATAAAAATCCTCGAAACGAGCCTTCTCGAACACTCGACAATCCACGTCTAGGGAGCAAGAGAACACCATATGAGATTGCCTTCTTAAAAAATCTTCCAAAGTAAAAGCCAATGGGAAAAACCTTGGAGAAGAAAAAAAGAGTACAACTTTCACATTGAACTCCCCAAACGACCATAGAGACACCACGCCAAAAAGATACCATAAGCAAATAATACTAAATAGGGTCATCAACATCACTAATTAGAAAGCGCATACACCACAAGCGAACTTGGCAGCTTCCATGTAGAAATCATTTCATGAACAAGAGCATTGTCCTTGTTGAACTGAAGTGAAACAATCTTGAGCTGAATGTTGGTGACAATAGTCTCATAAATACACGAAACCGATGAAGACTTATTATTGAACACCCTAGCGTTTCTTTCATTCGAAATGTAGTAGCAAAAAGAATACAGGAAATCACGCTCCTTGCAGAACGTCCCTTAGAGCTCGGAGATAGGAAGGCAACCGCATCTGCAAGATTAGGGGGAACCAGGTCCAGGCCGGATAAAGTGCAAACCAAATCCCAAACCTGTATAGAAAGGAACATTCAAAGAACAAGTGGGGGTGAGTCTCACGAACTTGGTCACAAAACGGGTATCTAAGCAGGTTTAAGTTAGTTCCAGGACTAACATCTCATTGCTTGAGCCGGTCTTGCGTCTTAAATTTCTGTTTCATAATAAGTCACATATTAAATGCATGACTAGGCACACATTGATGAAACCAAACCACATCAAACCAGTCTACAGTATCACCATGAGACCTAATCAAGTCCCACACAAGGCTGACCGAAAAAGACCTAATGGTACCATGAACATCTCGCCATAGTAAATCATCTGGAACCTCTTCATTTAACAAGGGAACTTGAATATGTTGCCAAGCTGTATATTTAGTTGTCAAATCATTCGACCATCTCCAATTATCATCCCTTATCAAATCATCAACCGAATCACCAAGAGGAGCACTATCACACCACTTATAAAACCTAAGAGGAGCACTATCACACCACTTATAAAACCACATGAAAGTAGACTTACCATTACCAAGCTTATGCCAAAAGAATGGACGGGTCGTACTACGAATCTAGAGAAGTTTGCGCTAGCCCCAACTCATATCACCCGTACATGGAACATCCCAGAAACTCCTGCCATCCAATTAATAAGCGTGTATCCATTTTACCCATAAGGACTCTTTATGAGTTAAAATACACCAAATATGTGTAGCCATGAGAGCAACATTAAATTCCTCAATGCGCCTTATACCGAGGCCTCTTTCAGACTTGGGTTTACAAATGTCCTCCCAAGCTACTTTTGCCTTCCCCTTTTTCATCTCACCATGACACAATAAGAACCCACACATCAACTGTTCTAAATCACCAATAATACTAGAAGGAAGGATAAAAACAGATGCCCAGTAATATGCATAGAGGATAAAACAGACATCACAAGTTGAAGCATTCCTGCAAAAGACAAGAACTTGTTCTTTCAATCAGCAATACGGCTTTGGAGCCGCTCTATAAGAACTTTACAATCTCTATAAAGTTAACGAGAAGAAATAAGTCGAACCCCCAGGTACTTGACAGGGAGAGTACCATCTTCAAAAGGCATAGAACTTAGAATATCATGTTTCACCACATTAGCAATATTACAAAAATCGGCCTTACTCTTATGAATACTAGGAACTAAACCTGAAACATGTTTGAATTCATCCAATGCACCCATAACCACATTAGCATAATCAAGATCACCTCTAGCAAAAATAAATAGATCATCCGCAAAGTAAAGATTAACATTCTTTAGTTTGTCACAGTGAAATCGATTTTCTTTTGCAATGAATAGTGTTGTGTATATCCAATAATTTTACACTGTTTTTATAACGACGATATATATTAAAAAAAAACTAACTAGACACTTGAAAGTACCGACACACTTAAAGCGACAAATAATGTAGCACCTTAACACACGTTGCGACAAGACATGAGAAAACACCTTAGAAACTAAGAACTACACCACATACCAACCCAAATTAAACACCATCATGAAACAATTCAAAACTACCAAACAACACAACACCTTAAGTACGTTGTGGCAAGACATGAGATCGATAACACCTCAATAACTAAGAAACACACTTAAGAGTTCAGACCCACTGACAAAGATAATGAGGGCTAGGAGGGGTTTGGGCTCCTCCAAAATTTTAACTTCCATATAAATTTTAGTGTAATTTGTTTATAAAATAAATTTGTATTAGAACAATTTTATAGTTTGACCCCTTCAAAGTGAAATACAATGATTTCGGCCTTTCTAACAAAATCGTTCAAGCTCCGTCATGTATCATACCATCCCAAATATAACACCATCATGTATGAGATAGTTCCAAATCGACAACACTACCAACAAACTAAGAATACCACCCAAGCGTGACGATAAAAGAGACATGTACGACTAAAACAACGAAAACACCATAATATAGCCGCCACACACACAAAGTTTCATGAAGTCCTAATCGTCTATGAACACTTCAATTGGAACAAAAAAATGAGCATTATAGATAGACATTTGGGACCGATATGTATATAACGGACCCAAAAATCACTATCCAATTTTGGCTATATTGTACAACTCTAACCTAAACATACGCAAAATGAGAAAAATGGTAGATCCAATGTGATCTCATTGACAACTAAGAGATGACGACTCGTGGGCACACCCACTGAGATTTCTTATATAGTATTGACACAAATATATAATCAAACAAAATTCTCAACATCATGGAGTTATTCTTTATATATTACTAGAATATGTCGCTCTATCTACCATCAAAATCTTATGTTTTGATTACATTTTTATAAAAATATTATTGTTGTGGGGTTAAATGCATGCTTTTACAATTTACACTCCTTACAAAATATATTTTTATCATATCATTTTCTTCTATCAATTCCACTGCCTATAATGGTGAAGGGAGGCTACTCGTGTCGACCGGTAAAAGTTGTCGACTCAGAAAACAACCACCTAAATACAACATGTTTTAAATTATTAGGTTAAACTTGTTAATCCTAGATTTTTTCTCTCTTTTTTTTTATTATTATTTTTTTTTTTGGAAATAATCCTAATATAACACGTGTCTGTCTAAATAGGTCTGCAAACAAGTCAAACTTTTATCAAGCAAATCAAGCTTGAGCTTGATTCGATCGAGTCAAGCTTTAACGAGGCCCGAGCCCAATAAACTAGCTCGAAACACATAACAAGCCGAGCTCAAGCTTTCAATAGCTTGAGCTCGAGCTTTTATCAAGCTTTTCGGGCCTTTATGTACATAAATATTTTTATTATACATATTTATTTAAACAACCTAAATTCTAATATGAATATGGTATAATAATTGAATATTTATTGTATAAGGAGTTTTTATATTCTAATATTCCTAAATGTTTTGTATAAATTCTTTGCTTTTGAGTTCATTGCTTATTTTCTTGACTTTATTTATGACTTTTGCTATCAAATACAATATTTATGTATAAATTCGTGTTTTTCGAGCCGAACTCAAGCCTTATTTGAATATTACTCGAACCGAGCTCAAGCTTGTATGATTAAAGCTCCTTGAGCCATCAAGCCGAGCTCGAGCATATTTTATGATTTTCGAATCGAACTCAAGTCCTATCAAGCTCGAACTCAGCTTGACTTGATTACAGCTGCACATCTAATCATACTGTTTTTATTTTGAGACTATGATTTAAAATGGTCGCAACGAAGGTTTTGACAGTTAATATTTTACTCGTGAAATAAAATAGTATTGTAATGAATTGGAATTCAACCAGAAGAATTAAAGTGGGGCCAAGGAACAATAAAGAAGAACAAAAGGCCTACAAGAAGAGGCCATATGTGAACAGAATTGTCATGGATTTTACGTTTGGAAAATTGACATCTGCGTTGTTTTCCTAATGGAATTTTCGATACTGTCTGCTTGCATGTACGTACTCCTCCAATGAATTTCTTCTATATTGTAAATATTAAACTATGAATGTGTTTTAGCTAGCACAATACAATACATGCAACACAGTCGGGAAATGATGACAAATAACTACCAGACGCAAGTAGTGGTCCTAAGGTGGCCTAGCTAATATCAAGGTTCCAATGTTCTAATCAGAGAACTAAGGTCTACACTTCACCAGAGGAAAAGGGTTCCGGAAAGGTTACATGTTATCCCGGTTAGGTCGCGTATATGTGAGTCAAATACTCGTTTTTCTCGAGTAACTTGAATAGAGAAAACCCCATTTGTTTACTTGCTTACATACGTAAGTATCCTTAGATTTTAGATTTTTTATTAATGGTAGTCGTTAAAGAATTTAGCATGAAGTTACAAAATATAAAATTAGGCAATTAGCATACAAAATTGGTAACTCTTTCATATTCGTGGTTGTGTGTCTTTCTTTCAAGACTTGAATTTCAATACTCATACAATTCATTCACCTAAACTAATCTCATTTTAGCTTAAAACCAAAACTTTATCCTTTAATGACTTAAAACTATGATACCGGTTTTGCACGATTGTATCTCGTATTAGGAAAAGAATGATAATCACACGAAAGGCAAAAAAAGAAGAATCAGGACCACAATTGTACCACGGAAAGCAATATAATCTAGATTGAAATGTGACCAAAGATAACAATGATTTTTAATAAATGGTGGGAAATCTTTATGTACACATTTTGTCTATTTGCGAAATATGGTACACTTGGTTTGGCATTTTGTTCCATCAATTTGGTCCCTATTTTCACACTTGGTTTTGCATTTCGTTCATTCAATTTTGTCCTTACAGATTGTCTGTTTGCTTGCACACACACATTTACCTGGAGGTTTTTTTTTTGAAAACAGTCACTTTACCTTTGTTTGGAGTGTGACTGTCTACATCTCACCTCTTTCATACCTCGCTCCGGCAGGATTATGTGTCGTCGTTGTTATTGTTGTCCTTAATTAGGAATAAAAACTATTTTCTTTTCTATAGAAATTTCATATATATATATATATATATATATATATATATATATATATATATATATATATATATATATATATATATATATATATATATATATATATATATATATATATATATGAGATATGAAGAAATTAAAATGTGAATATGATGGCGTTATAGTACTATGGACTTTAATAAGAAAGAAAAACAAATGGATACAAAATATATATATACATGAACACGATAGAAAGAAAAGAACAAACACATTGTCTTATCAATCGTTGTATCAATTCAACACGTCTACAAGTAACTCGTTACTATATTTTGATAAAAGACTCAACATCCTTCTATAGTTCTATATACTAATATATAAATGCATTACATCAATCCATTAAATCTTTAAAAAGTGAGAAAATGTAGTTTAATCATATACCTTTTTACGTACTTCTCCTAGAAAATGTATATATGAGTTAATCACGTAATACTCACGTCGAACATATGCTTATGGACACTTATTATAAGAAAATGTTCAATATATTTAACTTGGTTTTGATTGATGAACATGACAAAATGCATGCAGTTATTGATAGACCGAAGAATCATGCACTTCCGTGTACTAGCTAGAGCGTTACTTATCTTTGGTGACCTATCATGTTTGACTTAACTTTAATGAATCTTAACCCATAAAATTACTATACAAAGTATGGTAGATATACCGGTCATCGGCATAAAATGATACATAAGTTTAGGTTTCTCCGTCGATCTAAATCATTCGAGAGACGCGTGGAATTTTGACTTATGTGATCTTATAGATGCTCCAAACATGACTATTACGAATAGGCCCGTAATTGACACAATGTGTTACACAAAATCTGGTCCACGTAACGTGAGGGGTATGTTGGGTTCCTTTCATGATACCATCTTGCTATCTATTCGTCATTTGAAAGGTCCCACCGCTCAATTCACACCTCCTATTTTGACCCCGATCTTTTGTTTTTCTTTGTTGCTAGTCGTTGTCTTCTATTATCATCATTCTGATCAGTACATAAAAGTATAAAACAAAGAGGAAGTTTATTGACAAATTTTATTTTTTCGATTTTGTTAAGCTAGCAATGTAGAAGATATAGATAGGTTACAAACAAGGATGAGATGCTTTATCCATACTCCCATCTGAGTAAGGCGTATATTTCTACTTCTATATGCACACAACTCCCATCTTCTAGTTTTAATTATGGACAGAACTTAGAAGGGTTATAGGGGGCTGCGCCCCCCCCCCCCCCCCCCCCCCCAAAATTTTTGACCCTATGTACATTTTATACCCTTTTATATATGGTTTGAATCATTTTTAATACAAAAATTTAAGCGTAGTGTATATCGGCTCCCCTAAAATAAATATTTTTCAAGTTGCCCCCCCCCCCCTCCCAACAGTGTTTAAGTTCCATCCCTGTGACGTGAGCTAACTCTTATTATTATTATTATTATTATTATTATTATTATTATTATTATTATTATTATTATTATTATTATTATTATTATTATTGATGACATTGATTTGTGGTCTTTTGCATCTAGTTAGTTCACGGGTTTGAGTCTACCACCACACAGACTTTCAAAGTAGACAGAGCCCTAATCTTCAAGTATTTGGAGGTTGGCATGGACGTGGTCACTTCAATATGCTTGTTTGCACCAAACATGTTCACACAAATTAACGCGACAACACTTCAACAAAGAAAAATATGGGAAATGCAGTTTCTTGGATACTTTTCTAGGATAGTTTGGCATGACTGATTGAGATTTGCTTATATATATGAAAAGAAGTGCTAAGGGGATCTCAATCCTTTCCAAAACAATAAACTATTGGTTAAGGGTGCATTAACAAAAGAAACTTAAAAAGCTTGGCTCTGTATTTTTATGAAACGAATTAATAGTAAGAGTTAGTACAAAAAATGCTATGAAAATTAAGAATTACATGAAGCTTATAACATGGTCTTCCACCAACTTCCAATCATTCCACTTGCCCCCTCTTGTCTCTTTCAATTGGAAGCTTTACTATGAGCATATAATCCCCACATTCACATAGATATACGTATTATCTTGTCTCTGCGCTGAAATGTGATTATTTACCAACAAATTTTCGGCATTCTTATGTTTTAACCTTCAAACATGGTGGAAAAAGGATGTCCATATACTCCATATATCTGTAATATGTCGAGTTGTCGATAATGGTCCACAATCAGAGACAGAGACGGGGTGTGTTTTAGAAATATTGCAAGTTTACTTTAACAGAACACCAATGTGAGCAACGGTAAGTTGTCTATAAGAATCATGAGATAGCAACAAATACACTTTGTGCCATCAGTAATATTGGTAGCTAATTCGTCACTAGTGTTTGTCGATATAAGACTCGTAAGATATATTCACTAGTTAATTAGTTCCATGAACCAATTATTAATCTTTAACATGTAATGAACAAAAAAAAAAAATAAAAGAATAGAGCATTTGCAATGGGAGTTTCAAGAAAAAGTTTAAAACCCATTAAAAATTTTTGTTTCATTTCAACCATAATAAATGTTAGGCTTCTCACAGTGACAACCAATATTGCATCATCTTTTCGGCTGTCACCTCAGCTTTCTCTCTCTTCAACCCATATTCATCTCTCTCATCATAGTGACAACCCATATTGCATCATCCTTTTTTTTCTTTAAAAAAAAAAACATTTTTTTAACACAAACACAAATTTTATTAATAAAACGTAAATATTACATAAATGATACGATACGAAATAAAAACCATTACAACTAAATAAAAAACTTAAACAACTAAAAATTAAACACGCGAACACTTATTTAAAAACTAGTAATATTTAAAAACTAGTAATTTAGGTTGTGGCGTTCCTTGATTTCCGCTTTAATTCGCATAAGTTCCTCTCGTTGTCGTTCGGGCAAATTTGGGTCGATAGCCGAGTTGTAGAAAATCAATTCTTGATCCCGTTTGGTATTTCTCAAGAGTTCATTTTGTTCCTCCTGGCATTGCAAGAGCTTTTGTTGATATTCCAATTTTTTTTCTTTGATTGTTAGCTCTCGTTCCTTGATTTGTCTTCACGACTCATCACGTTCTTTACCTTTTTCCTTCTTTGACGGTCTTGATTTCCACAAATCCGCTATTAGCCCACTCATGAATGATTTTGATGTTTCATGAGAGGAGGAGGTGGATGATTTCCTCCTTGCTTTGTCACGACCTTGTGGTCGTGATTCTCTAGTATCATCCTCCGTTTCATCCTCGTCATCATCCAAGTCTTGAAAATTCGAGGAGCCTTGTGTTGACCCCGACGTAGTTGTTGAACCCTTCACTTTCTTTCGAACGCCCGATTGAAAAAGGGGTATCTCTTCCTTCCAAGAATCATGCCCCCTCAAAACTTTTCAACACTCCATCATAGTGAAATCTTGACCGTAACGTGCACGATACTCCAAAAGAGCTTTGGACAAATCGTCAAGGTCATTCTCTCCACTTCCATATGTCCCCTTGACATTATCAACAATAGCACCAAAATTCGCAACTTGACAACGAATTCTAGTCTTCCATTTGGAAATGATCGAATTCATTGTCCGGTCTGAACCAGTTTCTCTCCAAAAATAGGCTACCACTTTCTCTCAAAATTTGTGCCGATTCATAGTGTTTCATTTTTTTGCATTTTCAGAAACAAAGATGAAAGCTTTACAAAGAACGACCTCTTCTCTGCTAGACCATGGTTCAATTTTTTTGGCCGGTTCGCGTTCTTTGGCTTTGGCTTTGCCTTTCACCTTTGTAGCACGTTGCGAAGGCTTCTTTTGCTTGACGGGTGATGTCGCTTCGATTTCGTCAAACTCATCGTCATCAACGGGCAAAGAACCGTGGAAAGAACCGTGATAGGAACCGTGACCCGAACCTTGCCCCATCGAAACATCTTGACTCGGTTGGTCTTGGCTTGGATAGTGTTGGGTCGAATAGCCATAGTTATGAAAGTCTGCCCAATCATCCAAATTCATATCAAAATTAGTAGACCGAATCGGAGAATGTTCTTGATACGGTTGGGAACAATGCAAGAAATCCACGTTAGGACGATAGGACGCCTCACTTGGTTCTTCGTGATGATTAACACGTTGTGGTGGGACAAAAGGACGATGAACGGAAAATAAGTTTTCTTTTTTATTGACTTGTGGTAATTGTGTTGGATATTCAAAAGATTGTAGACGAAAGGTTATGTTCTCTTGTTGTGGTGGTGTTATGCCGGTTAGTTCAAAGGTGTTTTGCGGAGAGAAATTTATGTCCGGTGCATTTTGGGTTAGTCGGGATCGTCTCTTTTTTTATAGTGGAGTGTTTTTCTTTGACATTGTGTGTTTTTTGATGTGAATTTGGATGAATTGTTTTTGAAATTGTGTGTTTGAAAGTGGGTTTGATGTGGGTATTTATAGGATGAAAAGTAGTAAATATTTTTGAAAAAAAGTTTTTTTTTATGCCACAAACGGATACATTTTTGAAAAAAGGTAAATTTGGTTTGGAATGTGTTGATTCAATATCGGTTGGAAATCCGATCGATTTGTGTTTTCCTTTGACCAGCGCTCGATTTCCCTTACAATCCCACATTGGGGCGATCGATATTGAATATCGATCGATCGATCCCCATGATCGATTTTATCCGGTGCAGTGTGGATAGCCTTATGTATCATGCTTAAGGCATCTACTATGGTAGTTTTATTAAAAGATCTAAAACATATATAAAGATTTATCTTTCATTTTAACCATAGTGATCATTTGTTTCGTGTACATGTGGCATGAAGAAGTTCATTTTCTTGAGCCTCTTCATAATTTAATGCATGCGTTACTATGAATAATTTGAAGAGTTGTAAAAGGTTTATACATAGTGAACATTGATTGATGCTTTTAGGTCTTGAACTTGTTTATAATTAAATGCATTTGAGTGATGTGTGAAAATTATAATGCTTTAAGGGTGTGATTGGTTTGTTGCTATAAATCACAATAGGTATGGGTGTTGGTATATTGTGGAATGGTAATGGATGATATGATAAAACCATCCACACATATACGATATGAGGAAACCTTCACATTTTGGTATACTCAATCCATTATGGTGAGCCCCATAACCAACCAAACAATATTAATGACTTTCAAAGTCGTAGTGAAAAAAATTTATAATACCAAAAGATTTATAATTAGGTGATATAATATAATTTGACACGATTTCTCAATGTATTCCCCACCATGCGTTTCTTATATGGTTACTAATAGGTGAAAAGTTAAAGATGCAAGACAAGCTTCGTGCATGGTAAGTAGCAGATTCGGTTATCTTAGAGGATATGCGGTGTCCTCTATGTAACCTTGTTCATGATTCGCATTCACACCTATTTTTCGAGTGTGTTTTCTCTATGCAGGTATGGATTAAGGCTCGATCATTTATCCCTGTTGCAGATATTGACAACTCGTGGAGGAATTTTGTGAACAAGATTCAATCTGTTGCTCACAAACATTTGGCTAGAGTTGTTGTGGCTAAAATTTTGTTTGGGGCTACTGTGTAGTGTGTACTATATTTGGCAAGAAAGGAACAATATAATTTTCAAGAAGAAACTTCGTCAAGTGGATCAAGTTTTTGAGTTAATATTCTCAACAACCTGGTTGAAGTTAATATCTCTCATGTTGAAGGACTCTGCTGATGTTGCTCGTATAAGGAATGAATGGAATATCGATAGGAGTACTTAGTTTTTGTACTTTGTTTATATGACCTGGATGTGATGATGTAATCTACATTAAATTAGGCCTTTAGACACTCTATAGGTCCTTTAACTCTTAATGTTTTAATTTTTTATTATTTTTAATAAAATTCACCGAGGTAACCTTTTACTAAATAAATAAATAAATAATAATTTAACACAATTATAAAGCTTTATCATTGTGGATGACCTTACATACTAATCATCAATCTTTTATCATTAACATTTATAATTTTACATTACTACTTACCGAAAAGTTTAAATTAGAAATTGACCGGGTGTCTTTGTGAAACTATCATTCGGACTTTGAACTATCTTTATGTTTCTGTTAAACTATCATTCGGACGTTTATGAACTCGGAATGTGATTTATATGTTTTAGTTATCATGTGTTGATTGGGAAAATTTGGTTGCGGAAATGGTATATGTAGGTTGTTGCTGATGTTGTATGGCAACACTTATAACGACGAGGCATTGTCACTGTAAGTCATAGCTATAGGATATATAAACCACATTTATAGTGATGACGCGTCGTCTTTATAGGTTGTGGCCGTTATACGGTCAAGTCAATAAGTCAACAGTCAAGTAAGTCAATAGTCAAGAAAGTCAAAACGTCAAAAAATCATAAACTAAAAAGTCAACAGTAAAAAACTCATCGTCGCTAGAAGTAGACAATGTCGTCTTTATAGTTATAGAGACGAACTTATTTATGCGACAATAACAACGACGATCCCTCGTCGTTATAGGTTATTAGCAATAACATGTGTCATCACAGAAAGCCCGATTTCCGTAGTGACTAGTAGTTAGGCCGCACTGAGCTAGTGATGATCTTTGCTATTGAGGCTGTAATGGCGTAACTTCATTTATCAAAAGTTTCTTTTTCTTATTAGTAATTGGCACTATTCATTGCCACTAGCATTCTAGCAATAAGTTAAGAAGAGGAACAATTACATAATGTTAGAAAGGGATTGACTCGGGTTACAAAGTCCGTTCTTCTAATTTGAAACCAATACAGTATCATCTATTGTTAGAACTAGTCGGACACCGGTCCGCCGCGCTGCGGCGGGGCGTCGTAGTTGGCGGTTATTTTTTTAAAATATCGCTAACATGTACGATCTCAAGTCATGTATTGCAGAATTTTGGCCTACTTCCTATATTTCTGAATCAACTAAAAGTGATCGGTACATTTACATTGTGTCAAATATCTGGTGTTATTTACTGAAATTTGAAATTGTACCGTATATCCATTTACTTGCTTTCACTTTCTGGACCAGCAAACACAACACATCTTTGGGTTAAATGCCTGATTTAACCGGAGTTACAACAGGCCAACAGCAGCAATAAGCTCGGCCTAAAAGGAAACCAAAAAATAAAACACAATCAAAAAACTAAAACCAACAAAACAAAAACACAATCAAAGAACACCATGTACCTTTTCTTCATGTTTTGACTCGATAACCCTTTTCACAAAATACAAAACCCCCATTAGTCAATCTTTGGTGAACAACACACCACGGTGTCACGATCCTGCAACAAAAAACCAATTTACACCGTAAACCAAAAAAACTGATCAACAGAATCAAACATCAAGAAGAGTGTACCAAATCTGAAGATTTGTTTGCTTTAGGGTTATGTTATTTGTGGATGAATCTCGAATTTTCTGGGTTTGACAAATAATAGATGCGTTTGGAATTTTCTAGTGAGAGATAACGTATATCCCAGTTTTTAGCATTTTGACAATGGGCCAAGATTGAAATTGGATCACTACACATGTAGCAGGCCAAAAGAAAAACCATGCAGCCTAGCACCAGAAACGACGTCGTTCGTGATGGTGTATTATAATAATTATCATTTACCTACATTTTTGTTGAAAACAATAATTCATTTTGATATAAAAGCTATGCATAATGGCTCAAAATGATGCTAATTATCGAAGTTGGCCATTTATGACGAATGATGACACCAATATTAAACTAGTCATTGAAATTGGATGATAGTCTACCTATGAACCTATATAATTTTATTAATTCAATCTGATAGTTATAAACCCGGGCCGAATTTTATAGAACAATAGGAGGATGAAATTTTTCGTGTTCATTTTATTTGTTGAAAGTGAGCTCGTGTACGCGGTCTAATCAGGGTTAACCTATCTTGTTGTTGACATTTTACTTAGCCACCCCAGGAAGGCAGGATATATGTATCTAGGAAAGTTTAAATCTGAAATGTCGTGAGAACATCAAAGTGTCTAACTTATGATTAAACAAATTTGTATTAGACTGCTTAAAACAAATTAAGTTGACATATCTAATATAGCAAAAAGGCCGGCGGTCCTGTGGAACCAGCCTCTCTAGTCTCTACATTCGAACAGGGGTAAGGCTGTCAATATTTCACCTCCTCTATACTTTGTGGAAGACGGGGTTGAGTACCGTTGATTTTTTTATATCTAATTTAGCAAAAAAAAAAAAAAAAAAAAAAAAAAAAAAAAAAAAAAAAAAAACTCATTGATTAAACTGACGAGAAATCAGAGAATGTATGGAGCAAGCTCAAAAGACAGAAAACCAAAACTATGTAAACAAGCAATAGAAATTATATAAAAACTCTTAGAAAAAAATTCCCCACGTTTGTGTTAAGTTAATTTCACTTGCGCGGTAACTTTTGTTACCCTTTCTATTGTAGCAACCAGTAAATTCAGCTATGGTAACTTTAATTTTTAATTTCAAATGCCTTCATCTTTAGTTGACACGTACTTCAAATAATCTTCTGAATTAACCTAACAACCAAAAAGTTGATAAATTTTGCTTTTTCATTCGAAGCATTAACCATATGTATCTTAATCTCACATTCAACTTATTCATTGCATAATGTCAATCTATAATAATTTGCCAGTAGCGTACTAGCAGCTAGTATGAAGTTATTGTTTCATTAACTAAGAATCAATTAGTAATAAATAATTAATAGGTAAAATAATTCATATGAATTGCTGGCACAGAAAATGTGTAATATAGCTATTTGCGAGTATTGACAGTTTATTCTTTTCTACTAAATACACTTAACATTCTCTAGTATGAATAATTTTATAATATATATATTTTTTTTTTATTATTTTTTTTTTGTACGCAGACCGATTTTTATTAAAGCTCTATTAAGAAGCTATTAGCAAAGGATTACAACTATGCAGACAAGAAAATACGATTTTTTATCGGGTTAATTACTTGAAAATATATCATACTTTTCACATTTTGTTATTGTGTGTACTGTACATTTTTTTTTCTTATTGTGTGTACTGAAATTTCAAATTTCGATTAGTGTGTGTATTTTTCGACTATTCAGCTATGTGAAATGACCATTTTACCTTTTAAAATTTAACAAAAGTAAAGGTAATATGGTCACAAAATACACACAATAATTCAAATTTGAAAGTTCAATACACACAATAAAGAAAAAAAAGTTCAATACATAAAATAACAAAAAAGTGACAAGTATGATAAATTTTCTAAGTAATTAACCATTTTTTATCTGATCTCAAGGAGAGTGTATTTCCTAAATCAAGTTTATCACTTACTAAATTTGGCGAGCTAACAGATATACCAATGCTTGTGAAATCAAATATATTTCAAATTTGAAGATTCGAAGTCAAAAGGTATTCTTAAATTTGAAAAGTAAAGTGGAAACTAATGATAACACAGTTGTGGCCGGATGTAATCTTTTAGACCCTTAATCACGTGAAATTAATTAAACTATGCCTTCTCACAGGTTTATAATCCCACTCTTTGTCTTTTTACTCTTGTTCCCATGCATGAATCCAAATTCTTTTAAGGAAAAAAGATCTAGAGATAACTTTGTATTTGAACGATTAATAAATCATGTGTTTAGAAGTTAAAATTCGAACTACATGAAGAAGCTCACTGCCACTGCAAGGGTAAACTAAACGGGCGACAAAGGTTTGGCGAGGACAATCGCCAAAAGCCGCTAAACAACAAAAAAACTCGATTCCTGACTTTGACTTGGTCAAAAAAGCAAGAATTTTGGCCGAATGCATTGGTGAGGACATGTCGTCGACATAAGAGGTCTATCATTGACTAGTTTTGACCATTTGCTATAGTTTATTCATTTGCCTATCATTTTCCCCGCAAATCTTTCAGCGAGGACATGTCCTCACCAAAAGATTCACCAAACGTTGACCATTTAATTATGTATTTATTTAAAAGCTTTGTAGGTAATTAAATCAAACTGATGTGTGATGACATGGTTTTACCATTGGTGAAGACATGTTCTCGCCAAAAGATTGACCAAAACGCTAGTCTCTATAAACTATTTATAAAATGTTATTAATTATATATGTTAATTCAATATAAATTTAATTGTAGACATTATTTAAATTATAAAAACATATAAATTAAAATATACATGAGAAAATTTATCTGCATTCTCTTTAAATATGATAAGTAAATGAGAATTTATTGACAAGACTCAAGCGAGCGGTAAAAAAGTCCTCGTCAATATGCAAAAAAAGTTCTCGTCAATAGGGCCAAATGTTGTAGTAATTGGAATTTGCATGCATGTGGCTAAGTGTGTACGATATGCCAAAGAATGTACGTAAGAGTAAATTAATTTGTTGTTGTGGCTATCTAAATAAGGTTTTGTTAATATATGTTTACTGGACACACCGTAAGATGTAATTGATGAACATAAAATTTTCTTTTTATTACATTCATATACATTACTTAAACTATAAAATTACCTTGATATAATAGAATTTTTATATTAATTGACTTAAACATTCCATATATAAAGTTAAACATGTACCCACTGGACACGTATTAGCAAAACCATCTAATATGCTTCTGGTTTTAAAAACAATTGTCCTAGAAGCTAAAGGTTGCAAATTGCACGGACTAAATGCGGTAAGTTTATATATATAGGATAATCAAAGTGTGCAAACTTTTACTTGTGAGTTTAAATAATTCTTTGACTTCTTGCTAGTTTTAATCTATTAACATTGTCGGTTGAAATAGGAAAAACTTACTGTAACTGCTCAAATGCTTTGAAAAAGGATGAAAAAATTTAATTAGTTGTACGTAATTGATAATGATGTAAATTCTAGAATCTTATTTATGTGGATATTTTAATCTCCCATGAGAATTTTAAAGAATGGTCGTATATGTATTAAGTATACAACTCGTAAGGAGTGGCCACAAGTTCTCTCTCTCTCAATTATTAAGTCTTTAGACAACAAGACATGACCCATGTCTTTTGTTTTCTAGCATTTGGAACAAGTATCTATCTCCATTTCTCTCTTTGTTTTTCATCATCTTCACAAACCAAAAACAAAAACACCGCATAATTTCATTCTTCTTTGTTTCCAATTATCTCAGCATTAGATACTTGACGAGTCATCACTAGAATTATGAGTTGATGGCGGCTCCCGGAGTTCGTGTTATGGAGAAACCTATGCAACTTCAACAGCACCAGCATCAGCACCAGCAACAACAGCAACAACAACAACCACCACCACCACACGAAGCATTAAAGTGCCCGAGATGTGATTCGCTAAACACGAAATTTTGTTACTATAACAACTACAGCTTGTCACAACCACGACATTTCTGTAAAGCTTGCAAAAGGTATTGGACAAGGGGTGGCACCTTGAGGAATGTTCCTGTAGGTGGTGGCTGCAGGAAGAATAAAAGAGTCAAAAGACCAATCACAACAACTACTACTCTTCCTGTTTCAGCCACTCAATCACAAGCTAATCATCGCACAAACCAAAACCATAACCCTAACCCTAATCTTGATCGTAATCATATTCCACCTTCCACTACCACAAATAGTACTAGCAATCATCATCTTAACCCTATGTTCTATGGGCTATTACCTCAAAACCCTAGTTATCCAAGATTTGATACTAGGGTTTCCAACGTAAACGAAAACCTTGTTTCTGGATATGATCTTATTCAAACTCATATGAATGCAAATGGATTAGGGTTTTCGTCTACGGGAACAGGAGTTTCATCACTTGGGACAAATCATGGTCATAATTCGAATATAACTTTTTCAAGCTACTTGAATAACTCCGCTATGTATGGCGGTGGTTCGACTTCTAGCTCTACTACTGCTCCTACCATGGCTTCTCTCTTAACTTCAAGCATTAATCAACAACAAAGATATATGGGATTTGCAAGTTATGATCTAAAAATGGAAGAATCACAAAGCAGGATGGAATGGAACAACAGCAACCACAACAACAATAACAATTTTCATGGTGAGAATAAGAATGATCAAATCGAAGCTGATCCGAATTCTCTTTTATGGGATACAGAAGGAGGAGGCTGGCTTGATCCAACAACCAACATTGGTTCTTCGGTTTCGTCCTTGATCTAGCTAATCCGGAAAAGCCCCTAGAAATATTCTTTCAGTTTCTGATCTTTTTTCACTTGATCATCACATTGTTTTTCTCAATTAACTTTGGCTTGTTTTAGTTAGTATAGGAAAGATTCATATCGATGGGAGGGGTTTGGATCGGAGCGATCATGTCAGCTAGCAAAAGTAGATTTCAGCCTTCTAAATTTTACATGATCAAGGCTGAAAAATAAAGATCGATTTTGCGCTGAGAGGAACCTCGGATCCTCTTCATCTCATCGACCCAAGTTCAAGCATCAAGAATGCAAGAATTTACCATCAAGAATTTGGGTTCAATACTGGCCTGGTGTACGTGTTCTTCTATATTTTCTTGTATATATAAGTATTGGTTTTTATAAATTAGGGTTTGTGGTCGTTTTTAAGGGGCGGATAAAATCACAATATTTTTGTTTTTTTTTCTTTGTGGATTGAGTGGGAAAGAATGGGGGTATATTGGTATAGAAGAGAGGGGATATGTTTAATGTTAAATCTTCAATGTAAGTTCTTACAATTTATCTTGTTCATCATGTTATCTTTAAACTAGCTTGATACTTGTGGTTTAGATAATTAATATTGATTTTGTGTAAGATAGGCTCTTGTCTCACAAATCTAATGTGTTATTGTCACACCGAGTTACTATATATGTCACTTGCAAAGTTATGGTTATTATTTTGAACGGAAAGTTAACAGTAGTTCAAACAAGTTCATGCATTAGTTAATTGGATACTAATTATCAACTCTAACCAAACTAGGTTAACATGTCTATTTGCAACGTTATGGTTATACATAATGGATGTACATTCGGTGCTAATTACTTTTCAGTGTTGGCATTAACTTTAAGCGACATTTTTTTTAACTAAAGTAATAATGGTTGACATATCTATTGTGTTTACATGAGTTAACCAGGAATCTTGAAACCTGGAACATGTCTGATGAGTTGAACTTTATTAGATTCTTTTAACTGTCCTTTGGAATGTGGAGTATGAATAATGCATTTCAACTTTGGGTTATGTTCCATGCAACAGGTCAGTATATAATTTTGTTTTTAACATAAGGTAGATCTGGTTTTGCCTCGATCATTTTAGTCTCTTCCATAACTAAGTTTGGGTCAGTACGAGTGCATGCAACATTGCCAAGCTACTTACATGTAGTTACTGGCTAGTTGGGTACCTTATGGGTGTTTACCAAATTAAGTGGTTCTATATGAACCACTTAATTAGCCACTTAATTGGGAGAGTGAAACTTTAATACCCCTCCCAATTAAGAGGCATTAAGGGTTTTGTCCTACTTTTCTTCCTCACTAAGAAGAAACGAAACACCCCCTTAGACTATTAGAGAAAATGGTGCAATCACATGAGGCCGGTACCAAGCCGACGTGGATCATACTCGCGTCAAACCGGCGCCACTGCACTCCCACCCCTCGGCGCCAAAGAAAATGTTGAGAACTTGGCTTGCGCCAAAGTTGAGGAAAAGAGGAAAAAGTAGACGTACGTTGACTCCAACGGTCAAAAATTTTAATATATTTTTTTATCCCACCTTTATATATATCATACCCCATTTAACCATTTTTCATACAACTTTTTTTTTTATTATCTCTACCATAAAATATATAAAAACTTCAAATATATTGTAAACTATGAATCCGGATGATGTTGTATACGAATCCGATGATGAAGGTGACTATTTGCTTTTGACAAAAGCGTATGAGTATCACCTCGTTTCAACAACAAGAAGCTCAAAGTTCACGAATACGTAATCCGATATACCGCGACAAAAGAACGTTTGTTGGCCGACTATTTTGGCGATAATCTAAAATACCTGGAGTATTATTTTTTAGACGTCGATATCATATTAGCAGGAAACTATCTTTAGAAACAGTCAAAGGTATATTTACTTATACTACTGATCCTCTTTCCGAGAATGTTGAATTCTTTAAAGTCTGACCCAATTGTACGGGTCTAATGAGTTTTAGCGTGCGTAAGGTTTAGTTGTGGATCGGTCCTGGTGGGGATTCAGATCTGTACGATTTGGTGGTGATTTTGAGGGACATCTTATTGTGGTTGTGTTATGATGGGGGTTACGAGAGAGAGGGATAAGAGTGGATGTAATCTTGAGGATGCTACGCCGAGTAAGGAGAGTGGATCTGTGTCGTTTAAGCCACATGGCTATGTTACCATTCATTCTGTGGATAATACTAGGGGTAGCCCGAATGTGAGTGCAATTAAAGGTACTTATGATCGTATTTCTCTTGTAGATATGAATGATTCATTAGATGCACATAAGCCGCCAAAATCTACTATACCTTTAGTGGTCCCGTTTGTGTGTGATGAGGCTGTTAATGGGGTGCAAGAGCCGATTCCTGCTGCCCCTACCTTTGCTAGTAAGGTTGGTTCAAATAATGCTACTCGTAAGGTTAACTTTCGCACCTTTGAAAAGGCGGAGGTGCAAATTCCTCTGTCTTCTATATAGGTTGCTAATTCTTGTTTCGAAAATTGCTTATTTGGGTATTTAATTAGAAAGAGAGTTGCGTTTCCTGTTATGGATAATTATGTGAAGAATTCATTGAAGGAATTTGGCTTGATTCGTGCCACAATGAATTCAAAAGGTTTGTTTTTCTTCAAATTTTTGTCTGTTGAGGGTTTGAATGGTGTTTTGGAAAATGGACCGTGGTTTATTCGTATCATGCCTATTATTTTGAAGAAGTGGACTCCTTGAACGAGCTTTATGAAAGATGATTTGGGTTCTATTCCTGTTTGGGCGAAAATCCATGATATTCCTATTGCTACGTTTTCGGGAGACAGATTAAGTGCCATAGTTACTAAACTTGGAACTCCTATGATGCTTGATGCATACATGAGCATTTTGTGTATGCTTGGGGACATCTTAACTATGCTCGTACTTTGATTGACATTAAGGCTGATCGTGAGCTCAAAGATAAGATGGTTATTACTCTACTGTGTTAGGATGGTGAAGGGGATGTATTATTTATTGTTCTAGTGGAATATGAGTGGAAACCATCTCGTTGTGGTGTTTGTATGGTTTTTGGCCATGATAAGACCCAATGTCCCAAACGTGTGGTTGTTGACCTTAAACAACAAACACAAAAGAATGATGGTTTCCAAATGCCAAAGAAGAATGCGTTTCGGGGTATTGAGGTGGGAAAATGGGCTAAATTTAGCCCTTCTAAACCCAAGAAGCAGGTGTATCAGCATGTGTCGAAGAAGCTGGATGCTACCAAGAAGAAGATCAGTGGCTAGTATTAGTGGGACGAATATTGCTACATCGAATCCGTTTGATGCTCTTAATATAGATGATACTGATGAGGTTAATATTCCTAGTGTTACTGTTGACTTGACTAAAGATGGGGCTGATTTGGATTTTGGTAGTAATAAGGAAGCTAAGGTGGTGGAAGAGGAAAATGAGGATTAGGTTCTTGATTGCCAAAATGATATGGCTAGTTTTTTGGCATCTTGTTTACCTGCTGTTGCTAGTTCTTCTAAGGGTGAAAATGGTACTAATACCACTCCTATTGTAGAGAAAATTGGGAAGATCGAAAAGCTCATTATTGAAGAAAAAGTTACTCTTGTAGATGATGATGGTAAATCTCTAAAAAAGGTTGATTTGAAAGAGAAGGAGTAGGATACGGCTACTTCTTCAAGTAAGGTGGGTAACCCATTCTCTAAGGTGGGTAATGTGGATGTTTCTGATAGCGACAACGATGAAGTTATGGAATATCCTACCGAGAATTATTATTTCAGTAGTGAAGGGAACGAGAGGAGTTTTTTGGAGCAATGGAAAGATGGTACATGTGACTACAACAATTATGAAGATGATTACTTTGATGATTGTGGTCTATCTGTGGCCCAATTAAAAGCTGCTGCCATCCATGACATTAGACTCGGATAGGTTATTTTCCTTTAGTTAGCATAAAGTTGATGTGTCTTAGTTTATGCTTGGTTTTGTTTTGGTTTTCTAGTTGTGTGTAGCTAGTTGGATCATTTATTGCCTGTCGTGAATGATTTAGTGGTTGTTCAAGCGGTTACTTGAGGTTAATGTGGTACATCAGCCACATTCTATTGTACTTTTTTTTGTAATAAATTTTACCGGGTGGAGACCCTTTACAAAAAATAAAAATAATAATAATAATAAATAAATAAATAAATAAAAATAAAAAGAGTTTTAGTGTTATTATAAAATGCACTTTCGCCCTACACCAATTGGTATACGGCACAACACCCTTTAAAAATAAGTCAACATCGTGCACGTGATTGTCCAAATTTTTTTTACTATGTGTATTATTGATTTGTATACGTCTGAGTTTTTAAGGAAACCAGACTTTAATGACATTCAAAATTTATACACTACATATATGAGGGTTTATAGATTTTCGGGAATGCTTGAAAGTATTGATTGTATGCATTGAGAATGAACAAAAATATCCTTCTATAATGCTCGAAGCTGTTGCGCCATACGATTTGTGGATTTGGTATGCCTTTTTTTCATTTAGTTGGTTCGAATAACGACCTTAAAGTTTTAAGTTATTCTCCGTTATTTGACGACCTTATTGATGATATTGCCCATGTGGCTCCGTTTGAAGTAAATGGAGTTATATATGAAAAGTATTACCTAGCTGACGGGATTTACCCTCAGTGGGCAACTTTTGTCAAATAATTTACAGTGGCACAAGACGAGAAACATGGAATCTTTAAAAGGTGACAAGAAAGTGCAAGAAAGGATCTCGAACAAGCTTTTGGTGTCCTCCCGAAACGTTTGCGAATTGTACAACAATCTGCGCGTGCTTACACCATTAACAAAAATCATGTACACTTGCATCTTATTGCATAACATGATTTTGTATGATCAAAAGTTTGCGATAAGTGATTTCAACGAATTGTATATTAGTCTGCAACAAAATATACAACGTACTTCAATCAAGAGATTCAATGTACAACTAAGGAAAGCCAAAAAATTACGTGATAATCATACACACGAAACTATTCAACAAAATATATGAAGCATATTTGACAACAATAACAACAACAAAATTAGTTTATTGACAATTTGATGTATGTTTATTATTTCGTATTTAAAAAAAAAATCATATATATATATATATATATATATATATATATATATATATATATATATATATATATATATAGTGTATCTTTATTTTCAGAACCTTGTTAAGTGTGAGAACTGCGAGAACTCTAATTTTGCATTCGAAAACATGCATGTTCATATAAAACATGTATGTTTTCTTACATACACGTTAATACACATACATGCATAACATACGTGTTCATATTAAAACCTGTTAAGTGCAACAAATCAATGCAAAATGGTTTTATTTTTAGAACCATGTTAAGTGCGGGAACTGCGAGAACTCCAATTTTGCATTAGAAAACATGCATGTTCATATAAAACATGTATGCTTTCTTACATACACCTTAATACGCATGCATGTGTATTAAGGTGTATGTAAGAAAACATACATGTTTTATATGAATATGCATGTTTTCTAATGCAAAATTGGAGTTCTCGCAGTTCCCGCACTTAACAGGGTTTTGAAAATAAAGTCCCCCTATATATATATATATATATATATATATATATATATATATATATATATATATATATATATATATAGTGTAACTTTCAAACGAGAACCATTTTAACTGCGAGAACTGAGAGAACCACCAAAAACATACATGCACGTCTTCAATAATTGTATTTTTGCACATATGTTTTAAAAAAAAACATAGTTGTTCTAAAGAATTTGATAAGAAATTGAATATACAAAATTTTTCTTTGAAGGTGTGCATGTATGTTCTTATAAGACGTGCAACAACAATATTGCGGCCGTGTGTAAGATTTTTGTGAAAAAAAAGGATGAGTTCATAATGATATTGAAGAACATAGGTGCATGCTTACGATTATTGATGATTTGCATGTATTTTTATTTTATTTAAAAGGCGTGCATGTATGTTTTTTGTGGTTCTCTCAGTTCTCGCAGATAAAATGGTTCTCGTTAGAAAGTCCCCTTATATATATATATATATATATATATATATATATATATATATATATATATATATATATATATATATATATCTTCATATTGTAATTTGTATTTTTATTTTAATCAACATCAACTAACTCAATATCACCGGAGCGGGGTAAGAAGGAGATGAAAAAGGAAAATGGTGAAGTTGCATGACGTGACACACATTTTCCTATTCGGCTTACGCCACCGTACCATTTGCTCTTATGTGGTCTAGATTTACATTTTTGTACATATGTTACTTAAGAAAATCACAAAAGGTCGTCTGAATGTGGCTTAAGACTTGTGTGTCAATCACAAATTTGAGGTTATTAGGATCTTCAAAGTACTACCTCCGTCCGATAATTATTGTCTATGTTTGACTTTTTAAGTCTTTCTTTTACAACTTAAACCTTAATTATTTTTTCTTGTGTTATATAATACTTGATGCAAAATATATGAATGGATTGAGTTTTAAATGTACTTTTCATTGGTATAATTTTTATTAAATATTATATAATATAAACAAAAATATATAAAGTCAAAGTTGAAAAAGAAAGACTTAAAAAAGTCAAACTGGACAGTCAATGTGGGACGGAGGGAGTATTACTTTATCGTCTCTTGCTTCTTGCTAGAGCTTAACAAAATTCCACATGCAGTTAAAAAAGGATCTTTAAAGTGTTACTAGTAGCATTAGCCAAAACAGCCAAACATTGTTCACAACGTTAGCATCATAATAATTGGGTAGGTAGCCCTAAGAAAACAAAACTTTAGCATCCTATTAATGCTCGTACTAGATATGAGCATATAAAATACGACAAATCTGTATATTTCATGAGCTATTGGATTGTACAATATAGGGCTACACTGATCTGAACACAAGGAATAGTATGTTTATGTTCATATATATATAGTGGCTTCTTGTCTCCTTTCCTGTTTTACTTCTTTGTTCACTTTAACTTAACTTTTACCCGAGAATCTAGTTAAATATTTCACATCTAGGTTATGATAAATCATCATGACTATATACTAGTGATTAATATTCTAACCTAATCTTAAGTGTTCATTATCTTGTATTCCTGTACATGTTCATCGTGATTCAAGAAATCTCAATAAGGATAGACTTTGCTATTTTGAAATAGGGTATTACTTCATTTACTCCTATGATATCAAATGGGGAGTCACTTTATTTTGCATACTCTTAGTTTGGTACATACTAATTGACAAATCCCTACCATCCATCTAATTTAATTTAATGGTGGGGATTAACCTAAGATTTAATATGAAAACCTAAGTCTATGTTTTTGTCCCATTTCTTTATCTTTTTGTCTTTCTAATTATTCTCTTTTTATTTTATTTTCTTTTCTTTTCCCTTTTTTTTTGTCTATTTTTCCTATATAACGTTTTTTTTTCTTTTTTTTTCTTTTCTTGTTGTATTTCACTTTTTTTAATGTTTTCTCTTTTCTTTTCTTTTTTTTCTTTTGTAATTCACCTTTTTTTTAATAATTCACTTTTTTTTTTGTTCACTTTTTTTCCTTTTTTTTTCGCGTTCATATGTTTTCGCATGTTTTCTTACGTATTCGCTCGTTTTCATACGTTTTTGTCTGTTTTCTTCCGTTTTTGTCCGTTTTTGCCTGTTTTCATACTTTTTCGCCTGTTTTCTTACGTTTTCGCCCGTTTTCATCCGTTTTTGTTTGTTTTCATACATTTTCGTCCATTTTCTAACGTTTTTGCCCGTTTTCGTCTGTTTTCTTACGTTTTCGGCCGTTTTCATATGTTTTCGTACGTTTACATCCATTTTCGTCAATTTGTCATACGTTTTCGTCCGTTTTCAGACGTGCTTTTACGCTTTCAAACGTTTTTGTCCGTTTTCATACATATTTGTCCGTTTTCTTGCGTTTTCATCCTTTTTCTTACTCTTTCGTTCGTTTTCATACGTTTTCGTCCGTTTTCTTACGTTTTCATACGTTTTCGTCCGTTGTCATCCATTTTCTTTCGTTTTCGTCTATTTTTCATACATTTTCGTCCTTTTTCATATCTGTTTTTCCGCTTTCATATGTTTTCATCCGTTTTAAAATGCTTTTGGCCGTTTTCAGAAATTTCATATGTATCTGAATATCATAAAAGATATTTTGTAATATTGAGAATATCACAAGTGATATTCCGTGATATTCTTGATATCACAAGTGATTTTTTGAATATCACATGTGATATTCATAGATTTTCTGAATATCACAAGTGATATTCTGAGTACCACAAATAATATTATGAATATCATAAGTAATATTCTGTGACATTCATATTATCACAAGTGATTTTCTGAATATCACAAGTGATTTTCAACTAATGTTTTTTAACATGAAAATCACAAGTAATATTCAGAAATCCACAAGTGATATTAAGAATATCACAAGTGATATTCAGAATATCACAAGTGATACTCTGAATATCAATTGTCATACGTATTCACCCATTTTCGTTCGTTTTAATACGTTTTCATCCATTTTCTTTCGTTTTCGTCTATTTTTCATACGTTTTCGTCCGTTTTCAGATGTGCTTTTACGCTTTCATACGTTTCTGACCGCTTTCATACATATTCGTCCGTTTTCTTGCGTTTTCATCCGTTTTCTTACGTTTTTGTTTGTTTTCATACGTTCTCGTTCGTTTCTTTTATTTTCGTCCATTTTTCATGCATTTTCGTCCTTTTTCATATGTGTTTTTACACTTTCAAACGTTTTCATTCATTTTCGTCCGTTTTTAAATGCTTTTGGCCGTATTCAAACATTTTCATACGTTTTGAATATCATAAGAGGTATTCTGTGATATTCGTGATATTCTTTGATTTTCTGAATATCACAAGTGATATTCTGAGTACCACAAGTGATTTTCTGAATATCACAAGTGATTTTCAACTAATGTTTTGTAACATGAAAATCACTAGTGATATTCAGAAAACCACAAGTGATAGATATTTAGAGAATCACAAGTGCTATTCAGAATATCACAAGTGATATTCAGAAAATCACAAGTGATACACTGAATATCAATTGTGATATTCAGAGTATCACAAGTGATATTCAGAGTATCACAAGTGATATTTTGAGTATCACAAATGATATTCTGAGTACCACAAATGATATTCTGAATATCACAAGTGATTTTCAGAATATCACAATTGATATTCTGAGTACCACAATTGATATTCTGAGTACCACAAATGATATTCTGAATATCACAAGTGATTTTCTGAATATCACAAGTGATTTTCAACTAATGTTTTGTAACATGAAAATCACTAGTGATATTTAGAAAACCACAATTGATAGATATTTAGAGAATCACAAGTGATATTCATAATATCACAAGTAGTATTCAGAATATCACAAGTGATTTTCAGAATATCACAAGTGATATTCAGAAAATCACAAGTGATACTCTGAATATCAATTGTGATATACAAAAATGTATGGAAAAAGTAAGAAAATGAATGAAAACATAAGAAAATCACAAGTGATATTCAGAAAATAACAAGTGATATTACTAAATATTCAAAAACGTAAGAAAACAAACGAAAATGTAAGGAAATGGACGAATACGTATGAAAACGGACAAAAACGTATGAAAGCGTAAAATTACGTATGAAAACGGACAAAAATATATGAAAAATGGTTGAAAATAAAGGAAAAATGATTAAAACGGACCAAAACGTATGAAAAAAAACGAAAACGAACAAAATCGGATGAAAACGTATGTAAATGGACGAAAATGGGCGAAAACGTAAGAAAACGTACGAAACAGAGGAAAATATATGAAAGCGTAAAAACACATCTAAAAACGGACGAAAACGTATGAAAGATAGATGAAAATGGACGAAAACGAATGAAAACGTATAAAAACGAACGAAAACATAAGAAAATAGGCGAAAACGTATGAAAAGGGTCGTAGACGGGCAAAAACGTAAGAAAACGGACAAAAGTGTATGAAAACGGACAAAAACGTATGAAAACAGATAAAAACGTCAAAAAAATGACGAAAACATAAAAACGGACGAAAACGTATGAAAACGGACGAAAACATATATAAATGAACGAAAATGGTTGAAAACGTAAAAAAACGGACGAAAACAGACGAAAACATTTGAAAAGAGATAAAAACATTTGAAAAAAGACGAAAACATAAAAAATAGGTGAAAATGTTAGAAAACAGACGAAAACGTATGAAAACGGACAAAACGTATATAAACGTATGAAAACGGACAAAAACGTATGAAAACGAACGAAAATGTATAAAAACGGAAAAAAAAAACGTTTGAAAACGTGTAAAAAGGACGAAAACATTTGAAAACAGACGAAAACGTATGAAATCGAAAAGAAAAAACGTTAACTATTAAAAAAAATGAATTAAACAAAAGACAAAAAAAAAAAAAAAAAAAAAAAAAAAAGGACGTGAACTTGAAAAAAAAAAGTGAAAAAAAGTTGAATTACAAGAAAAAAAATGAAAATAAAAAACGTTAAGTAGAAAACATGGAAAAAAAAAGAAAGAAAAAAGACAAAGAAAAAGGAGAAAAAAACATGGACTTAGGTTTTCATATTAAATCTTATGTTAATTCCCACTATTAGATCAAACTAGATAGATGGTGAAGATTTGTCCATTGGTATGCACCAAAATAAAAATATGCAATCGAATTTTCCTCATCAAATGGGTATAAAGTATAATAAGAAGTTTTTACACAACATAAAATATAAAATAAAATCCAAAGAATTTTGTAAAGGGCAAAGCTTTTATTTTTAAATTCATAAGATGATTTGGTACAAGTCTTTGTGGTCCAAATCTATCTTCTTACTCATGTGCACCCCAATGAGCTCTCTTTCTTAAAGCTGTTCTTCCACGTGCCTCCTTCCACTCATGTCTAAATCCTTAACTAGTAAATCTTGTTAAGCTTTTTCTTTAGCTTCTTAAGCATTGAAAATAAACAAGATTATGTATTAATTATTGCATTGTTTATGGACAATTTATTCTATCTCTTCTATAGGTTGTTGGTTTAGCCTCTTGTTACTCGAGCTATTTTTGATTAATTCTCTTTGGAATTTAACAAACCATCATCAAGTTGGTCTAATAGCCACACAATCGGATGTCCTTACTATTTAGATGATAGACTAGTTGATTCAAGCTCGGTTGTGCATTTAGGCTCTATAGTTATTGGAACCTTAGTGGACCCTAAATGTTTAAACATCAATTGGTACACATCTTGGTGGGGCCATGCATGGAATTGGTCGGAAACGGTTATGGGAAAACCTGGTTAATTAGCTTGTGTACGTACGAGTCAAAAACTCACCCATATTACAGAAAAGCTCTTACGTTCACATTTTCTTTGGAATTTAACAAATATTTGTCGATTATTTCACATCATAATTCATAGAGTTTTAGCTTTGAAAAAGGCTTGCCTTTATGCGCATGCATGATATGTATGTACGTACTGCTTTAGCTTTTGTGAGGAACATGATGAAGATCAAACATACGTGCACCAGAGGTACAATATTACACAGTATGTGTTATGAAACCCACTTTGTAGAAACCAATCAAAATCTTGGAGAATATTTGGTACACAGTGTATGTCACGTTTTACTATGCATTAATTGTTAAGTTAACTTTACCGTATATGTAACGGATTGAGATGCAAGATTCACTCGCATTCTATCTACTTAAAAGTTTTTTTTAGTAACATATTCACCATGTGTAAAAACCTTTAAAAAAATAAAAAAAATAAAAAAAATGTTTTACTTTTGCAATACAATCCTTATATACATGACAACATGATCGAATGACAATATTAATGACCTGAAAACTGTGGCAACTAGCATGGGCAAATAGATGTGTATGGTTTTACATGCACCGACCGTTGTCGGGTAACCCTATGTTGTCATATCGTATATTCAAACTTAACACTACAACATACGCTGCTTTTAGCGGGGACATTTCCTCGCTTTCAGCGGGGACATCTCCCCGCCCAACACTTTCGGCGGGGATATGTCCTCGCCGAAAGTGCCTCGGCTAAAGCCCTTCGCTGTAAACTTTCGGCGGCGACGTACCTCTCTTTTGGCGGTGACACGTGAGACCCACGCTGCCAGCGTGGATAATTTTGGTCAGGTCAAACTTGCCAGCGTGGCAACACTTTTGGCGGGGACATGTCCCCGCTGAAAGTATTTTATAAAGTAAATGGTGCATATTTTTGGCGGGGACACTTCCCCGCTGAAAGTATTTTACAAGTAAAATGGCGCAATCTTTTGGCGGGGACTCTTCCCCGCTGAAAGTATTTTACAAGTAAATGGTGTTTATTTTTGGCGGGGACATGTCCTCGCGAAAAGTGCCTGACCCATTTTGCAGCAAATTGCTGCAAAATGGGTAATTTCCAGATTTTTTCCGGAAAAAATCTACATTATCACTACAAATCCAGAACCTGTATATAACCTAATTACAACACCACAAGACACTCAAATCACAAATTCGCCAAACATAATATGATATATATATCCAAATTTCTTAAAAATTAACATAATCATGTGTTTGTATCCAAATTCGCAAAATACGGTTCAAAAACCGTTATCACATGATCACTACATAAGCTAGCTATCCGCTATACGCTACAAAACTATACGTGGGAACAATGTAGCGGGAATCCTAACACATAAACTACATAAAGACATAATAATCCATGAAACTATCCAAACATTTGTCCATAACCCAAAACAAATATAAATCAACCCAAACAACCCATACGCTACTCCTGAGTCCCCCCACTAGCCCCACTCCCCTCCTCCAGGGTACCTGTAGACTCACCTGGTGATGGTGAAGCCTCCTGGGATCCCGATGTCGTCGCCTGAGTCGCTAGCTCAGCGGGGAAACCCGGCTGTGTTTTAGCCCACCCCACCAACATATCAATCAGTGTCCTTTGCTGGGACATCTCCTGGGTTTGCTTCTGGACTGTTTTGTGCAGGGAGGACGCGGAGGCTTGATCACGAGCTCGTGCGGCGCTGAGGGTCGTCTGACGACCACCGCCGGGTAAGACCAGGAATATGACCTCGCTGCTTGCCACCGATCACGTGGCGCATAATATTGAGGTTAGACATGGTCGTCCCCCCGGAGGTGCTCTCCGTCCGCATCTGTATCATCTGGTTCTGTTTTACAAAAAAATAAGCAAAGTAATATATAAGTCGTGATTTATTATATTTGCATTAATGTGGGTGAGTTTTATGGAAATAAATTATACTTACATATCTAGTCTCGGACAATGCAGACTCCCAAATGCCGTCTCTCGTATGGTTGTGTCTCTACATCGCGATCAAGTCTCTACCATCCACAGCGTCGGTGGGTTCTCTCAGCTGTTTATAAATAAACTCAATAACGACTCACCAAACACTATATATATAAATGAAATGATTAAAAAGCATCTTAGGAAGTTATCGCGTATAACAGCTAACGAATGCGACCCATGAAGGCTGGCAGTCGGATTGGCGAGCCGGTTCTGCCTGTTGGTCTCCCCTCTCTTCAAATTATCCGGGTTCGACCAGTGCTTAACCTGAGTATTATAAATAATAAAAAATGTTATATAAATGAATTACTATTACTATTATTATTATTATTATTATTATTATTATTATTATTATTATTATTATTATTATTATTATTATTATTATTATTATTATTAACAATAAGAATAATAATAATAGAAATAATAATAATAATAATAATAATAATAATAATAATAATAATAATAATAATAATAATAATAATAATAATAATAATAATAATAAAGTGTGGATCCCAAAATTTACATATTGTTCCCAATCCAACTCCGACATGTTCTCCGGGCGTTTTGCCTTGATCTCCTCCAGCTTCTCTATCCCACCTTGCTCAGTAAAATTTATCTTTTTGTTCCGCCACCTGTTGTCGTCGTATCGCTTTTGGAGATAATATTCGATACTCTTGACAATATCCTCTCCATCAGCACTGGCAAGGTGCTCGCTGAGATCAAAATAATGCTGCAATAAAATATAATTAAAATAAATATTCAAATTTAAATAAACAATCAAATTTAAATAAATAGCAAAGTTAAAATAAACAAACACAATAATTAAAAAAAATAAAAGATAAAAAAAAAAAAAAAAAAAAAAAAAAAAAAAAAAAAAAAAACTTACGTGTAGCTGGTCGTCGATGTGGGCCTTCGCGGTAGCAGGAACAGCCGACCAGGATTTGTAGTGCATAGGAATTGATTGCCGTAACAATTCCCCGACCAAGTTGGAGAACCACTTCGCGTGGTCGCCCACATGCTCCCACATCCCTTTGTCGTTCTTCCGGAATCTGATCGATACCGGACGACCAGTCTCTTTCCTCTCATTGCGGAGCCGCGTGTTCTTTGTGGGACCACGCACCGACTTCCCGCCTTTCCCAATTTTGGCATTGGGCTTGGGAGGTCTGGGAGGTCTGGATTTAGATCCTACAAGTAACCAAATTCAAGTGATGATGATATAAAATAACAAGTTATCAATTTCAAATAATAATCAAGTTTAATTAAAATAATCTAGAAATTCTTACTCTGACAATCACTGCCTATCCTCGTCGGACCACGGGGTGGCTCATTGCCTCCATCGCCACCGTGGCTCCTAGCAACAACATCTGCCATCTGTAAACGTACTAGTACAAGAAAATATAATTAGTGAAGAAACACATATACACATATACGCATATACACACACATTGAAATAAATAACAATTTATACAAAAATAATAATAATAATAATAATAATAATAATAATAATAATAATAATAATAATAATAATAATAATAATAAATAAATAAATAAATAAATAAACACATTTAACCACTCAATAACAATTTCATTCAAATAAGTGTCATTTAACAAATTACAATTTGAGATCAATCTCCCTCATCACTAAGATAAAAACCCTCATTATTAGTGTCAGCTTCATCTTCATGATCGACGTAATCTTCACCATCAGATGCTAAATCATGAGGAACGTGGTCATCATAATCAATATTATCTTCGTCGTCGTCGACATAAGTGATAATTGGTTGTGGTGGTGCCTCAACTTCCGCTGGCTCAACATCTCTATTTATGGTGTCATAATTCAACGTATCCAACTCAGCAGAGAGTGTGACATGTGATGATGTGTTGTCATGTACAACATCCTGATTGTCTTCTACCACGATGATATCCGGGTTCCAAATCTTTCGATGATAAGAATCTTGAACGGCCTTGACATTACTACGTTTACCCGGGAAATCAAGGTAAAAGACTTGTGTTGCTTGTGTTGCAAGAATGTATGGTTCACTTTCAAACGATACAAGATCTGTCATAATTTGTGTAATGTTGTTTCTATAGGTACAACGTTTTATGCAACCATGGTTATTAGTGTCGAACCATTTAACTTTGAACAACATAACCTTGAACGGAATATATTCAAGCTCGATAATTTCTTCAAGCTGGCCATAATACATTCCTCCGCTAGGATTAGGAGTTGAAATTCCGTTGTTTTGGGTTGAACGACGTAAATCACAGTCGTGTACCATAAGCAGAAAAACTTACAAAATAAGCCACAAACTGTGAGCTTATGAAACATAAGCCGAAAACCATAAAATCCATAAGCCGGGGCTGTTTCGGCTTATATAGCGGGGCTTATGGCTTATATGGTTTTTGAAGTCAAAAACCATATAAGCCATAAGCCCCGCTATATAAGCCGAAACAGCCCCGGCTTATGTCTTATATGGTTTTCGGCTTATGTTTCATAAGCTCACAGTTTGTTTATAGCGGGGCTTATGGCTTATATGGTTTTTGTAGCTCACTTTTTTTCGGCTTATGTTTCATTAGCTCACTTTTTTGTAGCTCACTTTTTTGTGGCTTATAAGCTTATATAAGCAGAAAAAGTCACAAAAAAGTGAGCTTATGAAACATAAGCCGAAAACCAAATAAGCCATAAGCCGGTGTTTGTTTCGGCTTATATAGCGGGGCTTATGGCTTATCTTGTTTTTAACTTATGTTTCATAAGCTTACTTTTCTGGCTTATTTTGAGATTTTCAGGCTTATATAAGCTTATCATAGCATGATAAGTTTATATAATCTCACAAGTTAAAAAAAAAACCACAAAAAGGGAGCTTATGAAACATAGCCGAAAGCCAAATAAGTCATAAGCCGGTTATATAAGCAGCTTTACAAACACCCCCTGTTGGGGCTACGCCACCTAAAAACAAATAGCCTTTTGCAGCCATGGTTTTCACCCCTGTATATAAGCCACGCAAAAACAAACACCCTTAGCAAGTCCCCACGACACTACTTGTGTCGTGGTACACATCACGAGCACACCCCATGGTGTGTCGTGTTCCAAACCATAAGCCCGCTATATAAGCCTAAACAAACACCCCTGTATATAAGCCTAAACAAACACCCCGCCCTGTTGTGGACATCATGACATCGTCTAAATTCCACTCTCCAAATAAACCATAAGCCCACTATATAAGCCTAAACAAACACCCCTGTTGTGGACAGTAATAACTTACTGTGGTCGCGGCTGGACTCGGCTGTCGCGGCTGTGGTCTCGGCTCTCAGATGCTCTCGGCTCTGCACCCAAAAAAATGCACAATTACAATTCCGAACACCCCTTAGTGTAAAAATGCAATCTCAAACTTTTGGCGGCGACATGTCCCCGGTAGAAACATAAACACAAAAAAAATTAAACATAACATAATATATATAATAAACCTGTGGTCTCGGCTTCAGGACTTGGCTACGGGTCTCGGCTACATGTCTCGGCCTCGGGTCTCAGCAGCAACTTTACCAAAAAAATTAACAAAAAAATTAAAATAATTAATGAAAAACATAAAATCAACAAAATTAACCAAAAAAATCATAAAACTTAACAAATTAAAAAATTAATTAACAAAATCATAAAAATTAACTTAACAAAATTACTTGGGTTTGGGTTCGGTTCTCACCTGGGTTTTGTATATGAGGGTGTGAGGGAAGAAATAGATGAGAAAAAGAAAGAATTAAATGAGGTGAGGGTTTGAGGAATCGTGCACAGTGGTGCGAGTGTGGTGGTGTTGTGGTGGGGGTGGTGGTGTAGTGGTAGGGATGGAGATCGTGTTAGTGGTGGTGAAGAAAGAGGCAGCAGCAGTTGTGTGGGTTTTTTTTTTTTTTTTTTTTTTTTTTTTTTTTTTTTTTTTTTAACAAGTGTTTGCACCAAATCTGCTAATAATTCAGGTAATAGTGGGATCTACTTTCACCGGGGACAAGTCCCCGCTGAAAGGTGGTCTTGTCTTTTTGCACACACTTTTAGAGGAGACATGTCCCCGCTAAAAGTTTTCGCACTTCGCCAAAAACTTTGGCGGGATAAAGTAAATGCTTAGAGGGAAAAACGAAATTATTGGTAACATCTTTTAGCGGGGACATGTCCCCGCCAAAAGTGTGCACAATTTAATTTAACTTAAATCAATGTTAATTAAACCATTTAAATTTAATTATTTATAATTAATTTAAATCAATTATGATTTATTTAAATCATTTAAAAGTATATATAAATCATTAATAATTAATTATTTTTATGATTTATTTATAATTTTAATTAAATCATTTATAATTATAATTAAATCATTTAAAATTGTTTTTAATTCATTTTTATTATGTTAAATCATTTATAATTATAATTAAATCATTTAAAATTGTTTTTAATTCATTTTTATTATGTTAAATCATTTATAATTATAATTAAATCATTTAAAATTATTTTTAAATCCTTTTTAATTAAGTTAAATCATTTATAATTATAATTAAATCATTTAAAATTGTTTTTAATTCATTTTTACACGAGATGTTAAACGAACGAGTCGAGATGATGTGATATTACACGAGATGTTAAACGAACGAGTCGAGGTGATGTGGTATTACACGAGGTGTTAAACGAACGAGTCGAGATGATGTGATATTACACGAGATGTTAAACGAACGAGTCGAGATGCTATGGTTATACACGAGATATTTTCCCACCTAACAACTTTTATCAACTCACAATATAAACTCACACACACTCATCTAACCCATATCATCTCACACACACACTCATCTCACTATATCTCTCTCTCTCTAGCAGTTTCCGTTTTCCGGCGACACCAGTAGTTTTCGGCCGCCAGAATCTTTTTCTGGCCACCACCTTTTATCAACTCAACTTGTAGATCGGGCCACCCCGATCACGATTCTACCACACACAACTACAAACACACACTGTCAACCAGAATGCAGCGATATAATCCTTTTATGTGTACTTGTGGAGTAGGAAATATAAAAAAAAGAACGTCACATCAAAAAGATACATTTGGATTGGAGTATTATGCATGTCCTCTTTCGAAGCCAAGAGAGAAAGGTCATGGATGTGGATATTTTATGTGGAAGACTGAATTTGATGAACAATTACAAGTAATATATTCTGCTTCAACATCTCACGGTTCTGGGTGCACAAACTGCCATGAAAAAGATCTTAGGATAAATATGCTGGAGGCACAAAAACAGGTGTTAGAGACATAAGTCAGGTTGCTCGAGGCAAGACTTGCAATGGCAACGAATCCCGACAACAATGACCACGCATGTCAATCGGATGCAATACTCCGTAACCTGTTAGGTGACATGGAAAATCTTCGTATGTAATGCTGTTGTTGTTGATGTTGCTGTTGTTGTTGTTGTTGTTTGTTGTTTTTTGTGTTATTCTTGTTGTTTGTTGTTTCTTGTGTTATTGTTGTTGTTTGTTGTTTCTTGTGTTATTGTTGTTGTTGTTTAATAAAATGTTGTTTGTTGTGTTATTGTTGTTGTTGTTGCTTTACCACTAGAAATCGTAAACTTCTATCCAAACACTCAAGATTGTAATTATTAATCTAAAAAAAGGTCCACAGTAAGAACCTAAGCAGTTTATAAAGGAATCCGAAACACCACACGCTTAGCTTCAAACACGAAGGCAAACATTTTATTCAAACCACACAAGAGTTGTAAACTGGATACATTTTCATACAGACTCAAACTAAACAGCTCGACAAGCAAACGAACCAGATCAAACGAAACAACTCAAACTAAACAACTCGACAACCAAACAAAACAACTCAAACTAAACAACACGACAACCAAATGAAACAACCCGTTTACTTTTTTTTGCGGCTAACTCCCGCTTTGCTTGAACTCGCATCACCTCTTCCTTTCCTTGCTCTCATTTCCTTGAGATATGCAAACGTAGCTTCAAGACTTGTTATTCTATTTTCCAGATTATCAACAGCTGCAGCTTCATCAAACGTGCTTTCAGCTTCATCCTCACCTCCAACAGCAGCAGCTTGAGCTTCAGCAGCACGTTGAGCTTCAGCAGTATCTACCTCTTCCAAATACTCTCTATAGTATGACTTTTTCCTCAACCATACCAGAATCCGGTCTCTCTGCCACGGTGCACAGTTCGCGTACGAACCATATTCATCAAAAATTTTAACGCCCCAATGATTTATAATTTCATTATACAAGAGCTCGTGTGATAAAGCCTTTGCCCACTCCTGTTCCGGCGTTAAACCATCCATTGTTATGTGTGTTTTGTATTTTGTTGCCGAATTTATGATTTAATATGTATTAGGTGTATGTTATAATATATATTAAAAAGTTTTTGGGAAAAAGTTGCAGCTTGGAGGGAAATTTGGCGCCTAAACTTTTAGCGGGGACTTGTCCCCGCCAAAAGTTATGCATTTTCCCACCAAAAGTAATGGCGGGAATAATACCCGGGACAATAAAAAGTGCAACTATTTTGGTCAAATATTATGAAATACTTTCGGCGGGGACAGTCCCCGCTAAAAGGTGGAGTTAAAAATGTGATTTTTTGGTCAAAGTTGTTATCTGCAAAAATACTTTCGGCGGGGACATGTCCCCGCTGAAAGTTTGCGTTGAAAATACAATGGGCGGTCAGCGAGAATTTGTGCCAGCTCATCACATGTTTTGTCGTTTAGTGACTTTCGGCGGGGACAAGGGCGTCGCCGCCGAAAACCTCGTCGCCCGTCCTCCTGTTTGTTGTAGTGTAAATTCTTAGAATGGTTAAGGTACTGATTCTCTCTAGAAAACTATAGTTCAAAATATATGCTTGCAAATAGTGATGGATTCGTAGAATAAAGTATCGGGAGAGGGGGGGGGGGACAAACCACATCTATAACTTTGGCAAAAGATAGCAATGAAACCACAAATTTTGTTGCTAACGAATCTTCAAATAGCAACAAAATCACAAAAACGACTGCTATATTTTCCTAAAGACATGACACTTTTTTAATAAATTATTTCGTATGAACAAACGCTCCGACCAACTTGCTATTAGCAATGTTACAAATGATCCATTCTTAGCAACTCTTAGCAACTTGTTTTATCCGTTCAAGAACGATCATTCTAGTGAGTATATTAGATCACTCAATGGATTAATTTGGGGTCGTGTGAATTGACTGTTCCTTGCATGGTATGACATGGAAAGGGGTTTTTTGGATTTAGGAAGGAGAGAGAGTGGACGCGAAAAGGGTACGAAAATGGATTCGAATTCTGCTAGTTCATCATTGAATGCTAGTTCATCATTGAATCCTAATAATGAACATGTGATTGTGAGCGAGGCTTTTTCGAGTGTCACAGCTTCGGTTGGAAAGATCCAGTCAGCTATAAACGAACCATTACAAGACGTATTGAATGTTGATGAAGGTGAAGTCAACTCGAACACATGTATAGAGTCTCTATCTTATGCCAATGTACTCAATGCTGATGCGGACATGAATGTTTCTTTAGCTGTTAAGATTCGTAACATTGAAAACAAATGCTGGAAGGTAAACTAGTGTTATTGGGTGACGATGGGAAGCCGTTGAACACATGTGGAGCTAAGACGAGTAACACTGAATTTAGCATTAATGGTGAACCAAGTAATAAAATTGTTAACTTTCATACCTTAATAGCCCCGTCCGGTAATGGGGCTGATGTTACTATTCCTATAAAATATGTCATTGAGGTCAAGGAACGGTTCGAGAATTCTGTTTATAGGTTTTTTTGGGTAAGAGAGTTACGCACTAGGTGGTTGAAAACATGTTAAGAACGCGTGGAGTAGATTTGGGCTGGTTCGTACTATAATGAATGCGAATGGCATTTTCTTGTTTAAATTTAGCTCAAACACGGGTATGGAAGCAATGCTTAAGAGTGGACCATAGTTGATTCTTAATGGAAGCAATACAGTAGGCAATATAGCTAACGTGTCTACTACTAGTGGTACGAAAATGAAATCCCATGTTTTAAATGGGAAATCATGACTTCAAAGCCATTTGAAGCTCTAAATTTGGCTTTTGATATTGTAGGTGCTGCTTCGAGTGGCACATTTAGTTCCAAAAATGATATGGCTGGTGTGAATGTTGGAAAAAATAAGCAAGTTAATATAGATGTTGAGAACAGTGATAATGATGTTATTGAGGATGACAATGAAAATGCACATTTTATTGATCCTAAATATTCAAAGAGTACAAGTACCTCTTCTAGCGGAGGAGGTAGTGGGAAGCTGAGTTTATATGAACAATGAATTGAGAGCTATGAAGATAATCCTTATGATGAGTATGAATGCGAAGATCTAACTCTCGAACAAATGGCATTCTGTGATGCATTTTTTTTGGTGCAAATGTGAATTATATTAATATCAAAACACTTTACATCATGAAGATAACATACTGATAATGGACAAGCCCATATCAGATACTAAAGAAATCACCATATACTATTCTATCTTTCATATCAAAGATATCCGATATCAGACAAGACTAACAAACTATGTTTGACATCTCTATTCTATGCTACATAACCAAAATGGAGGAACATCATCTCAGTCATCATAATTCTTCACCTGTATCCATTACCAACCACTTAATTCACATTTTGTTTTGCACCTACCATCTAGCTGCATTTCCATTCTTCATTCCACTTAACCACTCAACCTGCCACCACAGTAGCTTAAGTGGAAATGAAAAATGGCATCACTAGGAACCCTTACCCATCCATGGAGGGGCTCTGCCAAAGTAACCTACATTTCCCTCTCAAAGAAGGGCTTCAGTTACTTGGGAACACTCACCCTCAATGATGCCAACCATTCCTCCTATGACAATGTATTGAGAGGACCAAGCAGGTTCATCTTTCACTCCTCGCTATTCCTCTCATCATACATTGTCCTCTAAAACCATATACCCTTCACAATGGGTGCCCTACATTATGGTACATTCAAATGAATGATTGAGCACTATCCCAGTTCCTCTCTTCTCCTTATATGCTTCTTCCATGGTAATGCTTGTCGCAACCATCTCCTACTACTCTTCCACCAGGTTTCTAACTCCGATAACGGTCTTCGATCTTGGTCCCTCTTGTGAAAGCTCTGTCTTCACATTTTACAAGGTAGCGTTGTCTACTATGCTTCCTGAACGTCAATCAAATTTCTCTTCCAGAACAAAGGGTCATCTCACCAATAATCTCTATGTTCTTCTTTCGTTTTAGAACACAACACAATGTCATACTATGACAATTTGTCCAAAACACGCGAAAACATGATTATTCTAGCCAACACCATTGGCATCATTCAAACTCACAAATGTGGTAACGAGTGCAAAGGCAACTTCAGAAATCATCTTAGGGAATTTTCACATCGCCTTCTTTCTTCTTCAGGAACTGAAATACTTCCCAAAGGTTACTCTCGGTTAGTTAACCCCCTTCTTAGAAGTTTTTGTGGTTGCTTCTTCAGTCCTTCAAATCTAAAATGATGCAATCAGACGCGGAGTTTCAAAGGAAGACCAAATTAATTATTGATACGCGGAAACAGATAATGATTAGTGATAGTGGTACGTTTAAGTTCACGATAGTCGATACGTCATCGCATACTTCTCTCGTTCTTCTTCATAAACAAACAAGAGCATCTAAAGAGAATCACCAAGGTTAAAAATCATATTCCATCAGCTCCTTCAATCTCTCAACTTCTATGGCACCATGGTTTCTTCAACTGAGATCAGTTCAATGCCCACTCTACTTCTTAAGCAGGAAGGAGTACCAAAAGGTTCATCAGAGAATACCGGAAAATCTTCGTATGACAAAATATTTCCCAATAGCAGAACTTTCTAAGGGTTGATAATAATGGTTTTCAGGAAAAACTTGATAATCACATGAGTTTGGGGTAGGTGTTTCCATAGTGACAGAAATTTTAGCAGATGTAGAGAGTCATCATAATGGAATAGGGTGAAGCAGATTTTTAAGGTCACATTTCAGATATGGTAGTCTATGGTATCTTCACGAATAGTCATTCAGTCCAAAAGACCGCACAATCAAACATATCAAAGTCAAAGGGTTCATAGAGTGAATACAGTCATCAAATCATACAGATAGTTCATATATCAGAGTCAAGTACATGATTCAACAAAAGTGTTGGGATGGATAAACGAACAGTTCAATGTGTGGGAATTTCGTTTAGCTTCTTAGCATAAGTAGCAGGTAGGATGTGTATCATTGGTAATACGAACATCGTATAATTGTCAATCATGAGAGTTACAGAATCTCAGTCATCAGCATCATTATGCTTAGTTAACAAATCCATACAGAGATAGTATTTACATCATGCCCTTCCAAAGGAAACGGTTGGCAGAACAAGGTTCATCATTCAAAGAGAGGAAACAAAACTTCTCATATTCGTGGTTCATAATTACCAGGATTCTCATAGGAGTAGTAATGGATCATACAGAGTTAAGTAGTATCGGATGATACATTCATACTCATCATAAGTAATGAATTCACAGAATGTGTCGAACACATTGCGGTTGAATGACCTACGATATGGTCAAAAGGTGTCAAACAGCTTATCAAACAAATCGGAGGCGGAGATTAAAATCTAAAAGTGAAACTTAAATGTGTAAGGTATCCAGGTAGCTTTCCGAGGTATTCCAAACTTACTTGGTTACTAACCTTAAGTTGTAAAACTTCTAACTTCTGAAACAAAGGTCCTTATAAGGCTTATCCAAGAGCAAAGGCACGATCAGAGTGATACGGAAGCAAATGATACTTACATAAATGTCTTAGTCTACTCATTCCTCACCGGTAATAACTTGGGTTCCTATGGGGAATCCTAATGTAAAGTTTCAAAGGTTGTCTTATGAGCGCCTACAGGGAAACTTAGGGGTCCAAACTTCACAGGTCAAGGGTAAATGTATTACGAATCGCAGCCTGGGCTCTGATACCATAATTGTAACACCCTAACCCGATAAGGGTAGAAGTATTACATTACAGTGACATATCAGAACAAACACAAGCATATGATTCATACATACAACGAAATTCAGGGTTACAAATGAAAATCTGAAACTACAAGGTTACAAAACCATAAATACTATGTCTAATAAAGTGAAACTTCATCTAATCGTCTCTAGTCCAAAGCATAGTCTTCTAAGTCCAGTCACGCTCTCTTCCCATAACCCAGCTTCCTACTAAAACCTGCCGCAGGAAAAGGAAATGCGGCTGAGCTTAAAAAGCCCAGTGAATAGATACATATACAAAGCAATGATAATGAAACAGAACTGAAATATAGTGCATTGGGGAAATAGAATAAGGAATAGATAAAAGAGTAATAGAATAGAAAGAAGAAAGGATAGTCATCTACCACGAGCCCAGAAACATATCATATCATATAAGCCGTCAATACCATAATTCTTCATAATCATATAGAGGGGAGTCCTCTCAGATAATCAGATAATATGAGGGGTGTCCTCATTCTTCAAATGGGTGGAGTAGCGAACTCCCAGAAATTGTGAAAGGCATGTAAAGCACACAGTACCAGTCACCAGACATATATCATAATCATAATCATAGTTAAATCCACTAAACAGAACAGATCTAGGATGCATCCATACGCCCCCGCAGAAATCATAGTGGCCATAACAAATCATATCATAAAGCGCGCATATCATATAACAGAAAGGGGACGGTGTAGCCAAATCACTAGGGCCACACACTAGTCATGCCAGTGGTGCATCACAGACACGCCTATGGTACCTCCATAGGTAGGGAAACAGAAATGGCTCGGGTATCAAACTAAGAGTCAGGTCTCATATCATACAAAAGGTCATATAGCAAAGGTGTATCTCATAATCATATCAAAGGTTCATAATAGCAGTTCATAACAAAGGGTTCATATCAGAAATAGTATTCAAGGTCCAATAAGAGTTTATCAGGTCATGGTTCATATTCAAAAATCAATTCATGGTTCAGTTCAAAAGTCCGTTTCCAAAGTTTCTATTAAAAGTCCAATTTAAATAATCTTTTAAAACAGTTTTCATAAAAATGGTCTTTCAAAATATAGGGTTCATGAAAGTTAAATAACCTTTCTTTTAAAAAGAAATTTAGCATCATTTATAAACATCTTTCAAATCGGTTCTTCTCAAAACATTTCCATGGTATCATTAAGAAGGTTTTCATAGCATAGGTTCATAACGGATGTCATATCAAGTGGGATCAACAGAGAAAGTTCAAGTAAAGGGGATCATAGCAATGGCATCAATTCGGGAACTAACGGATCAGAATATGAAAGAGATCATGAGAAACCTTTTGAGAAAGGTCAGAATATCTGTACCTCAATCGCCATCGAAATCATAACATACGTAAGCATATGGAAACACTCCTTCTTCAACGAATCTACATGAATTAATGATCGGCTTATTATTAATAACTTATTCAATTCAGATTTCTCATTTTAGTCGGCTTTCCAGTTTTAGTAACTTTCCTTTTAAAGTGACTTTCCACTTTTAGCAGGTTTCCATAAATAGTAAGTTTCCACTTTTAGAAAGTTTCCATAATTAGAAAGTTGAGTCATTATTAATGAAATCAAAGTATCTTTTAACATATTTACACATTTGGTCCTTAGGGTTTCATAACTTTACATTTTAACCCTTTACTTTCCAAAATTACACTTTAAACCTTTTAGTATTCAAAGTTACACTTAAAACCCTTAACTTATCCATTTTACATAATGATCCCTTATTTTATCATGTTATACGAATATACCTTCAAGTATTCACAATTTACACTTTAAGTCCTTCAAGTTATCAAAGTTACATATTTAACCCTTTAATTTACAATTTCAACCTTTAATTATCAATAATTACATATTAAACCATTAAATTACCAAATTTGCACAAAACCCCCTGAATATATTTTATTATTCAAAATCACCTTAAGTTTCCAGAATTTACATGTTTAGTCCCTCCATTTTAATTATTTCCAAAATCGAAACCCCAATTAGTTTTAAATTCATTTTAACCTTTTAAAATATAAAAATTACATATGGTACCCTTAGGTTACATTTTATTCGAATAGTACACAGCCCACAATAAGTTCTAAAAATAACCCTTAAGTTTTAGAAGTTACAAAACTCACCAAAAACATTTTAGCCAAATCGTATAAACCAAAAATATAGGTTTTAGAAACCCTAATCCTTCTAATCAATTTCCAATCATTAACTCATCAGTACATATCATTAATTATCACCTTTTCCAGCCCTAAACCAAAACCCTAGGCTCTCGACTTTATTTTCTTTCTTCTTTTTATTTACAATTTACACAAAACCAAATAATTCGAAATACCATGATCTAAGCCAAGATAATTTTTCCAACATTTTTCCAGGTTATAACACATCAAAATAAGTGTATAAAAATTTTATTAAGAATTATTCTGGATCGGAATGTATCTTTTACAATTAAACACGTTTTTAGGGTTTTAATTCACAAAAGTGATGTCGAGCATGCATGGGTCGAACCAAACAATTTATTTGATGTTTATAAGGTATAAAGGACCTGAAAAAAATACCAAACCAAGAGTGGAACGTGTAGAGAGGGCTGTACGAATTATAGCACACGCGTAGAGCCAAAACGATCCAAAAATCACCACGACTTCAACAATGATCTTCCAACCTTGAAACCAATTTTCGTGGGTCTTATATGATGTAAGGAACATCAGAAAAATAAGAAATCATTTTTATAGAGGTCGTATGAAACATAACGAATTTACCTTTGTTCTAGGGCTCGACACAAAGAAAACAATGCTACGATCGTGTAAGGCTTCAACAATTCGAATGGGATTTTTCTTGGCTTCTTAGGATGTTGATGAATCACAGAAAAATGCTTGAGAGTGATGGGAGAGTCGAATGGAGGCTTGTGATTTGTTTGTGTGTTTATTTTCTTGATCGGCACTTTAGGGTTTAGCATAAAAGGTATGGATTTGATCTAATTGGAGTATGGCCGTGTAAATGGGGAGTCTTGGGCCAGAATTTTCGTGATCTTTGGTGGACAAAATATTTGGTGATGAATATCTTCTAAATTTACCAAATATACATCATTTTAATTCAAATTAGAACTCTTTCAAGTAACTTTTATCTCAATCGGCCAAACTAGGGGCATTTTGGTAATTTCACCACTTTTATGAATGTTAAATAAAGTTGTTAAAATTATTTTGGATCATAACTTATGCATTGTCAGGAGTTTGGGATTTATTTGGAGACTTTATAAACTTTTAATTAAATTCTAAACTTGTAGGGGTATTTTGGTCTTTTCACATGTTCTCAGATTTTAGGTGTTACAACTTCTTCCCCTCTAAAAAGAAAAATTTCGTCCTCGAAATTTGAAGTCGCAAAGTTAGACAAAGTCGTAGCAAACCGCAAAAGTCGTTACAACATTCTCAAGCCCGGGGAGGTTCTTCCAAAAGATATTCAGACCAACTGGTTTCTCATGACTCGTAATTATTGTCAAAACAGTTCCAGATTTCTCAGAAGGGCATATCATATTGAATTTGAATCAAAAGGATAATGTACCAAACATAACGGATGATAATCGAATTCTCCAGGAAGAGGTATAGAAATACATAGGATTTCCATCGAATTGATTAGGCGAATCAGATGAGAATACATTAAATTGTAGCAAACATGGGTTGATATACGGTTTAACCCTTCAGCTTCTCAGATAGTCTCGGCTTTTAGATAACCTTCCAAAGGTATTCTCATAAACAAACAGGTCTCATTTCCTCAAAGTCCACAATCACATATTTTACTCATAGCAGATCATAATGAACAACTTCGCGAATGCGAATCGTATACGGACATAAAGCATATCGTTAGATATCGTCAACGGCAGAAGTTTCATAATGGAACCTAAGATCAGCAAAACACGTGTCGAGAGTCCAAACGTATCGAATCGTATAACAAGGACAGCATATCAAACGTATAGGTAGAATGAACCTAAAGTCTCACTAAACTCAGATGATCTTGATCAGATGCCAGAATTCTAAAGCTTCTAAGGCACTTCTTAAAATATCATATGCCCACCATAAGTGCACGTTATATGATGTAAGTATTATCACGTTGGCCAGGCGTCATAATACTGGCATCATATACATATGCCCTCATGATGATCATACTTTATCTCAAGTCGTGAACACCCAAACTTATTTAAATCCATCTAGTCCACCTACAGTCTCAGAGGTCACCCGAATCAAACAACATAACTAAGAGAACGAAATTACTCGAAGAGTAACGGAAATCCGAGAATGTCAGTCAGAATTAAGGTACGTTATCAATAGCGTCAATCATCACGTCTAAACACAAATGTCCGCTTCAAAATCCGTCCACTCAATTACAATTTCAAAAATCCTTTTTCCAAGTTGGAGTAGTCTGTTTACGCTTGTCCCTCTTACCTAACGATGAAAAGAATTTACAAACTCGAGTCTGGTTCCTCACGCCTTCAGCAACTCCTCTTGGTATTGTGGCATCGTAACGGCAGTCTCTGACACGATCACTGTGCATCCCTCCATCCGCAAGTCTGCTTCTGCTCACAATTCATCTTAGTGCAACTAAAATGAATAGAGAAACAAGACTGCGTGTCTTTGACAGGTCTTCTAACATAGCTCCAGGTTTTAAGGTACATGATGTTGTTGTCGACTCCAGGTTGTGTGTTGAATGGTTCGTCTTCTTTGGTCTGGTTGTCTTGATGCCCGAACTGAAATCTTCACGCGTTGCATGATGTATGATTGAGCACTATCCCAGTTCCTCTCTTCTCCTTATATGCTTCTTCCTTGGTAATGCTTGTCGCAACCATCTCCTACTACTCTTCCACCAGGTTTCTAACTCCGATAACGGTCTTCGATCTTGGTCCCTCTTGTGAAAGCTCTGTCTTCACATTTTACAAGGTAGCGTTGTCTACTATGCTTCCTGAACATCAATCAAATTTCTCTTCCAGAACAAAGGGTCATCTCACCAATAATCTCTATGTTCTTCTTTCGTTTTAGAACACAACACAATGTCATACTATGACAATTTGTCCAAAACACGCGAAAACATGATTATTCTAGCCAACACCATTGGCATCATTCAAACTCACAAATGTGGTAACGAGTGCAAAGGCAACTTCAGAAATCATCTCAGGGAATTTTCACATCGCCTTCTTTCTTCTTCAGGAACTGAAATACTTCCCAAAGGTTACTCTCGGTTAGTTAACCCCCTTCTTAGAAGTTTTTGTGGTTGCTTCTTCAGTCCTTCAAATCTAAAATGATGCAATCAGACGCGGAGTTTCAAAGGAAGACCAAATTAATTATTGATACGCGGAAACAGATAATGATTAGTGATAGTGGTACGTTTAAGTTCACGATAGTCGATACGTCATCGCATACTTCTCTCGTTCTTCTTCATAAACAAACAAGAGCATCTAAAGAGAATCACCAAGGTTAAAAATCATATTCCATCAGCTCCTTCAATCTCTCAACTTCTATGGCACCATGGTTTCTTCAACTGAGATCAGTTCAATGCCCACTCTACTTCTTAAGCAGGAAGGAGTACCAAAAGGTTCATCAGAGAATACCGGAAAATCTTCGTATGACAAAATATTTCCCAATAGCAGAACTTTCTAAGGGTTGATAATAATGGTTTTCAGGAAAAACTTGATAATCACATGAGTTTGGGGTAGGTGTTTCCATAGTGACAGAAATTTTAGCAGATGTAGAGAGTCATCATAATGGAATAGGGTGAAGCAGATTTTTAAGGTCACATTTCAGATATGGTAGTCTATGGTATCTTCACGAATAGTCATTCAGTCCAAAAGACCGCACAATCAAACATATCAAAGTCAAAGAGTTCATAGAGTGAATACAGTCATCAAATCATACAGATAGTTCATATATCAGAGTCAAGTACATGATTCAACAAAAGTGTTGGGATGGATAAACGAACAGTTCAATGTGTGGGAATTTCGTTTAGCTTCTTAGCATAAGTAGCAGGTAGGATGTGTATCATTGGTAATACGAACATCGTATAATTGTCAATCATGAGAGTTACAGAATCTCAGTCATCAGCATCATTATGCTTAGTTAACAAATCCATACAGAGATAGTATTTACATCATGCCCTTCCAAAGGAAACGGTTGGCAGAACAAGGTTCATCATTCAAAAAGAGGAAACAAAACTTCTCATATTCGTGGTTCATAATTACCAGGATTCTCATAGGAGTAGTAATGGATCATACAGAGTTAAGTAGTATCGGATGATACATTCATACTCATCATAAGTAATGAATTCACAGAATGTGTCGAACACATTGCGGTTGAATGACCTACGATATGGTCAAAAGGTGTCAAACAGCTTATCAAACAAATCGGAGGCGGAGATTAAAATCTGAAAGTGAAACTTAAATGTGTAAGGTATCCAGGTAGCTTTCCGAGGTATTCCAAACTTACTTGGTTACTAAACTTAAGTTGTAAAACTTCTAACTTCTGAAACAAAGGTCCTTATAAGGCTTATCCAAGAGCAAAGGCACGATCAGAGTGATACGGAAGCAAATGATACTTACATAAATGTCTTAGTCTACCCATTCCTCACCGGTAATAACTTGGGTTCCTATGGGGAATCCTAATGTAAAGTTTCAAAGGTTGTCTTATGAGCGCCTACAGGGAAACTTAGGGGTCCAAACTTCACAGGTCAAGGGTAAATGTATTACGAATCGCAGCCTGGGCTCTGATACCATAATTGTAACACCCCAACCCGATAAGGGTAGAAGTATTACATTACAGTGACATATCAGAACAAACACAAGCATATGATTCATACATACAACGAAATTCAGGGTTACAAATGAAAATCTGAAACTACAAGGTTACAAAACCATAAATACTATGTCTAATAAAGTGAAACTTCATCTAATCGTCTCTAGTCCAAAGCACAGTCTTCTAAGTCCAGTCACGCTCTCTTCCCATAACCCAGCTTCCTACTAAAACCTGCCGCAGGAAAAGGAAATGCGGCTGAGCTTAAAAAGCCCAGTGAATAGATACATATACAAAGCAATGATAATGAAACAGAACTGAAATATAGTGCATTGGGGAAATAGAATAAGGAATAGATAAAAGAGTAATAGAATAGAAAGAAGAAAGGATAGTCATCTACCACGAGCCCAGAAACATATCATATCATATAAGCCGTCAATACCATAATTCTTCATAATCATATAGAGGGGAGTCCTCTCAGATAATCAGATAATATGAGGGGTGTCCTCATTCTTCAAATGGGTGGAGTAGCGAACTCCCAGAAATTGTGAAAGGCATGTAAAGCACACAGTACCAGTCACCAGACATATATCATAATCATAATCATAGTTAAATCCACTAAACAGAACAGATCTATGATGCATCCATACGCCCCCGCAGAAATCATAGTGGCCATAACAAATCATATCATAAAGCGCGCATATCATATAACAGAAAGGGGACGGTGTAGCCAAATCACTAGGGCCACACACTAGTCATGCCAGTGGTGCATCACAGACACGCCTATGGTACCTCCATAGGTAGGGAAACAGAAATGGCTCGGGTATCAAACTAAGAGTCAGGTCTCATATCATACAAAAGGTCATATAGCAAAGGTGTATCTCAGAATCATATCAAAGGTTCATAATAGCAGTTCATAACAAAGGGTTCATATCAGAAATAGTATTCAAGGTCCAATCAGAGTTTATCAGGTCAAGGTTCATATTCAAAAATCAATTCATGGTTCAGTTCAAAAGTCCGTTTCCAAAGTTTCTATTAAAAGTCCAATTTAAATAATCTTTTAAAACAGTTTTCATAAAAATGGTCTTTCAAAATATAGGGTTCATGAAAGTTAAATAACCTTTCTTTTAAAAAGAAATTTAGCATCATTTATAAACATCTTTCAAATCGGTTCTTCTCAAAACATTTCCATGGTATCATTAAGAAGGTTTTCATAGCATAGGTTCATAACGGAGGTCATATCAAGTGGGATGAACAGAGAAAGTTCAAGTAAAGGGGATCATAGCAATGGCATCAATTCGGGAACTAACGGATCAGAATATGAAAGAGATCATGAGAAACCTTTTGAGAAAGGTCAGAATATCTGTACCTCAATCGCCATCGAAATCATAACATACGTAAGCATATGGAAACACTCCTTCTTCAACGAATCTACACGAATTAATGACGGCTTATTATTAATAACTTATTCAATTCAGATTTCTCATTTTAGTCGGCTTTCCAGTTTTAGTAACTTTCCATTTAAAGTGACTTTCCACTTTTAGCAGGTTTCCATAAATAGTAAGTTTCCACTTTTAGAAAGTTTCCATAATTAGAAAGTTGAGTCATTATTAATGAAATCAAAGTATCTTTTAACATATTTACACATTTGGTCCTTAGGGTTTCATAACTTTACATTTTAACCCTTTACTTTCCAAAATTACACTTTAAACCTTTTAGTATTCAAAGTTACACTTAAAACCCTTAACTTATCCATTTTACATAATGATCCCTTATTTTATCATGTTATACGAATATACCTTCAAGTATTCACAATTTACACTTTAAGTCCTTCAAGTTATCAAAGTTACATATTTAACCCTTTAATTTACAATTTCAACCTTTAATTATCAATAATTACATATTAAACCATTAAATTACCAAATTTGCACAAAACCCCCTGAATATATTTTATTATTCAAAATCACCTTAAGTTTCCAGAATTTACATGTTTAGTCCCTCCATTTTAATTATTTCCAAAATCGAAACCCCAATTAGTTTTAAATTCATTTTAACCTTTTAAAATATAAAAATTACATATGGTACCCTTAGGTTACATTTTATTCGAATAGTACACAGCCCACAATAAGTTCTAAAAATAACCCTTAAGTTTTAGAAGTTACAAAACTCACCAAAAACATTTTAGCCAAATCGTATAAACCAAAAATATAGGTTTTAGAAACCCTAATCCTTCTAATCAATTTCCAATCATTAACTCATCAGTACATATCATTAATTATCACCTTTTCCAGCCCTAAACCAAAACCCTAGGCTCTCGACTTTATTTTCTTTCTTCTTTTTATTTACAATTTACACAAAACCAAATAATTCGAAATACCATGATCTAAGCCAAGATAATTTTTCCAACATTTTTCCAGGTTATAACACATCAAAATAAGTGTATAAAAATTTTATTAAGAATTATTCTGGATCGGAATGTATCTTTTACAATTAAACACGTTTTTAGGGTTTTAATTCACAAAAGTGATGTCGAGCATGCATGGGTCGAACCAAACAATTTATTTGATGTTTATAAGGTATAAAGGACCTGAGAAAAATACCAAACCAAGAGTGGAACGTGTAGAGAGGGCTGTACGAATTATAGCACACGCGTAGAGCCAAAACGATCCAAAAATCACCACGACTTCACCAATGATCTTCCAACCTTGAAACCAATTTTCGTGGGTCTTATATGATGTAAGGAACATCAGAAAAATAAGAAATCGTTTTTATAGAGGTCGTATGAAACATAACGAATTTACCTTTGTTCTAGGGCTCGACACAAAGAAAACAATGCTACGATCGTGTAAGGCTTCAAAAATTCGAATGGGATTTTTCTTGGCTTCTTAGGATGTTGATGAATCACAGAAAAATGCTTGAGAGTGATGGGAGAGTCGAATGGAGGCTTGTGATTTGTTTGTGTGTTTATTTTCTTGATCGGCACTTTAGGGTTTAGCATAAAAGGTATGGATTTGATCTAATTGGAGTATGGCCGTGTAAATGGGGAGTCTTGGGCCAGAATTTTCGTGATCTTTGGTGGACAAAATATTTGGTGATGAATATCTTCTAAATTTACCAAATATACACCATTTTAATTCAAATTAGAACTCTTTCAAGTAACTTTTATCTCAATCGGCCAAACTAGGGGCATTTTGGTAATTTCATCACTTTTATGAATGTTAAATAAAGTTGTTAAAATTATTTTGGATCATAACTTATGCATTGTCAGGAGTTTGGGATTTATTTGGAGACTTTATAAACTTTTAATTAAATTTTAAACTTGTAGGGGTATTTTGGTCTTTTCACATGTTCTCAGATTTTAGGTGTTACAAATCTTGCATCATATATACATTTGTTAGAAATTCTATTTGATAAAGGACCAGAACTGTGCCAGAAATCATACCCCAGTAGAGTATTTTTGCCATTACCAAGAACATGAGTAACAAAAGGCCTGACGTTCACTCTCAAATCCAACAAAGCTTTCCATGTTCCACTATCCTGATTTTCAGCTTTCACATCCCAAAAACATCCCCCCTTAAGTTTCACCCAGTTAACCCATTTGACCCAAAGACTGTCTGCATTAGTCATTAATTTCCAAATGTGTTTGATATAAGGCTTCCTGGTCAAGTTAGACGTTAGATTATATTTGGTCTTGAGTCCAATGTTTTTCTAGTGGTTAAGAGTATATTTCCTTCGTATAGAAAAAGTAATGTCTTGTTATATTAGCTTTAAGGTCTATGTAATAGGCTGAGATGCGTGATTCACTCTTATTCATTGTATTTAAACGCTTTTTTGAAGTAATATATATACCGAGTATAAAAACCCTTTAAAAAAAAAAAAAAAAAAGGCTAGATTTCTTCCCTTTAAAACAAAAATAGTATTTGAATAGAAATAAGTGGGTAAACATGTTGAACATTATCGGGAGCAAACACGTAGATATGGGCTTTGCGCAGACCAATCAGAGCGGGGGTCCATAAGCCCAATAACTTGAAACCCTTGAAAAAAATAACAATGGACCTTTACAAGACTGGCTGAATCAAAATTAGCATAAACCTTTAACCACTTTGCTAAAAATGATGGAACAACAAAAGTATCCCAAAGATCAAAATTTCTACATGGAGAATTACACATGAACTTCCACCAACTCAAGTGAAAATCAACGAGAAATTCATCTCCTTTCGACCCGTTGCCCTATGTGTGATGAAAAGTAAGAAACGAGTGTCCACATTTTGCGGCATTGCACAAAATCTATGGAGGGAGAATGCAAAAATATGGTGGTAGATCAATCATTTGCAATGAGTTTGGATAACACGGACCGCAAGATTGCTTCTGATGTGCTGGTGCAAGCGCTTGTTTGGGTCCTTAATACAAAATAGTAAAAATAACGAGTTAATCATAGATTCATAGACAAATACTAAATAGTTAATAACATCTTTCTTATTGACAATTATGAAAACAAGCCAACATTAGTACAGTTACATTTTATTCTTTCATACATATCACACACACAATAAAAAGAACATTTATTAATTGACCATCTGATCAGATTCAGTCATATATAGCAAAACCACTCTTGTGCTTTAGTTTTGGTACAGAACCACCCTTGTGTAGTTGTGTTGATCATCTTGGCCGGCTACCAGCATCCTCACCGCGAGCCGGTTTAATCTCATGACGACCTGCACCAGTAGGTGGCACTGTTTTCGCCTTTGGTGGGGGATCTCTAGCAATCTTAGCTAATAACTTTGCAGCCAACGGGATCCCATCACATTTTTTAATTATTGCATTGTACATGTTCTGATCTTTTAAATGCTCACCAAATTCTCTTACATCTTCATCATATCCTATCACAGCCTCATCAAATATTTTACCAATGTTCTCTTTAGTATGCGGCTTTATATGCTGCAAGCTTACATTGTGTCCAAGCATTTTCTTTAGCAGGTCAGCAGACCTGCTAGACGATATAATTGTTCCGCCACACCCTTTTGGCAAACCATATGCCAACTCTGCGCCCCAATTATCCGGCAATTGTTCCTTCTGATGCAGATTCGAGAAGAACGGGTCGTCCTTCCATGCGTCATCTAACACGAGCAAGAATCTTTTTCCAACAAGTTGTAACCTAAGAAGGAGAATGAGTCTTTTGAGTGAATTTGGATCCTTTTCATTCTCTACACCAATGATTTCATCTTCCATACCTAGACACTTCAGTATCCTGACAACAATCTCTTCGTTGTAGTTTTTTCGCGCATTAGGTTGCATAGATAAACAAACCCATATTCTTGGACAGAAATGATTCTTGACCTTATTTCGGTTAAATATGTCCTGACAAAGTGTTGTTTTACCAATTCCAGCAACACCAACAACACCAAATACTTTAAATGGTGCATTAAGGTCATGCAAAACTAGCTCTCTTTCCATTGCCATGACCATGTGTTCAAATCCATAAACCTTCCTTGGCTTATGCCTTGAACTCCATCTATAAACTTCTTCCTTGTTTCTTGGGTAAATCGGGTGATCAGGTGGTTGATGATGGCTCACGGATTTATCAAGATCATCAGAGTCAGGTTCAGTTGGATCAACTTTAAGATCTTTCTTCATCTTCTTCAAGCTCTTCTTGATGTTTTCTGTTGAGTTTTGAACCAATGTTTTTGGAGAGAATGAGCTTTTATTCTTGGTGATTTGCCAATCACTCAACAAGTTGTTGAGGTAGTAAAGATTCTCTCTTCTAAAACTTAACCATCGTTCTTCCAGTTCTTTCTCTTCTTCTGGTGTTGGAACTTGACTAGGTTCTTGTTCTGTCTGACTAGATTTTTGTTCTGTCTCTTTTGGGCGTTGTTTGCTTTTGAGTGCTTTCAGCAACACTTCAAAATCAGACTTAATTTCATTTTGGGCTGGTAACTGCTTGTCATCTAGATGATCAATGGCATGATTGATTCTTGCTACTAGATGTTGTTCAATATCATCATCATCATCTTCATCTTCAATGTTTATGTTTTGTTGATGTTGCTCCATCGCATGTTCTTCAATCTCACTATTCATTTTGCTTTAAAAAAAATGTTTTGATCCAAAGATTGCAAGATGATTGTAGAATGAAGGTGTGTTTAAAAGAATTGAGATGCTTTTCTTGAAGAAAAAAAAGCTTTGGATACCTTTCTTGATTAACATACACAAGTTTATTAGATTCCTTCTGCAAGACTTTTGGAAGACCATAAGAAAGAAATATTTGTTTTTTTGGTCAAGTAAATTAATTAAGCAAAGAATACAGCTGCTGGTCCCTCTCCAAATACTCCGTAATATATTAATTGTCAACCATCTATTATTGTCATGGTAGATGATTATTTAATTCTTAAAGGGATATGTCAGTAATTTTACAAGTTTTTCATTTCATCCATAACTATCAAATAAACCGATTCCTAAAGCCCATCAATACCAAGGAAAGCCAACCCACCTATCATTGGGTTAGATTCACATTGATCTTTGGTTTGGCAAGTATGATGGCCTTAACTTCACGTTCTTTCGGGCATATATAGCAACCTTAACTATCAAATAGTAGCATTCTGTCACTATTCTTAAGCCTACAAAAAACCTTGGAAGTTGGAACACAACAGATTTCTACACCGATCTTGTTTTTAAGTGCTGATATACACGAATAGGGATGTCACCCGGGGCAACGTGCACGAGTACTTCTAACCCATCACCCACACAAACGTTTTTATTCTCACCCATCACCCGTCAGCGGATACAATTTTCTGCCCATGCCCATGTCTGCTATTGCCCACGAGTAAACCCACAGGTTAGTGAAATGCAACAAAAACACAAAACGTGTTGGCCACAAGTTAAAATATATATATATATATATATATATATATATATATATATATATATATATATATATATATATATATATATAAAAGCTAATTATCAATTGAAGTGGTCACGCTAACTTCCTAAAAGGGATGACTTTATCTGTTTTAAGTCTACATGGCGGTGGGTTCAAACTTAGTAGATTAGTCGGCTAAAAAGTCAAAAACTATAGTTAAAAAAAAAAAAAAAAAAAAAAAAAAAACTATGAAATATGCATAACAACACACTATATCAATTTACCAAATAAAAAGTCCACAAAATACTTAACACTCCAAACTAGTTAGATTTATTTTCTAATAGGTGTAAAAAGTCCACAAAATACTTAACACTCCAAACTAGTTAGATTTATTTTCTAATAGGTGCGTGCAAGAGTTTATAAAATTGACTGTCTTAACCTTATATGAATTGGAATTGCTATAGCACTTTTCAATTGTTTCAAAAAGTTGCAAAGGATCAAATGGTGTGATAAATAGGGCTAATTCTATATATTAGCGATATATATTGATAAAAGTACAAATATTATACATGTACTTTAAAAATTACCAACATCGTCTACATACTTTCATATTTCGTTCCAATATTATCACAACCTTATTTTAATGTGCAAAGTCCGCACCATTTGCTATATGCACATAACATGGCGTTACTCGCCTAGTCATTTACTACCATGTTTGATTTTCATTTGTATATCATTAGTTAGAGTCCTTTTATCACTAAATCATCTGCTAATGGAATTGTGTTTCTTGTTTGAATGTAAAGGAAGTTTGTAATGCAATGTGTATTTTTAGTCCAAAGTAATGCTTGCTAAACAAATAAATAAAAGGAGGATAATTGTGCGGTTACACTTGATGACTTGATTAAATGGATAAGAAAAAGCAAATAGGTAACAATTTAAGCAACAAACATATAATGTTGATATAATAAAAGGGTTATTGGCACAAGCACAAGCAAGAGTTAGGAGAAATTTTGTTCAGCCAGGCAAAGAGGAAGGAGTGAAAGAATCTTGCAGAAAAAATTGGCAAAGCAACACCAAGGAATTGGGAGTTCAAGCACTAATGCTCTCAATTTGGAATGAAAACAACTCTTTCGTGTTTAACTTAACTTTTTATGTCAAATAACTCTTATGTTGTGTAACCTTAACTTAATTTCTGTGCACTTCTTTTGTTCATATATGTTGTGCACTTAGAAACATGTATTAGGTTCTTATGTCATGTAACTTTACACTATTATGTGATGCTCAGTTTTGTTCATGAATGGGCATTCACAAGTAATGACATGAACCTTTGTGTATGTTAAATGTGTATGTGTATTATATGTATTTGCTAGAATACCAAAAATAACCAAAACAAAGCATTGCATTAAACATAAACCAACCAAAAACATTGTCATAATACATTAGTCCTAACAGGTTCGCTAGGCAAATACATTACTTGCATAAACAAACAACATCAAAATGACAAACAAACCAAACATAACTACAACTTTATCATGAGAATTGACTTTTGCCTTAATCAAACTCAATTATACCTTCAACTCAGCCTTCAATTCAACCATTTGCAAATATGTTGATTCATCAAATGTGGAACTTTTGCCTTCATCATATTTTGATCCATCCTTGTCCATGTGTAACTCAGATTTTCCCCTCATCAACTCAACCACTCTCCACCTCAACATTTTCAGTTCTTCATGCTCTTTGAAGAACAACTCTTTGTAGTAGTCACTATTGTAACACCCTCATTTTTCACTGATCGCAGCGGATAAAATGTTTGGGGTATTACTTCATAGAATCACATATACAGTAATAGAAAACGACTCGAAAATAGACGTTTTGAAAATTTAGTTATCATTCATAACTATCAGAGTTTTAATTATAAAAGATATACTTTTATTTTGTTGAGGTCTCAAAAATCTAAGAGTTAGGTTGGTGGTGTTTGAATGATAACCATGAGAAGTCCTCCGAGTTCAGTACCTCCTTCCGCCATAGGTCCATAGAAGTAACAAACCTAGAATACATGCTTAAAAAGTCAACACTAGGTGTTGAGTGAGAATCATAGGTTTAGGGGTTAGTGAATACAAGTTCCCTGGGTTCAGTTGTTACACCCATTTGGGAAAATGCAAGTTTTTGTGATAATTGTGATGCATGCACAATTATCAGGAGTTTAGTAGGTTGCACTAAGCTCATGAATCACACCTTAACGATCCGGGTCATGTGAGCTGCAGACCGAACATGAGGGGATAGAAGGATAACTTGCCAACGTTATACCTTGAGTGGATTCAAATATAGTACTTATTGGTACCACCTAGTGGGGTGTTAATACCAACGGGAGTTGTCAAACTCTAATAGATCTATCAACTATATTCGCGTTCGATTGGATAAAACCTTCCAAACGATTAGATTCATGAATTTTGTTTGTGTAGTGGTGGCAGTTAGTTTACTCGTGCAAACAACCAAAGAAAAAGACTTGTATTCGGTTTTAAGTAAAGCATTTAGCATGTATCCCCCTTACAGGGTTTATAAAAGCATTTAGAGAGAAAGTTTAAAACGATGTAAGGCTATGAAGACTCACCTGGGTGTAGAGTAATCTAAGTAATGCAAATAGTGGCTCGGAAACTAGACCGCCTTACTCACGTATCCTAATGTTGTTGTTGTTGGTTTTGTATGTATGTCAAGCTTTTAGTTATCATGTTTTATGTTTCTTAAGTTATTGTTTTTAGGTTTGTTAATGTTTTAGATATAACATAACACCGTTCAGGCCATTGTAATTCAGAAGTATATGACTCCTCACATGAAGCTCCTTACTATTGTATTATGTTATCAACATAATACCGTTCGGGCCATCATAATTCAGAAGTTAATACTCCTCACACAAAGCTCCCTATTATTGAGTTATGTTGTTATTAGGGTTTAGTTATAATCATATCACCGTTCGGGCCATCATATCTCAGAAGTATATGTAATAATCGTTCGAGGAGTCAGGGCACTTTAATTCGTAAATCCAACAAACTCGTCAAAAACGAAATATCCACATAGTACTCCTTGCATGAAGCTCCCTAGTATTGTGTTATGCTTCTAACTTTATATAGGTTTTATACTTATATGATATTTTCACTTTTTACCCTTATAGTTTATATATTTACATTTTCTACCCTAAGTTTTATATTACTTATACTAAAAACTATCTATACTAGACACAACTAGTCCCTAGACTTCTATATTAACCTAAGCCTCCTAAGTTTTCTATATTTACCATTTTAGACCTTTAACTTATACTATTTACGTTTTTAGTCCTTTTAGTTTATATTTATGTTATTATCTATCCTAAGGTTTTAATATTATGCAAAACTAATCCTTACTACTTATAACTTCTAGGAAAGGTCAAAAACAGTCCCTAGACTTTATAATTTCAGGAATTTATGATGTATACCCCGATGCATGTAAACTATTGCAAAACTAGTCCTAATATGCATGTAACTTATGTTTTATCTAGTATTTAAGTTTTCTAGCCTATGTTTTACTTGTTTTAGGTTATTTAAGTTATATTTAACTAGTGTATGACCTAATTTAACTACTTATAGCATGCATGCAAGTATATGACTCGATCTAGGGTTTTAAAAAGTAAACTAGCAAGTAGAATGATTCTAGGCTCATGCAAGGTTATCTAAGCTATCTAAGACATCTAAAATCTATCCTAAGACTATATTAAAGCTATACTAACTAAAATTAAAACTTACTTGGCTAGGGGGGGGGGTGTTTACGTGGGTTAGAACTAGGTTTAGGGTTTTCTAGGGTTTTATATACCTCATACGACTTCAAACCACTACACAACTCAACCAAGGCCTAGCTACTCGTTCCTAACAGCTCCTAAGGGCTTAGTACTATAGAAATGTGAGGTATAGAGGAGGGGAAAATGTGTGGAGAAGAAATGAGAGGGGAGGGGGTATTTATAGGTCGCGAGAGGCGGTTTGGGTGGAAAACGGGTGCCTAGGTGTCACGGAGGGGGAGGGCTGAGCAAGCAAAGCTAGGGGAGGTTGTGGAAAGTCTAAGTGATGATGAGGAGCAGCTAGTAGTAGCTAGGGGGCTGGCGTAGGACGGTTGTGGTGGAGGAAAGCCATGGGAGGCGGTTAAGGGAAAAGGGCGACAAGGAGCTTACAAGGAGGTGATGCACCTCCTTGCTTGGGTGCTTGTAAGCTGCTTGGTAGATTTAAGGGTGGTTTAGGGTGATTAGGGGTGGTTTAGTGGTGGATTAGGGGAGGTTTAGGGTGGATTAGTGGTGGATTAGCCAAGTAGGTAATGCACCTACTTGTGTGTGTACTTAGAGGTGTTAGGGTGTGTGCTTGGGTATGACTAAGGTGTTAGGGTGCTAGGTTGAGGTGTTTAAGGAGCTTATGTTTAGGTTTTACTAAGTCTTAGCTAAGGTTTTACCTAAGGTTTAGTGCCTAAATTAAGTTCCTAAGTATATCTAGTGACTATTCCTAAGACCTAATGGGTTTATACTAAGTGTAGGTAACCTATGGGGAAGTTTTGGGAAGTTTTGACCTAGTTTTATAGCCTAAATGACCTAAGTGGGTTTAGTGAGAGACTAGGGTTTATCCTATGGTTTTGTGTCTAAGTTAGTGTCCTAAGGTATCTAATAACTATTCCTAAGTTCCTAAAGGCTTATACTAAGTGGTAGTGACCTATGGGGAAGTTTTGGGTGGGTTTATACCTAATTCTAGTTATCTATGACCTAGTCATGATTTAGGACTTAGGGGGTTTATATCTAAGTTCTAAGGGTTCTATTCTATAACCTAATAGTCCTAATATATCCTAATATACCTAAAGATACTCTTACTTAAGCCTAGAACACATTATTACTAGTTTAACTAAGCATATAGGTTCAGATAAGTACATAATCTACTTAAGTTTTAGTTTATGGTTTATTAGGGTTTTGTGTTATGTTTAGTGTTTTAGATTGGTGTATTACTTATTATGGTGTTGTTATGAGTTTATGCTTGACATACCTGGGGTTTATAGGATGTGAGTGTTGAGTTATTTGGCTTATGTAGATACGTGAGCAGGTCTAGTGAGTCATGCAAGTAATTATGTATATAAAAAGCAAAAATTTACCTGTAAAATACCTACTATAGGTATTTGTAATGGGAATGATAGTAATGAGTGTTTGTGGGTTGTTATAACTATGTAGCTCATCATCCATAAACCCAGAGATCTTACACTGATTTTCCCTACCCTGTCATAGCAACAAATACAAATGAAAAGCCATTTCAATCTTCTTATATCAAAAAGTTAACTTACATACGAATAAGTATCTTACATATTTTGGACAACCCTTGAATCTTCTACCGGGGTTTGTGATGTTCCATGCCACTTGAGCTTCGACATGTAAATGTCAATCACACTCAGTGCGTGCAATTACTTCTTCTTTTGTGTAAAAATGTCTGATTGACGTGGATCTGGATCTTGATGTTGATGAGGAGGAGGATCTCATGGCTAGGGTTTTGCTTGGTGGGGATAAGAGTTAATGGTGGGGGTAAAGGGGAAAAGGTATTTGGGCTTTGTTTATATATAAAGAGAATCAAATAAGTGAATTAAAAAAAGAATGAATGTATAAAATTAATATAAAAGGAAGAAAAAAGTGAAAAAAAATAATAATTTTGCAGCATTTACCGACGCCACGTAGGACATCCAGTTACAACAGGTCACGCAGACTACACAATGACACGAATTAGAAAGGTTAGTGCTAAAATCAATAAAAAAAGAAAAGAAAAAAATGATGCTACATACAATGACAAAAAGTGACAAGTATAATACCTTTTTTTTGCCAATAACCCTATAATAAAACTAGTAACTACATTGGTTAACCACAAATATTATTGATAAAAATTGTCTACAAATTGGTGGAAAACAAACTACTTACTAGTCTGATATTGATTGAATCTTTGAATCACTGCGTTAACCTCAAATAATTGAGGTTGGTATTGATTGAAGCTTTGAATCACCGTGTGTCATTTACATATAGCAATTGAAGGTTAAACTAAATTTATGATGATACTGGAACAAGATTTGAAAATACGTATACGATGTTGGTATTTTTTTGAAATTCGTGTATAATAGATAGATATTTTTAAAAGTATATTGCTTTTATATAGTCTTAACCTGATAAATATATGCAAGTTTCACATTGTTGCTAAAATACTTTTTGTTTCTTATAAATAAACTTGTTTTCGTAGATATGATGGATATTTCATATTCTGGAGCTTTACTTACTAATTATAGCACTGATATCAAAATCTAAATGACTCTTTGTCAACTCTACTTTATTATTGGAGTAGATTACATGGATGGTCCTTGTGGTTTGTCCAAAACTGCATCTACCATCTCTGAGAGCTTAAAGTTGCATTCACTGTCCTTAACTTTACAAAAAATAACATCATAGTCCTTATTACTACAGATGTTAACTTAATCTGTTAAAGAGTATCATGTGACTTTCACATGAGGGCTAGTATGTCATTTAAGGTCATATCATTCCTGGCCCTACTCACACATATACAAAAATGAAAAAAAAACAAGTCATCATATTCATTCTCATTATATATTATTGCATCAGTTTGATATTCAACGTATTTAGAGATGAGTTTAGACCCATATACAATAATAAACCTAGATTCATCTTACTAAAAAGGAAAAATCATCATCACCTTCATCAAAACCACCATTACCTCCACTCTCGTCGTTGTTATAGCAACTACCTGCCACCGTCATCTTTAAAATCGACCACCACCATGTGTAAAACTCACAACAACTCTGACCAACTTTAAAACCTACCAACATACCACCAATCTCAAACACACCATCATAACCTTTATTACCCAAAACTAACTTCAAAACCCACCACTCCACCACCTTTTAAACCCAACCCTATCATTGTCAATTCCTAATTATTCATATACCGCCATCCACAATCATCACCATCACCATTCCGCCGGCCTCATCACCCAACTATTCCCTCGGCCACATCACCATCATTCTCCAACGCCACCCCAGAAAACCCTAAAACTGAAATATTGTATTTACCTTTCTTATCTTTCAAATTAATATACAAACCCACCAACCCTACTAATTAAGATCTCTAACATTTGATTCAAACGAACAATATTGATTTTAGATTTCTTTTGTTAGTGTGGAAAACAGGAAAACAAAAGGGATCGGTGAATACATTCTCGTCTAAAACCATATCAAATAACTGATCAAGTGTGATACAACATGATAAACGACGATCATAACACTACAACTATAATGATAGTAGAAAACATAAAAGAAAACATGTCATCACATCACAAATATAAACACCGTGCAAAAATAAATACAAAATAATAAGTAAAAGAGATTAAATCGGACACGATGATTTATAGTGGTTCGGTTACGAAGCTCCATATTCGGCCTATTTTACTACTCGAGTTTCCAACTTGATAGTTACTTTACTAAGTCAACAAGCTCCATTCTCGGCGGAGAATATCTTACAACGTCGCTTACAATGTTTACCAATACTAAACTAGATATTGAATTCTTCTTCGGGTACAACCAAACCCGTTATATTTTATGACCCAAATATAACTGTTGGGTTTTAAGATTCAGCTACTCAGAATTTGTCTAAGTGTTATACTACTGCTGGACTAGTGGATTCTATTGCTAGTATTAACATTCGGTGGAGAATATCATACAACGTCGCTTATAGTGTTTACCAATACTAAACTAGATATTGAATTCTTCTTCGGGTACAACCAAACCCGTTATATTTTATGACCCAAATATAATTGTTGGGTTTTAAGATTCAGCTGCTCAGAATTTGTCTAAGTGTTATACTACTGATGGACTAGTGGATTCTACTGCTAGTATTAACATTCTGCTGCTAGATGATTCTACTGCTGAAGAGATGAAGATTTTGTTGCTAAGTATATTGATCCTGCTGCTTAAGAGATAATATTATGTACGCGTTTTCTAATTATAGAAAAGATATTATCTTGTATAGAAAGCTATTGTAAACCTACTAGGACTCCTTAATCTATAAAAGGAGGTTCCTAAGGTTAGAGTTATATATGTATTGTTGAGTGTTCGTATATTATTAATATATTGAAGTGTTGATTGTTTACATTGTTCTTCTTAAGTTAAACATTAATAGTCCGCGTTATTGTTTAAGTTACAACAAAATCTAAGTTAACTTCTATTAGATTGTTTGCTCAACTGGGATCAACAAGTGGTATTAGAGCTTGTGATCTAGAAGTTGTAATCAAGAAGAACTTGTTATTTCCACATATATGTTCCTAATCAACTACTGAAATTATGGGTGATGAAACACACAAGGTGACTACCTCAAAAGTGCCCATACTCAAGTAGCGTGAGTATGAGCTATGGAAGATGAAAATTCGATAGTACACAAGGATACTTGACTATAAAATGTGGAATATAGTCTTGAATAGTGATCAGCTTCCAAAGATGCTTGATGTAAAGGAAGTACCCATTAAATCTAAAGAAAAAAAGGCTTTAAGGAAGTTGGAAATCAAAACTCATAGTATCCTTATGATGGGAATACCTAATAAATTCCAATTGGACTTTGAAAGCTGTGAGACTGCTAAAGACCTAATGGATGCTGTTGAAACAAGGTTTGGAGGTAATGATGCCACAAAGAAGTCCAGGAAGAATTTATTGAAGCACCAATTTGAGAACTTCACTTCTTTGAGTGGAGAAAACCTGGATGGTACATACAACAGACTTCAAAAACTTGTAAGCCATCTAAAGCTTGTGGGTTATGCTGTTCCTTAAGAAGATATCAACCTTAAGTTTATCAGAAGTTTGTCACCTAAGTGGAATATTCATACAGTTGTGTGGAGAAACAAATATGATTTTGAAACTATAAAATTTGAAAATCTCTACAATAACATATAGGTCTATGAATCAGAGATGAATTCAACATCTATTTCATCCTCTACTGTTCAAAACCTAGCATTTGTGTCTTCAAAGAACAAAGGATCTCAAGAACCAAATCCTACTGCTTATGGAGTTTCTGCTGCTAGCACTAGTGATTCTGCTGCTGGTTCTACTGACAATAACACCATAAGTGATGCTGCTATATGTGCATTCTTGGCTAATCTTACAACAAGCCCTCAGGTTCTTAATCAAGATATGGATCATATTGACCCTGATGATCTAGAAGAAATTGATTTGAAGTGGCAGATGGCTATGTTAACCTTGAGAGCTATGAGGTTCTTAAAGAACACAGGAAGAGAAGTAAAATACAAGGCCAAGGAGAATATGGGTTTTGATAAATCAAAGATGGAGGGCTTCAATTGCAATAGGAAAGGTCACTTTGCCAGGGAATGCAGGGCTCCAAAGAAGAATGTTGAGAACCCAAAGAAAGCTGCTGAAGAGCCAAAGACCACTACTGCTTTGATATCTTGTAATGGATTGGGTGATTATGACTGGAGTGACATGGCTGAGGAAGAACCTAACTTTGATTTATTGGCTGAATAAAAGCCTAAACTACATAACTTTGCACTCATGGCATATGCTTCATCATCTTCTGGATCTGATTCTGAGGTATCCAATGATTCTGATATGTCTGTTTGTTCTTTTAAATCATGTGCTGACATTATTGAAGAGCTCAAATCTAGGAATAAAAGTCTTAGACAAGAAGTAGAAAACCTAAAACTTGATAACTTAGGTTATAAAGTAGGAATTCAAAATGTTGAAAGAAGACTTGAATATCTTTAACAGTGTGAGTTAGAGTATGTGGATAGAATTAACAAATAGGATGTTGAACTTTTTGTTAAAAATAATGAAATTGAAGTTCTTAAGAGAAGTTTGGAAGAAGCAGAACGGGAAAGAGATGTAGCTCTTGAAGAAAAAGAAAAACACATAGTTAGAGTTCAAAAACAACAATTTGCTTCAGATTTGGTGAATAAATCAATTGAGAGTCACATGATGAGAAAAGGTAGTGGAATAGGCTATAATGAAGTTGCTCCTCCAGCTAAGAGTACCTATGCACCACCAGGAAAAGAGTTGTCTTTCATGAGCGAGTTAGACATAGATAACCCTGTAGGTGAGATAAGTAATAATGTTAATGAAACATCTAAGGTTAATGATAGGAAGTTTTCTGATGCTCCAATCATTGAATATTGGCAGTTAGATAGTGATGAGGAATAGGTTGAAACAACAAAAATTGTTAAAAGGGAAGAAATTCCCACAATAGTTGAACCTAAAATTGATCAGGTTAAGTTTGTGAGACCTGAGTTGGGAAAGAATATCTCTAGAAGAATGGTGGATTATAATGAGATACCTAGAGATCAAATGAGAAGGTTTAATAACAAGCCTAGGGGAAATTAACCTGGTCTCTAATAAATTAGGTAATGAGTTTAAATTAAGAGAGAAGGCATGTTATAAGTGTGGTAGTTTTGAGCATTTAATGAACAACTGTGGTAACTACCAAAAACTTGTTTGGAACCAATATTCAAAGGTGAATCATCAAAATACTCACCCCATCCAAAAAGAAACATGGTTCCAAGGGCAGTGTTAATGAGATCTGGTGCAACTAGATCAATTTTTGCTGCTAAAACAAAAGGGTCTTTTCAAAGTAACACAACTGTTTCTACTGCCAGTTCTACTACTAGTGAAAATGTGCATTCTACTGCTAGCACAAAAGTTTCTACTTCTAGGCCAAAAGTAATAACATATACAGTTGTTGGAAATTATTTTTATGCTGTTAAGGCCTCAACTTACTGGAGTTGGAAAACTAAATCAAATGTTTCAAATCATGTTTCCAAAAACAGCAGTGCATCAATAGATTTAAAGAAATTTGACTATGTTGATGCACAAGGCAGATCCAAGCCAGTAATGGCTTGGGTCCCCGTGAGAAACTAATTTCTCTACTTTTCACGTGTAGGGCAATCTACAAGAGGAGCTAAAAGATAATGTTATTGTGGATAGTGGATGCTCTGGACATATGACAGGTGACATGTCCCAACTTGAAGATTTTGAAGCTTTTGATGGTGGATATGTTGCTTTTGGGAATGATCCTAAAGGAGGAAAGATTATTGGAAGAGGTACATTAAGAACACGAAATTTGGATTTTGAGAAAGTGTACCTTGTATAAGGACTTAAGTTTAACCTCTTTAGTGTCTCGCAAATGTGTGACAAGAGGAACTTTGTTCTCTTTACGGACACTGAATGTATGATTCTTTCTCCTGATTTTCAGTTGCCAAATGATAAGTTTGTGCTATTGAGATTACCTAGAACTGAAAATATATACAGTGATCATATAAAGAACATAGTTCCCAAAAGAGCTTTGACTTATCTAATTGCAAAGGCCACTTTTGATGAATTCAAATTATGGTATAGAAGGCTTGGACATATGAATTTCAAAACAATGAATAAATTGGTAAAAGGGAACCTTGTTAGAGGTTTACCTACAAAAGTTTTTGAAAATAGTGAAACATATGTTGCCTGTCAAAAGGGTAAACAATACAGAGTTTTTTTTAAGTCCAAAAAAGTGAACACAATTACTCAGCCTTTACATTTGCTTCATATGGACTTATTTGGGCTTGTTTTTGTTAATAGTTTAAATAAGAAGTCTTATTGCCTAGTTGGCACAGATGACTATAGTATATTTACTTGGGTATTCTTTTTAGCTTCTAAGGATGAAACTCCAGAGATTCTCAAGGAATTCATAACTAGAGTAGAAAACCTAATAAATCAAAAAGTTAAGATAATCAGATGTGACAATGGAACTAAGTTTAAGAATAATGTGATGAATCAGTTTTGTGTTGGCAAGGGTATTTTAAGACAATATAGTTTTGCTAGAACTCCTCAACAAAATGGAATGGCTGAAAGGAGAAATAGACATTAATTGAGGCTGCTAGGACAATGTTGTCAGATTCTAAGTTACCTATACCTTTTTAGGAAGCAGTGAATACTGTATGTTTTGTACAAAATAGGAGTAAGGTAGTTAAGCCTCAGAACAAGACCCCTTATGAGTTATTTCATGGTAGGAAACCTATGATAGATTTCTTTAAATCATTTGGGTGTCCTGTTACTATCTTGAATACCAAGGACCAGCTAGGCAAGTTTGATGAAAAAGCTGATGAAGGATATTTTGTTGGTTACTCTATTAACAGTAGAGCCTTTAAAGTTTACAATAAGAGAAACAAACACACAGAGGAGTATATGAGGCACCCAAGCTTGTGCCAAAACTATTTACCTATTTACAAAACTTTTGCCTTATATGGTGCAACTGGTACAACAAACTCACGGTGAAGGGTCAGGCACACCCACTGATTCTTATCCCACACCCACTTTTGCAGCTTCTTCCTCACAACCTCAAAAGACATATACACGTAGGAAACCCAAAAAGAACACTGAGCTACCTCAGGCTACTGTTAAGATGGATGTACTAGATGAGGCTGTCCTAGGTGTTGGAGAGGACATGTTGGTGAGGGCTGCCACTACTGCTGCTAGCTTAGAAGCAGAGCAGGACAGTGGTAACATAATTAAGACCCAATCCAAGGCAACATATAATGTGGAAGGTTCTTTTGAACCTAACACAGGTGATGGTAACCCTAGCCAAATGGCAAATACAGGGGGCTCAGATGATCAAACTAGGTTTGATACTGAGTTTACATCCATTGATTCACCTCTCGGGTCAGGTAACACAAACCGAAGTGATGAGGATAGACATGAAACAGAGGAATTGATGGATGACCATGTACAAATTGACAATGCTAGTGATTCACCTCTCGGACCAAGTTACACAGGTTGAAGTGATGAGGCTAGTATGCAACTTGTAAAGAAATTGATGACAAAATATAGCACTTTGGAAACCAAGTGTCAAACTTTGGAGACTAAAGTTATTGATCTTCAAACTTTATCAGCTGTAGAAGCCAAGGAGATTACAAAGTTGCAGAAGCAGGTGAAAGCTTTGATATATAAAAAGAAATCAAGATCTTCAATCTTCAAGAGATTAAAGAAAGTGAGATTCACCTCCCAGGTTGTTAGTTCTCCTGAAGATTCTACTCATTTGGAAGAGGATGTTTTCAAATAGGGGAGGAATGATATAGAGGTTTCGGGGGAGGCTAAAGACTTGAATAAAGATGCTGCTGATGGTTTGGAGACTGATATAGGTTTAGGGGAGGATTTGGAAATGGATAGTGGTGAGAATGCTAATGACTATGTGGTTGCTGATAGGGAAGGTCATGAAGTAGTGTGTTTGGAAGCATCCTCCTGGTGTATGTTTGTGCTTAGAAGAAACTTGATGATTTGGGAGAAAATATCAAGTTTAGGGGAGAATTGTTGGGTTTTAAGATTCAGCTGCTCAGAATTTGTCTAAGTATTATACTACTGCTGGACTAGTGGATTCTGCTGCTAGTATTAACATTCTGCTGCTAGATGATTCTACTGCTGAAGAGATGAAGATTTTGTTGCTAAGTATATTGATCCTGCTGCTTAAGAGATAATATTATGTACGCGTTTTGTAATTATAGAAAAGATATTATCTTGTATAGAAAGCTATTGTAAACCGACTAGGACTCCTTAGTTTATAAAAGGAGATTCTGATTGAGGCAAAAGCAGTCAACTAAAGTCAACCAGGTAAATGGTCAACAAAGTCAAACAGCTTAGGCTCAATGCTCCGCGGAATATAGTGTTTCTCCGGGTCGTTATGTCCCGACGAGGTATGGATTGTATTCAAACGGGTTTGTGATCGGGTGAATTTGGATAGGATAAGGTTTGTGAGTGATTAAACTAAGGAATATACAAGGAAATAGCTTAAACAAGCTATATGAATAAGACAGGAAAGTGGAAAAATCCAGAAACGTTTAAAGCCTAAAACGCGTACGTTCACGTTTAAATAAAACGTAAACGTACAAAATAAAACGTGAAAAGTGAAATCTGAAAACCCCCAGGGGGTGAAAATGACTTTTTTACAAACCTAAAGTTAAAAGAAACTTTTTAGAAAAAGAAAATAAATTTTAACACTAATTAATTATTTAATATTAATTAATTACTAATTAAAACTAATTATTAATATTTAAAACACTTAAATACAATATTATATTAATTAAGCACTAGAAAAATGAAAATAAAATTCCTAAAATTATAAAATAACTAAAAACAAGTTTTAAAAATAAAAATAAGTATTTTTGTCTTTTTGTGGTTTTTGAATTAATTACTAATTAAACATTAATTACCTAATTAAACTATTTTAAATTAAGAAAAATACTAAATGAACAGTAAAAATTCTAAAAAAATTCCTAAAATTATATTATGATATATAAAGTCTAGGAAAAATATAAAAACTAGGTCTTACTTTATAAAAATTAATTATGCTATTTAAAACTTACATATTAATTAATTATTAATTAAATTAAGATTAATTCTAATAAATACTAAATGATAAAATAAAAATCTGAGAAAATTATTATAAATACTTTAATATAATAGGAATTTAAGAAAAATATAAAATAGCTGAGTACTTAATAAAAATTTAAAAATGAAAATTAAAATTTAAATTAAATTAAATAGAAACTATCACTTAGAATTAAATTGGATTTTCTGGATTTTTATTTTAGAAAACTATTTTATAACTAAAAACAACAAACTTTTGTGAAAACAAGTTTTCTATAACTTAAAAATAAGTTGTGGAGAGCTTAAAAACCTTGACAGTTGACCACAGTTGACCGGGGGGAAAATTAGCTTAAACCAGCTTGTGTGGGGCCCACTCTGGATGCTTCAGGTCCAAATAAGTAAAGGGAACATGAATAAGCCAGAAAAAGCAAAGTGTGACCTCAGAATAAGCAAAAAGGCACAAATAAGCACTTGTAATATTTGTTCAACTCAGAAAAAAGGGACAACTTAAATGGCTTATTTCAGGTGGGACCCAAGGGGTCCAAGGTCAAACCAAGGGTCAAAACCCAAAGCCTAACAGGAGGGGGGTTGAGTGAACTAAATTGGAGGGGCTATGGACCACTATGGTGATCAGAAAACCACCACCAAGTGGTGGTGGTGGGTGCAGACCTGCTGATGCAGGGGCAAAGGTTGCCCTGCAGCTCACTATGGAGGGCTGTGGGGCCCACCAAAAAATTCACAAAAATCTAAGGATGATGAGACAATGGAGTTTAGGTGGTAGACAACACTTCTAAACAAGTTTCAGGCCATGAAACACCATACACAATTCCACAAAATTCATGCAATATTGAGAAAAACCTGAAAAAGTGGTATTTGACTTTTGAGACAAACTTGATATATTGACTTTCATGAATTTTGGATTGAATCTAAAGACTTATAATGTAGTATTAAGCTGCAAGTTATCTAATTTAAGCTATAGATTATACTTTTGCATCAATGTGGTGAGATTTTATCTCCTAACTCTTAACAGTGCAATAATTAAAAACCCAAATCCTTGATTTTGACTTTTTGTTGAAAACACACAAGGTTTTATGACTTTTCTGACCTAAAGGGACCTAGTGAGACATGTTGACACCACAAATAACAACTGAGATACTTTGGTGCACCCTAAACAGATATAAGCCAAACACCCCCTCTAAAACAGATTTGAAAGTTTAAAGAAGCAATATACTTATTTGCTACATGAAACTGCAAATTCACATTACACTAATCAAACTTGAACATAATTCCACAGTAATAAACAACTTTTAACATCAATCACTACATCTAACAGGTTATACTAAAAATATAGCAAAAATTCTTACCAATTTATCCAAAGCTTACAACTGAATGAACCAGGACCCAATTCCAAAATCCTAATGCTCCCAAGAGCTTCTAAACCATTTTTAATCCAAAAATCCATCCTGCTTCATGAGTTCATTGCTCTTCTCCATGATTTCTGAATTTTTCTCTATTTAGTTTTGATTTTTGGTAATTTTTTATTCTTGAAGTTAAAACTAATGTTACTGCTTTAAAAGCTTATAAAAACTTGTTGGAGACTTAAAGTGAGCTTATGGAACAGTGAGACAATCCTTTTAGCAGCTATGGAACTTTAATGAAAAACTAATTAAATTGAGCAAATTCAATTTAAATAGGAAACTTGAAATTTTATTAAATAACTTTGAGAGTACACTAATACAACTGAGAATACAATTTGAAATCTAAAATTATCACTTGGAAAACTACATTAAGCTAATTCGAACATTAAATTATACAAAAACTAAAAATTAACTAACTACCCTTCTTTCTTTTTTTTCTTGATATAAATAGACTTTGGAGTCTTTCCTTTGACTTTCCCATCCTCTGTGAGCCATTGGATGGCCTCAGTGATTCCTGGCCGTTTGATTTAATTTAGGCGGGAACTTGGGGTAGTAGCAATTTGTCCCTTAGCTTCTTGGCAGGGGGGATTTTGGAGTTTTGTTGTTGTTTTGGAGTGTAGGAGGGGGGTGGGAGGTTGAGTATTGCAGAGGGTGAAAGTTGTGTAGGGTGATGATGGTGTTGCAGGGTAGGGGTGGTGATGTGGAAGGGATGAGGTGGAGTTTGACTGGGTCAACGAACCAGGTAATATTAAAGGTTAGGGGATGGGCCGGTTTGTATTTGGGCTTGGGGTTGTGTTTGTGGACTGGATTAGGGAAGGGGGATTTATTAGTTGGATTTGGTTTAGGTTTAAGTTAAATATGGTCCATTTGGTTTATTAGTGAACAAGTAAGTATAGGGACCATTTGTGTAATTGACTGAAAGTTAGGGGTAGGTTCTGCCAAATGTTCAAAGTTAATCACAAGGGTTAAACATACCACATATTAAATTCCCAAAGGTCCTTAATGGTTATTTTTTTCAAAATGAATTGTCCGGGGACCATTTTTGCCATTTTCTAAAATTGAAGGACCAAAACTGTAATTTCTTCAATCTTTCATTCCAAGGACTAATATTGACTATTTTAAATTCCCAAGGACTCAAGTTGACTTTTCTTTGAATTATTTTGACCAGGGACTAATTTTGACAATCTTTGAAAGCTCAGGGACCTTTTATGTCAATTTGGATTTTTAGGGACCAAACATGTAATTTTCTCAAAACTTTTACCCAAGGATCAATTTGATAATTTTTGACTTTAGAAAACCTTGGGTTGACTTTTCTTTCGTTTTAAAAACTTCAGGGACTAGTTTTGTTAATGTTTGAAACTTGAGGGACTAAAACTGCCAATTGTGCAAACTTTATTCGTTTTTCATTTGTTTTTAAATATTTTGCATCTAAAACATATAAAACACATTTTTGGGATAAATTATGTATTTTGATGCGTATTTGAGTGTTTTTGGATGTTTTGGCAGTTCAGATACGATAAAAATGATGAGTATTTACACACTCATCAGGTTCCTAGGGTTAGAGTTATATATGTATCATTGTTAGAGTCGATTCACTTCAAGGTTGTAAACCTTAGCATTGTTGAGTGCTTGTATATTATTAATATATTGAAGTATTGATCATTTACATCGTTCTTCTTAAGTTAAACATTAATATTCCGCGTTATTGTTTAAGTTACAACAAAATCTAAGTCAACTTCTATTAGAGTGTTTGCTCAACTCGGATCAACAATAACAAACCTACCATCCTTTTGTTTTAAGGCCTAAACATACTAAACCTATATCCTTTGTGTTTTAAGGCCTAAACACATAAACCATCTAACCTCTAGTTTGAAATATAGTGGGTGATACAAGGTGTTGTATTGTGATGATACATGGTGTTGTATAATGATGATCCAAGACATAGTTTTATCTAAAAGATATGAATGTCTAATCCAAAAGTTAAGAACTCTAAGCTTTATATAGTTGAACTTCTATTGATGAGAAGCCTTCAATAGATGAAGATGACAAGAGCTCTAATCATGTTGTAGTGGATCTTCATATGCAAGTGTGCTTTTGGTGGATGAGGATGGCAAGAACTCTAAGCTTGCTTTGATGGATTATCATGTGATAATATGTTTTCAATGAATAAGAGTTAGGAGCATTATGATTAAGGGTTAGTAAGAGTTTTGAAGACTTGAGAATTTGTTAAGTTACACTGCAAAAACTTGGTTTGAATGGTGACTAAATGGTATAAAAATGTATGCGGGTGAAAGGGCATCACCGTTTTCTCAACCATTGCGACTATTGGCCTAACACTTGTGACAATTTATTTTTACCCAACTTTAATTGCTTTTATCTTTTTTATATGTATGTTATATAACAGTTTATTTGGTCTCATTCTTATATATGAATATTCATACAATTCCTCTTTATTTTTTGCTTAGTTTTCTTGTGCCTAGAAACCAAGTGTTCTTCTTAACTTATCCCGATAAAGATTTCGTAATAACCGGACATCAATAGGGTCGAAATACTTTATACGAAAAGTGACTATACATGATTTAAGAAGATATCTAAGATTATCATCACCCAACCCCGATTTATAACAACTTCAACAAATAATTAATGTTGATAATTTTAAGCTATTGCTCAGAGTTAACTACTGATGATTCATTAACAGGGACGAATATGAATTCCATTGGCATCATTTATTTGTAACATGTTAAAAGAAAAATAAATGAGAAAGTTCATGGCACGTCATAAAAAAACTGGTTCAAACAAGTTATCAACAAGTTAGATGTGTATAATGAGTTTATTTGAAGTTCGTAGGTACAATGAGTGTTACATCTGATATTACATAGAATATTTATAACACACTTACTCAACAACTTAATCAAATAAAATGTGAAAAAAAGGACCTAGTTGTTTTACTTTTTGTTTAGATCACCAATTGCTTCCTTAATCTTCTTTGCCGTCCCTTCTGCCGCATCAAAGGCACCTGCAGCCGCTTCGTTAGTCTTTTCACCAATTGTTTCAGCCAGCTTTGACGCGTCGCTCTGTCCCTCTTCAGCTTTACCAGCCACATTTGAGGCTGCCTCTTCAATAGTTTTTTTCAAGTCCTGACCAGCCTCTTTTGCACCATCGTTAAAGCCACTGGCAAGGTCTTTCAGTTTGTCTTGTGTCTCGTCGGCACTGTCAGAGGTCTTTCCTGCAAACTCATTTGCTTTTTTTTTAATGTCATCTTGCAATTTGCCTGCACTGTCAGCGGCTTTTTCGGCCACATCGCTTGTCTTATCTGTCAATTCTGTAACATTTTGTTTGATATTCTCGTTCACATCCTTGGCATAGCTGGCTGCATCGTCTCCCTTCGTACTGTTTGTTACTTGAATTGCATGTTTCCTCTATAAGAAACAATGATCAAAAATGTTAAAATCAAGGATTAACCATATACATGCGTTAGTGTAGCTGTTGCATATGCTTTATGTTGCAAGTAACCGTATATCAAACATGTAAAAGGGTGAAGATCAAATGGCATACTATTAGTATAACGAGATCCAAGTTTGAACTTTGTTTGGTAAATATCTTGAGATGGCCAAAGTATTGAAAAATTCGGAAAGAGTCACGAGAATACCGGTTAAGCCACCTACAAGTCAAAAAAGTTTATTTTCCCCGAGTAACCTGAACTAGATCACCCCTCCCCAATTACCCGTTTTACGAGTTCCTATTATAAGTTACATATTAGCTTCTAGATACAGTATATATAATTTAAGAGGTGCCAACAAAACCTGGAGCTCCCATATAGAAACCTACATATGTGTTCGACTTAACAATATTACAGTGCAACATGTATCAACAAAATTAGCTAGGTAGTGGTGTGACTGATTGGTACCTGAGGGGAGGAGGAAGTGACGAAGCAAACTCTGGAAGCTTTTTGAGAAAACGATAGAGGCGCGGCGAAACGAGGAATGTTTGCTAATTTACTCTCTAAGATTGACACTCTTGTGAAATTCATTGCTTCCATTTTTCCTAAAGTTTGTTTTTGTGAGGTGTTGTTTGAGATGTTTATGTAAAGTGGAGGTGTAAAGGCTATGATTATATAAGGTGTGAATGTGCATGTGATGAGTGTGACACTGAGGTACCTAGCTAGCTTCTTTTGTTGTACGTAATAAACTCGTCGACATTAAAAGAAGTTGTGGGCTTACTTTTTACCACAAGAAATAAAGATAGCATCATGGCCCGGAATTAGGTTTTACACTTTTTTGTTTAATCAGTGTCGACATGGTTTAAAAAGAAAATACGAAAAATTATGGTCCACATATATATTCTACCGGAAACTAAATCAAAATCGCAATCCATCAGTACGTACAAAATTGTTCTCAAAATAATACGGTATGCATTTGTGAGGTTATACATAATATCCATCGACATATATATTAACAAGATATATAAAAAGATATTAGATACATAATATCCGGATATTAGCTAACATCTTTCAAAAAATCAATTTATTATCTTTACTTAAATGTATTATATAATGAATAAATATAAATGAATACACTGTAGTACTTTGCATACTTCTACATACTCGTGTGAGGTCAAGGGTCAAACTGGTAAGGAACCACTTTATACCTTCGATTTTCAAAGGCCTCAGATTTTAATATCTTTTATATAAAGGAATTATGTGCAAACAACACAACAACTTTCGCATTTGTCTTCACAAAAATGCCGAAAGATCACACCGGTGCACATTAAACAGAACATGAAAATAGAAATAAGAAATGAGTTCACGAAATGAAATAGAAATGAAGTGGAAATGAAAATCAAGAAATTTATTTATTAGAAACGAAAATATAGCAATATTTTCATTAAAAAGGTTGAACGGTAATTACTCAAAGTCTAATATTCATCCGGAACGAATATTTGAGAGTAATTAATGATAAAAGACAAAACATAACCCTAACAAGGAAGTTTGGTTGCTCACCCTTATGAGATGGGGATAGTTTGACTTTATGTCAAACTATATGACTTGTTGGACAAGGATTAGGTTTTCTAATCCTTCTAGAACCTTCATTAGTATCCTATAAATACCAAGGGCTTTCTAGGGTCCTCATTTACTCCTCATAACATCCCTAAACCGAATCTCTCCCCCCTCTCCATTTATGGTCGAACTTAGGGTTTTATAAACCCTAAGTCGATTAAACAACTTCTAGTCATTTACCTGGTTTTCATGCTCGCCTAACTAGTGTAGGTTCGTAGCCCTAGTTCTACATGTGCAGTACCGATAGATACTTGACGCCATCCAAGTGGCGATCAACCCTAAACCCTAAGGCTTGATCGACCAAGCATCAAGAAAGAAGAAGGAGGTGATTCCATGCACGCAGCTGATTGGACACTACGATAAGAGTTGTTAGCCTAGCTAGTTTGTAAAGATAACGTCACACACGTGAATTGGACTAGATACGTAATATAGTTGCACCCACAGGGACTAATAACGTTCACGGGGAAAACTAGTATTGTAAAGGGCCTATAAATACCCCTCATGACTCTCCATGAGGGGTGTGAGAAATTGTGTAAGCTTTATTCATTTATTCATCTATAATAAACACTTTTCTTTCACCTTTCTCTCTCTAGAATCATAATTTATTTCGATCAACCTCGACCTCCCGAAGGTGTTTCTTGATGTTAACAGGAGCTTTCACGATGTAGGATTAAGGTAAGTATCCTATAAAAACCCTTATAATGTGTTTTGGTTTAGGTTTCTGATTAGGAGATCTGGACTTTCGGTTTGGTCTGCATGACCTTTTTGTGTTTATTTTTGGTTGTGCATGTTTTATACGGCATACTGGTGAATACCAAATCCCTACATTATATACATACTAGCAGGGTACCCGCGCGTTGCGGCGGCGGGTACCCTAAAATTAAATTTTAAGCGAGTAATACTTTTAGGGTAGTGACAATAAAATTTTTACAGATGGTGATAATTTTAGATTGTAATAAATATAAGCAATAGCAAAGTATCTATATAGAAATAGCATGTTACACGTACGATACTAAGACAGTAGCAAATAAGATTATAAAGGTAATATATAAACGGTAGTTGCTACTGCGTGAATAAGGGCCAATTACGTAATTTTGCATTTACAATTTTAAGCACGGTCCAAAATAAACGTTCATTTTTAAATTATACAAAGTTTTGAGAAATCAATAACCATACTTTTTATCAATCAGATATCATCAATACTCACTAACTTCTTCTTTGGTTTGTTAAAATATAAAGTAAACGTTTATTTTGAGATAACTCAAAATAGAAAAGTGGACAATTATTTTTCGAAATGAGTATTATTGTTTTCACATAGAGCAATTTTACATTATATCGTTTGAATCAATCATGTATCTAAAGTTTCTTCGAAGCATGTGACATGACCAGATGCTATATATCAAGCAATGTGACTTAAAAAGTTTACTTGCAAAGAATATTTCTTATAGTGAAGTAAATAATTTAGCACGATACTATGTTTTGTACACTTTTATTTTAGTTGGTAATATTAATTTATTTGTTTCCTTTTTATTAGTATACTCGTTTGGGCTTTGCGCCTTGTTAAGTTGTTATTGTTAACAAGTACACTAAATAAAACCCTAGTTTGTATTCCCTTTAAATATGATTTTGGCACAAAACACTATTTGTTTTTAACTTTCTCTCGATCTCACGCCTCTGATAAAAACCTACCCTTTGAGAAACGCAATCAACTGCATGTCTTTTATGTGATAAATCATAAATCAATTTGGGCTTCGAGGTAGTTGGCATATGATTCATGATATTGTCTGCCGGTGGTCGGATTTCGTTTTCTTTCTTTTTTCTTTACCTATTAAATACGAGTTAAATTATCAAGGAGATGATGGATCTTATTTCTCTAGTTTGCAATCGTTGAAAAATGCAAGCAACAAAGGAAAATATTTGTGATATATTCTTCTATTTGTTATATCACTGCATGTATTTATTCCCGTTTTCAATCTCTTACAAAATAATAGAAGTCAAGCCATCCGCCGGGAACATTGTACAAATATGTTTTGGAATTGGACTGATGGCCGTGGAAGCAAAAATTTTCTCAGATTTACGTTTTGGAATTGGACTGATGGATTTATGTTTTCTCAGATTGTTTTAGTTTTCTCGGATATATTTTTTAGTACTTGGTTAATAGCTTGATTAGATTGTACTTTGTGATTAAATGGTTGTATTTTTTGATGAAGGGGTGAACTAAATATTGTATTAATTGTATGTATTGAATATTGGTTTTTTAGTTGTATTTGTGCTTCAAATAGTTATAAATTATGTTTTCTAACTTGTATTTACTTAAAATTTGTTTTAGGAAAAAAATTAATAGGATAGAAGTGTCAATATGCATTATAAATAGTATAGATAGGCCTCTAGTTTTACAAAGCTTGCATTTTTCGGTACTCATATATATATAATTATTAAGTTTGTAGCTTTGTAGGCCTCATATTTTTTAAGATTAATTATACTCTTTTTTGTATAACTCGAAATTAGATTTAACCAAGTGAACGTATAAAAAAGTGTCTTTAAAGTGTATATATATATATATATATATATATATATATATATGTGTGTGTGTGTGTGTGTGTGTGTGTGTGTGCGCGCGCGTGCGCGCGCGCACGCATACAAAATGATACACTATAAGAGAAATTATTCATTTTTTTAATGGCAATTTTGTATTAAAAGTAATAAGTAGCTAGAAAGAGTACAAGAGGATTACAAATTAATATAATAGGATTGACAATCCATTCCAACCAAACCATATTAAGTTTCCTATTCCTACCAGGAATTTATGTTTGTGAATGGATTACAATGCCGTTTCCAATTATGTCTTTCCTCGGGGGATTTTAGTCAAAACAAGTCTAGTTACGAAACATCCAAATTTGACAACGTGGTTTGAACCATCGCATCAAAACAGGTCTTTGTGCTGCTAGAAAGTTTGGTCGAGTCAGCCCATGAGATAAGATTAGTTAAGGAATTCGGATTATCATCAAAGCCTCACCATTTCGAGACACATTCCCAAATCGATTTAGCAAAATTACATTCCACAAAAATATGTAGAGAAGTTTCAAGTGCATCATCACAAACAAGGCATCGCGATGAGTCGAGATCAATACCACGACTATCAAGATTGCACCTTGTGGGTAGTCGATCAATAGCTAATCTCCAGGAATGAATGTTAACTTTGATTGGGATCAATCTATTCCAACGTATTTGATCCGCAATCGAGAGCAG